>VYZV01045816.1:439790-482384 GCA_013401275.1 Pandion haliaetus
CTGGCCTAAAGCAGCTCCCAGCATCCGCAGAACTGGGCACAGCTTGTTCCCTGTGCCCAGACCTTTGAACTGAAGAGCAGGGAAAGAACAACCCGGCTCAGGTGTTTTGCACTTGCAGGCTTGCGCTGGGGTAAACGAGAGACTTTTTATAGTTCCGGGGGGGGGGAGGAGACATGCGGGTTACACCAGGCAGCCAGTACTTAGGGTGCTGGGATGAGTCTGTTAGTCCTTGTGTTGGGAATCCCAGCTCCTGGGGGACCCTGTCACCAGGGCTCGGTAGCCGGAGTGGATCTGCACTGCTTGGGGGGTGCACCCNCCATGCCCCCCCCCCCCCAAAGGCTCCTGTCCTGGAGCTGCTCCACTTTTTTGCAGCAAGAGAAGCTGAGCTCCGTCCAACCTGGGGCTCTCCTGGAAGGTTCCCTGAGCCAAAGGGATCTGTGGGTGTTTCAGCTCTCCCTCAGCCTGGGAGCAGACGCAGCCTATAGTTAAATGCTCCTCAACTGAACTGTCTTTGAATCTGTCACGCCCCTGATATCACTTGATGTCAATGGATTGCAGAGGAGAGAGGGGCAGAAGAGAAACGTTTTGGTAAAACCCCGTGGTTACAGCGATGCGGCAGTGCAGACGTTGGAGTTCAGCCCCAGCCACACCTGCCCGGGCGTGAGCACGGAGATGTCGGGCTCCACACTTTCCTCTGGCTGAAGTTACTTAAATCAACTGATCTGGGAGCAAAACCAGAAGCATGCGGTTTACACGACTGTTTGTGTGACAGGACCAGCTCAGCCAAAGTGAGTAATCTCTGAGCGTAACAGAGCCTGAAGTGTGTTTGGGGGGGAAAAAAGTGTTTAGCAAATATTTGGCAAAAGCAAAAGTGTTTTATGGGCTGTTTGTTTGCAAAGTAAAAATAGGACCAGTTATCAGGTAACGTCTCTGCAGAGTGCTCTAGAAAACACTGGGCTGGTCTGAGCAGGGTGGTAACAAAGTGTTACCAACTTGAAAAATATAGTTCCTAAAGATTTTGATAGTGCTAAAAGTGGCAAGACACTATTTAACTTTGACTTCAGTTGATCAGTGTTTAGTACCAATACAGCTAGTCAAAACAGAAAACCAATTTAGGGCAGGAAAGTTGCTTTGTTAGGTCTTCCGTAGAGAAAAATCAATTGCTCCAGTTTTTGGGGGTGAGAAACACACCCTGGGAAATATCAAATGGCAGATTTTAACAAGGAGAAGGTTCCCATCTGAACTGAATCCTTTTGCTGTTTTACCGCAGGTGGTGGAACAGGGAGTGGGGAAAGCCAAGAATTTTGTACAACAAATGATGAGATTTTTATGCTCTCAGGGAGCAACTGGTTTAGTACAAGAACATTATTATAACTGCAAGAAGTTGAAGCAGGTCTTGGCATGATGCTGCATTTCCCTCCTCCGCATGCAGAGCCTTGCCTGGGTGTTTGTGCTATTTCAGAGCTGCTCTGCCAGGCCACACCAACTTTCACACCATCACCTCCCTCCTTTCCCCTTCTACCAGCAGCTCGCTCTCCCTCCTGCAGCAGCGACCCTTGGCTCTGCCTGCTCCATCCATGCGAATAGAAAGCATGAGGCCCCACGGGTTGTATCTGGAGAAGCACGTGATGAACACTCATCCCCAAAAGGGCAAATTTACTGAAGGCCCAGGAGAGTTTTTCTTCCCTTCGTTACAGCAAATTGCTCCACTGGCACACTGCAGCCGACTCCATGGGACAGGGGAAAAAACCACAAAGTTCTGCTGCTGTTAGATACTTCTTGGATACTTGTCCAGGTACTTCCCATTACTACCAAGGCCATCTGTTTTAAAAGCGTATCTGTCTGGATTACCAGTTTGTCTGTTCCTGCTAGTTATTCTGCACCTGGACGCAGTAATCTGCCATTCTGTTGTCATAATTCTCTTCACAGCAAGTAAGTTTGATGCTGCATAAGAGAGAGTTATGATTCCAGTGGTAAATAGGCTGCAAGGTCAAAACCTGACTCATAAAATTAGGTTTCTTTATGGAATTCCTTCTTGATCCCAGCTATACCCTGATGCAATGCACTTCATAGAGTTATTTTTGCTTTGCTATTGTAACCAAAGCAAGGAAGAATTTCAACTTTGATCTGCCTGGACAGTTTTAAGGTTTGGTTTTCCTTGTGTTGTGATGATGCTTCACTCACTGAATGGGCTGCTCTGTGCTGTTAGAAGGTTACCTGCTCTTGTGCCCAGCAAAAGCATGTTTGTTTAGGATACCTGCTAGAGAAGTTTTCACAGAGGCTAAGTACCTTCTTCCAAGCAGAATGGTCTGTACCGTAACATCTCTGCTATTTCTTCTCTCAGTTTTCTTGGGCAGGGACACAGGCAGTCAGGTATGTTCAGCTGCAGAGGATGCCTTTTTTTTTTCAGGGTACTGCTCTGTAAAAGGAGAACTTGGAATTATAGTATTGTTTACTCTGGATCTATTTTCTTAGCTCCTTAGTTTGTCCTTTTTGGTTTGTGTGTTTTAAGCAGAAAGCACATAATTTATGGATTATACCGGTATGATGTCTTGGAGATCAAACACCGAAGGGAAAAAAGTCTGGACGAGAGAAAGTCCCCTAGAGGTGTTTTTTTATTAATCCATTAATTAAGAATACCAAAACAAGTGTATAAGGTATCAGTCAGCATGCCTTAATTATATTTAGTCATCCTTTGTTAAGGTTCAGGGTCATTAACTGCTGTAGTGGCAAAATTGTGCTGGTGAGGGGCAAGCTGTCAGCTAGACAGAGGGAAAAATCATCTATGCTCATCCAAGACAGCCAGCAAAACATGCTTTTGCAGCTGCTCAGGGTTTTTTGTTGTTGCCATGCCATAATGAATCCCAAAATACCGGTGGCTACACGGCAAAGGCAATAAGGTTTCAATGGCTTAGTGGGTAAGGCACTGAACGGGGACTCTGGCGGTCTGGGCTCAGTTTTCAGATCTGGATGACTCTAAGCACATCACATCCCCAGCCAGTGTGTAGGAAATGTTCGGATGACAGCAGCTTCTTGCTGGTGCTGCCAACCTGCAGGCTGTCACCAAATCAAGAGACTAAGGACTTTTCATGAGAGCCTTAGCAAATGCATTTCCTTCTGAATCCACCTGCTATTGAAGGGAAAGGTGCAAAATACATCAAAAGGAACAAAAAACCTGACAGTAGAGATTAACATTCACACAAAACCAAGAGAAGAGCCCCAAAATACTAAAGGAGCAGACTGACAAGCTGCTGAGGTATCACTGATTCCTGCAGAGCAGCAGGAGGAGACTGTCACAGCTGCTGTTGAAGGAGGCTGGAAGAGCTGTCCCACTCCCTGGAAGACACACAAAGGTCCCCCAAGAAAACCCTTTGGGTGCATCAGGAATGCCAACAATGGATGGCTCAAAGAACCCGAGGCCCTTGGTAAGCAGGGATTTTGCGCAGTGGTTTATCCACATAAAGCAACTCCTCTTCCTCAGTGCTTCTCCCAAGGCTTCAACTCTAAATGCGGTGGAAGGAGCAACAGGCTTGAACTTACTGTGTGATTTCTATAGTCAATTATTTCAAGGATATATACTGGAGGGAAAAAGATGTCCATCCTCATTTTTTTACAGCACTAGGATGAGAGCTACACGATGGCGTTTCCTGACCTTCCCCTACTGAGTGGCAGCACTGGTTCTTTCCACTGTCCTCCTATTTCTGCAGTCCCAGAACAAAAATTTTGCTTTTTGGCCCAGACTGGATGTTGCTGAGCTAGTCTGGACTGCACTTGGGGAGAAGTGCCTTCCCAATTTCAGCACCATACTCGGTCCCAAAGATGTGGTTCCATGAATATGAGTTTATCAACACCGACTGCCCTATCGTGCCACCCATTTACTTTATATTCTTCCCTTCAAAGATACTGACTAACCAGCTGGGTTGCACAGTGTCTGGGTTATAAGAAAATGCAATCTTCCAAAGATCAAAACCCTCACGGCCCAAGAGGAGCATGGTGCTGCTTTGGCTTCTCCCAATTTCTCCCACAAATAATCTGAGTTTTAATACAATTTTCTAATTTAAAATTACTGTCAGAACAGAATTTAAAAGTCCATTCTTTGGCCAGAACTGGAGTTTTCTTTTTCTTATGTAAGCAGTAAGTTTAGTCCTATTTAATTCACGAGGAGCATGGTCTCAGCTGACCTCTCCCTCCAGTGTGCTGTCAGGGACTGCAGTGACTCTTGCAGGGAGCCCATGGCTGCAATACCCCAAACACCACGGTAGCATATTCAGAACCTGCAGATCCCCCTCCTCCTTTCTTATCTCCATCCTCAAGCCAGCATTTGTTTGAGCTTTGGCAGCTCTCTCAGCTTTACCACCCCAGCCACCCTGGATTTCTGATTTCTCTGGTACGTCTCCTCCCAGCCGCAGAGTTACATGTGAGACACCTACTTCCCATCTGCACATTTCCAAATCTGAACAGCATATTTATGATTACTACTGGTAGCTGGAGGGACTTTTGCTCTCACCCACTGCAGTTTTTCTCACCCAAAGAGAAAGCACAGTAACCAGCCTGTAGAGGTGTTTGCATTCCTCTTGGAAACAAGAAGTCTCTTGCGTGTTTACATGATACTGAATTTTGCTTTTGCTTGAAAGGCATGGGTGCAATGTGGGCAATCCAGGCTCATGCCCCCAGATTATTATGGAAACCCAACCATCAGGCGATGGGAACAAATGTTTCTGGGCATATCCTCCTTGAGCACCTTCACCACTGTCTGTTGGCCAGACTTGAGAGAGACCGTGGGCCAGATGGGTGTTTTGAATCTCCACTCTTTTATAGCAGATACTTTAACTTTTTTTGTAGTGGTAAGCTTTATAAACACCCACTTAGACCATGTTCAGACAAAGAACAAAAAAATATTCATGTGAATCAAGCATGCCACAGAAACAGAGGGTTGGAAATTTTCAGCCCTTTTCAGATTGCCTAAGAAAACATATTCTATCACCAAATCTATTCAGCTGTCTGTGTCCTGAAGATGCTCACTGCAGTTTGGATTTCTTGCAGAAGAAAGGTGTTTCTTAGACAAAAAGCACACTTCAGGGTGAGAGGAGAGGGATTCAGAAACACTAACAGAATAGTCTTGAGAGAGGGAAAAGAAACAGCTTGTTCCTTTCCATTGCAGTCTTCCCATCTGCATGCACGTGGCCTGAGCTGATGGAAACGTGTTCTCAGACGTGGTCCTTTCCATCTTGGAGTTCATTGATTATTTTTCTAGGGTTTTGTCGGTTTTTATGGATGGTTATGTTTCCCCACCTACACAGCTGCCGATGTTCCCTGGGGGTTCTCAACTGGTTCTGCCAGGCAGTAAGTGGCATTTGAATATATCAAACTGAGACTGTTTCTATGTAAACAGGGAGACCTGTGAAACATCGCAGTGGAGCTTCAGTTTGTTCTGGATTCTGAAAGCACCCAGAGCTCGTACGGGAGTGAGGTGGGGCTGAGTCAGTCCCTGAGCCTCTCCAGGGACCCTCCGCTAAGCGACTGTAGAATTGCCCCAAATTGGACTTTAAAGCTTTCGGCACTAATGCCAGGGCTCTGCTTTCAGTCTGATTTGTATGTGCTGTTCGGTCAGAGTCTTTCAAAATTATCTTTTAATATTTTCCGTATCAGTTTTTAGACAGAAAGCTAGGAGGAAAGGTGGGTTCTGGATTTGTGTATTTTTGTGCAAGTTGGGAAGTAGAGGGTATTATTGCCCCTGCTCCTTGATTTCACAAAAGAGGAAAACGTGTGTATGATGACAGATTATGGAGAGTGAGGCAGTCAAATGGTAAAGTTTGCTTGCCAAGTGGCACAGGAGGCATGCAAGAATTAATGTTTCTCACCAGCAGATCTCCTTGATCTCCTCACATGTGCTAACTGCGTAATTCAAACACAGATTCTGACTATAGGTGGAAAATTAAATGATGTGCAAAACTTAGTCTACTTTGAATTCACTCTTTCTTTCTCTCTTTTTCTTTCTTTTTTCTTTTTTCTTTCTAGGAACAAGATGCCCATGAAGTTTAATTTCTCTTAGACTTAAAAGAAAAGCTGAGGAGTAAAAGTTATGGATCCTTTATACTTTTCCAACACATTTAGCACAGAAGCTAGTTTCAGCAATGTAAATTCCTCACTGCTGGCAAATGTGACAGAGAATGGGACACTCTCAGAGCAGCCCTCATTCAAATACATCCACAAAGTCCTGATTCCCATCTGTTACCTCCTTGTATGTGCAGTCGGACTCAGCGGCAACACATTGGTCATTTATGTGGTTTTGCGCTATGCCAAGATGAAAACCGTCACCAACATATACATCTTGAATTTAGCTGTTGCTGATGTACTCTTCATGCTGGGCCTGCCCTTCCTGGCCACCCAGAATGCCATCTCCTATTGGCCTTTTGGCTCCTTTTTGTGCAGGCTGGTTATGACTCTAGATGGTATTAACCAATTCACTAGTATTTTTTGTTTGACTGTGATGAGCATGGACCGCTACCTGGCAGTAGTTCATCCCATTAAATCAACCAAGTGGAGACGTCCCAGGGTGGCCAAGCTCATCAGTGTGACTGTCTGGACATTCTCGTTCTTGGTGGTGCTTCCAGTCATCATCTTTTCAGATGTGCAGGAAGACTTTCACACCTGCAACATGAACTGGCCAGAGCCTGTCAGTATCTGGTCAGCAGCATTCATCATTTACACATCGGTCCTTGGTTTTTTTGGTCCTTTGTTGGTGATCTGTCTCTGCTACTTGCTGATCGTGATTAAAGTCAAATCCTCCGGGATCCGAGTTGGGTCTACGAGGCGCAGGAGATCAGAGAGGAAGGTGACCAGGATGGTGGTGATCATTGTGGTGGTCTTTGTGTTTTGCTGGCTCCCATTTTACATGATGAACATTGTCAATTTGATATTTATACTGCCAGAAGACCCTGTGTTGGCAGGGGTATACTTCTTTGTGGTGGTCCTGTCCTATGCAAACAGCTGTGCCAACCCCATTCTTTATGGATTTCTTTCTGACAACTTCAAGCAGAGTTTTCAGAAAGTCCTTTGCCTCCGAAAGGGCAATGGTGTAGAGGATGGTGACCCCATTGAACACAGGCAAGAGAACAGCAGCCGCTTGCAGGAATCAATGCTAACCCAGAGAAATATTGAATTCAATGGACACATGCAAACTAGCAAGGTCTAAGGGCATGGTTTGGTACTGCAAAGCACTTGTAGGCCTGGAGAACTTAAGGACTTAAAGGAGAGATAAATTCATAGCAAAGCTAAAATCTGGAGACCCACAAGCTCAAATAAATGTACATAGACTTCTCTTCACTCCCCTCCCTTTCCCAGCTAAAAGTGTTATAGGCTATACTGGGCTGTGTGAAGCTCTTATGGTGTTTTAGCTAAGTCAGACGTGTGTTACCACTTTCTGTACTCTAGAGAACTGATTTACTGGTACACACTACCAGCTTTGTGCTGCTCTAGTGATGCAAAACAACACTAAACCTGTTTTAACTACCTTGTTAAGCTGAGTTTATGGCTGTTTTGCACTGTTGGGATCAGCTCAAAGCAGAAGACAGCTCAGATAATATCTTTGGAAGTCTTCAAGGGGATCTCTTAAAAGAAAAACACTATTTCTTATGAGGAAATTTCATGCAAAAGAGGCCACAGCACCGATCTTAAAATTGTGTATGAGCCATGGTTCTAGAGTGCTGTGTAGTCCATTTACATTGTTTTACTGTCATTAACCCATAGAAGAGATTCATAGTATTCAAGAATCTTTCAAACACAATAAGAAAGAATAAAAACAAGACTAGGAAAATGTTCTTGAAAGGATTCAATGTATTCATAATACTTTCACATTCTAAACCAAACTGCATATAAAATGTAATGTAACCACTTTATTATTATGTAAGTGATGATGATAGTGAAGTCCTGGAAAGCTGTTGTGTATATGTATTGGTTCTGAATGTAAGTATGGACGTGAATATAAACTGTATTTTCAGAAATTAAAACAATTTCAATCCCCTTCTGACTATCCATTTCATGGCTTCGCCAAGCACTGTCAGGCACTGCGCAAAAAAGATATAGCTGAGTCTTTGATGCTTAAATCATCATAGACTCCATATAGCTGAGTAAGGTAGGGCCAAGTACAGGCACCTATGGGGCTCTGTCTTGCTCAGACACCAAAAGAAAAGTCCCTGTGCCTCATGGTGCTTGGGAGCGTGGTAGATACACAGAGATCAAATGACCAATGTGTGACCATATAGCAGGATGAGGGGAGTAAGGAGCAGCACCCAGACCCGATTCCTGCCTCATATCTGGTCCAAGCAACTTGCACTGTAAAGCGAGGACTCTTCATAGATGAAAAGGAAGAAAGCAAATTAGGTATTTGTTTTAAACCAGGCAGAAACTATTTGTTCTCTTTAGAAATTGCTTTCCACCACCACTGTCACCCACACAGGTGAAACAGTCCTTCTCTAAGGAAATGTATATAATACAAGCATTACAATGGATTATATAATAAAACATTATTTGTATATAATGCAAGCAGGGCAGGGGGTACAAAAGGAGGGGGCATCTCAGCTGTCCTTCCAACCTGTAGTGACCTTCTACAGCATCTCTAAGGGACGTGGCTGAGCCCCGGCACGAACAGTAAATATCAGCCTGGCATTTGTACAAACAAGGCAGATTATGCAAAAACTCTAAACAGAACATGATGCTGATACGGGTCCCCCCTAGAGTGCAACCCGGAGAAGGGTGGACAAGAGTGATTAGAGTGAGAGGCCCTGTTTTGAAATTACTGAAGATCTGGGGGTTGGCAGCCTTCCAAAATGAGATCCAGCTTGCAGTCCTTTCCCCCTTATAGCATTGCAAAGGTTCAGCAAGTTCAGGAGAGGAGCCTGAAGATATTGTTTCAAAGCCAAGTTATCGTTATCAGCTAGTCCATGGCAGCATGTTTACACATGAGTCCTTTTGACTGAGGCCTTCAGGATTTCCTGGGAACAGAGACCCGTTGCTTCTCTCAGCTGTCCTTCTCAGGAGCTTGTAGTTCCCAGTCCAAACCATGTCCTGGATTTTGCACCGTGCAATATCTACTTATGTGTTGGGTCACTTGTGCCATAAGATGCTAAAAGCAGGTCTAATTTGTTAAAATGTGGCACTATGGTACACAAATACTTCTCCTTAAAATGGTCTGCAGGAGGAGGAGTTAAATCACTGCCCAGAGACCTAGTCATTGGGCTTCTTAACAGGCTAAACCTGACCCTGGATCTACCCATCTTTCCATCAGCTTTAGCCGGCAAGTCCTTTCTGGGTTTGTGTTCATACCTAAGATATTTCTAACTGATGTCTGTCTTAGTTGGGGAAAGCATGTGTTTCTGTTCAGTGATATATATGCTGGCCTACCATGGGTGGGTCCCAACCAGCTCATACATCTATCATCACTTCAACAACCACAGTGGAGGAACGACAATAAGCTCCTGGGAGGGTGAAAATAGAGTAAAATCTGTCCATCCTCCCAGCTGGTCCAGGAAAACATTGTGGATCTGCAAATACAAACAGCAAAATTGTGTTCTGTCCAATAAATCGGCCTGGGGTGAGAGGGAGGGGTATTACAGGGAGGTCCCATGATGGCCCAGAGAACTGAAATGGTCTGTGTATGAAGAATGGAGAAAGCAGGACAACAGTCAGAACAAAATATCTTTTGCTCTGTAGGCTGCCTCCAGCCAGCAGAACCTGTAGCTCAGGGCAGACAGAGCCTTTGCTCCCACCCAAGGGTGTCCCCTCTCTTCTGTGCAGGTGGAGAACAGACCTGCCTGCATGACCACCAGCCCTGAGGAGCGAGCACACCAGGCAGGGCGATAGGCTGAGCTAAAACCACTCAGGCCTTGAAACTACTTACTCCTGATGCAACTATTTCGCATGAACTCATAGGATGGACCGATTCCTAATAAGTTCTTGCTCCTACCCACTGTTACTGTGTATATAGGCACTGTTTTCCTTCTTCATGCCATCATACGTGGCCACACTCGCATTCCCTGAGCACAAGAACTCGCCAGATTCAATGAGAGACAATTGCAGGATGTATCCAGAGCCTGGTCTTTGGTTTGGGCCATTAGTAGGTACATTTAGGCTTCTCACAGTAGCAGGCTGTAGCCCACTTTCCATACACCTGTGCTATACCGCGGCTGTTAATTCAAAATCACAGCACAAACAGGTTTACATTGATTAATTAAGTCGTGCAATATCTATTATTTCCGGAATTATCAGGCTGTTCCAGGCATAAATCAACTCCCTTATCAGTTCTTGAGACATGTGGAGTAATTAGTGCAGGCCTTTATGTCATCTCTGTCAACTCCGTCTGCCTCCAGTTGATTAGCCAGAAGTTCTTCTCCAGTGACAGAATTAGAAAAACCCATTTTAGTTCACAGATCATTTTGCAAGCAGCAGTAATAATTGATGCTCTCACGGAGGGAGGGTGCCCCGTGTACGCAGCATTGGTAGCTTGCTCTGCAGAAGCACAGGGATGCATAATTGAAGTCAAAGTGTGTTGCAGAGTACATCTATGCCATCGTTCATCACCGGCCTGATCCTCTGGAGCAGCTGAGCTCTTAAGCACAGGGAAAATTAGCAGAATGAAGAAACCAGAGGGTTGTTCACACTAACAGCAAAGCTGAACAACGCTGGTTGCTCTCACTGGCTATGTGCTATATTAGTATTTGCTATGGAAGTATCAAGACAGAGTTACAAGCAGAGAATAGCTGAAATGCCAGGGCAAGAGGCTGAGGCTGTGAGACTGCCTAAGTCACTTCACCCATTGTACATCAGTTTCTGTATCTGTAAATCTGGGAAGAACAGTACTGACCTCTGTCATGCAGCATTCAGGGCTGAAAGTCAGCACCGAAAAAAAACCCTTATAATTTGCTGTCTCCTACCAATGTGTCTGGAGCTCCATAAAAATCAGAGCTGGCAGTCCTGGAGAGAGGCAATGTATTGGGGACCAGAGGGGAAGGGTGTCATTGCTGCCAGTCCTCACAAGTATTTTCCTAAGGCTGCCTGAGAGAAGGGCTACTTGGGTATCTCAGTCTTCATTTTTAAGAGAAATCATTTCACTTGGGGATTATAAAGTATTACTGATAAACTTGAAGCAGTGCACGCAACAGCCTCGAAACCAGCAGTCCAGCAGAAACCTTTGATATGCTTGGGACCGGCAGCAGCATGAACAGAATTAAAACGTCTCACACTTAGCCTTTTATATTTTAAAATGAGCTTATAGGTGGGGCAGAGACCAGCGTATGGCATAGAGAAGTTGTGAGTTGGGCACTGGTTTGCCAGAAGGCTGCTCAGAATAGAGACTGGGGGATTCAGAGTCAGACAAAACCACCAGCAGACTCAGAGTGGTGGCCTGAGGACAGAGGGTAGAGAGCAAACCCCAAATGTCCCTTCAGATATTTCACCCCAGGATCAGACACCCCTTTTAGACATCTTTCATACTGAGGTGTATCAGACCCACAGGGACTATGTGAGTGTTACTTTAACACAAGAATAAAACCACGTTGCTAAAATAAGTCACACACCTAGAGATTAAGCAATATAACGAGAAGCAGATGGAAGAATAAACCTCAAAACCAGAGAAAATAAAAAACCTCCTCAGTGGGTTAGGTAAGAACACAGAAGAACTGAAGAACACTCACAAGACCAACTTGAGTAAAAATTGGCAGAGTTGAAATATCGATGACTTCTGGGTAACTTCTTATTTTCTCTTCAGGGAAAAAGCTAATATTCATTTCAAACCTCTCTGAGCATGGGAGAGAGCTAAAGAGGTGTGATAAATGAAGATCCAAGGCTTTATTGCTCTGTCACATTAATCTGGTGCAGTATCAGGAGACACCAGTGTAACAGTAATCTGGTACATTAGGGATACTCTGTTTTTCTTTCCATGATGATTTTATAACATGCTGGAAAGAAAAGCCAACAGTGTTTCATGCCAAGATGCTTTATAAACATTAATATTGTGCTAACAAAAGCATAATCTTTTACAACAGAGGAAGAGTTTTAGTGCAAACTATATGCTCTTTGCGTACCCAGCGAAATTTCTCTGTTCTTTTCTGTGACTCAAAGCCAGGTCAGCATGTCCTGTGTGGAGTTACCATGCACTAATCATCTTCAGTGGTCTTCAGGCTTATGCTACAGAGATTGTCTTCATTTTCCTCTGTTAAAACATTCTGGACAAAGTAGACCATTTATGCATCGAATGAACCAAACCCCCAAATTGTTTGCATATTTTCTGGGTCCTAAAAAGTCTTTTTTTTCCAAGTAATCTGATGTTGCTTATGAAGGTAACTCTTAGGTCTCTTACTGGCTGTGACAAGCCCACCCAGGCCCCCCTCGCTGGGCTCTCGTCTCAGGCCCCGGCTCATTTCCCGGGTGGCCGCACTGTCCCCTTGGGGACACAGAGGCTTCAGCCCCCTGGGACATTGGGGTTACTCCACTGACATGTCCAAGCTAGCCCTGGAGCTTACTCCCACATCAGGATTGAACAGAAGTGGAACAAATCAGTGCTGATTTCAGTGTGAAATCAAATCTGTAGTCCGTGATGAAGGGTTATACCTTGCTAATCACCCATTTTTTTCGATGGCCCTTTTGATGCTCTGACCACAAGTGAGGATCAGAAAGACACAAAGGATGCTGAAAAGCACTATCTATATGCTGATCGAGCCAGGGATTCTCTTCCCCTTGATTTCAAAGGAAACTGCTCTTGATAAAGCACTGAAGATTAACTCCTTGCAAGAAAGAATGGCACCAAAATGCGGAAAAACTCAGAAGTGTCTGAATTTCTTTCTGATTCCTCTCTTGACTTGCAGCAGGGGAGCAGGACTTGTCTTCTATTAATTTGCCATAAAAAAATAAAGAAAACATTTTAGAAATGTGTGCAGCATGTACCCATGAGATTGAAAAAAGCTTTCCATTAGGCTAAGGACTGATTTGTTTTCTAATTTAAAAAGAATCAAAACTAATTTTATTTACTAAACAGACAGTAATGGTCACGCTCCAGTGAATGAATAAATGTGCATTTCAGAAGGAATTCTTGTTTTGCAAACACATTTAATTTAATGCAATATGTTCTCATAAAAACAGGGGAACTAATGAGGAAGGGATGACTCTGTCCTGTCATGCACTCTCTGTGAAGAAAAGATGGGCTTGTGCTTGTTGTGTCAACTTAGGACTCCACAGATCTTGGTTCAGTTCCTAATTTTAACCTTACAACTTTGTTTGATATGAGGTAGGCTGTGATTCCCAAAGTTTTCTGCCTGTAAAATTAACCCAGTGCTTCCTTTCTCACACCTGTCCTACAGGGCAGAGTGATTTGAAAGTCCCATCACAATGTGCATGTTCGGTGCCAGCACCACGGAGTTTACATCAGTTTTGTTAAAGTCTTGGAGGAATAGTCAGTTTTTATGAAAACGATAAGTTCTGGTGCATTGATTTTGTGCCTCTCTGACATAAGTCTTCTTTCCCTTATTCAGGTGGGGGTTTTGCTGGTAAAAGCTGTGCTAGATGGACAATCAGGTGGCTCTCATTGACAATGCATCTCCAGAAAATTTGCAGCTTGCTCTGGGCACTGCGACCCTGCTTGTCATTACCTTCTCCAAGAGGGACCACTCTGAAAGAAAATTGCATTTCAATGTGGCTCTCTCGGGCCAAAGAGGGTTGAATAGATCACAGACACCGGGCCCTGATGGACCATCCAACATGTTAACACACTGGCCACCAGTGGCATGGCCAGGATGATGACGTTAAGCCATGCGAAGCAATACCCCCATGAAACCTGGGGAAGTAATCAGTGTCAGAGGTACCAGCCACGCGCAATACTCGACAGCCACAATAGTGATCAGGCAAATGGTATAGGAGTCAGATAACTTTCGCCAACGCTTAGGCATTATATGTGTGTGCGGTATAGGCTAGAAATAATATTCTCACTTTATTGAGAAAATGCAGGTAATTTGTACACAGTGACAGAAAAGGAGGAATGAAATCTGGGTAAAGCCTTGGGAAATCACATCTCTCAAGTACATGAAGGAGCATTTCAGCATACAGCATGAAGTAGGGTCTTTGACATCCTGAATGCTGAAATAGGAATGAAACCTAGGCTGCAGGAGCCTATCTTAGCCCTTCTGTAGTCAGACTTGCCCTTGATATAGGCTCCGTCTTATCTGTCGTGGTCCGTGTTCGATCGCACCCAGCCTCATCCGCAATTTCCCTCCCTATCTCTGAGCCACGGGCATATTTCCTGCCCTCCAAGCAGATACGTGAGCAGGGTGCTGCTGTGCTTTGCATGCTGAGGCACTTCATTCAGACCTTCTCAAAACCTCCACACTTGTCTGAATTAAAATTAAAAAGAAAAATGAATCCTTCCTTTCCTCCTCCCTGCAAATCGCCAGTGTAGCCAGGCACTTTGGGCTTTTATAAGAGGTTTTGCATCCAACATCAATGCAGATTTTTACTCTTCAGCAGCCTGTTTGGAGCTTTGCTACCATCCCATCTGTCAGAGCAAGATAATTCTCACCAAGAGGGCCATAGTACCAGAGACCTTCAGTGGCTGAGTTATCAACCTGCATCTGTCAGGTTGTACTGATGACTGATTTCAAAGCACAGGCAGTGGAAGGATTCTGCCAGCACTTTATAACCAACCATGCCTTATCTAAATAGTATTGACTGATTTTATTCTCTGCCGGTTGCTAATGACTGGCAAATAAATGACTGACTGTGCTGTGAAAATACAGAAAAGATTACAAGGTGGCAGCATGATCTGTGAGAAATATGTTGTTTCTATTGCTAAAATAACATAAAAAAGGCAAGGAACTGGTTTTGCCAATTTCTCTTTATATGCATTAAAAAATAAGGCGTGCACCTAATTTGCATTAGAACAGAGTCTCTGGTTAAATAGATTGAGCAGAAGACACAGCAGGTTTTCAGCCAGACTGCCTCATCTCCCTCTCAACCAAGGCATGCCCAAAAACCACAGGGCTACTCCTTATCACAGGAGGCCAAAGCAACTGAGTCAAACTATGATTTTTCCTGCCATTGAGACAATCCAGAGTAACTCTGCTCAAGCAAACGGTCCTTGGGGTGTCACTAGAAGTAAAGTGTGACCATCCTGAACGACCATCATCGGCTCTCCTGGTCTGTAGTGAACATCATCCTTCCTGCTGTTTGTGTGGTTTGCTGTGGTACAGCAGCTGGAAAAGGTGGTGCGTCATTTCTCTGGATGCAATCCAATCCCCTGCTTTGGACAAGTTCTCTTTTGCAAGAATAATGTCCACACTGTCTTGTTCAGTGTAACGTGACTGTTGCTATTGGGCCAGCTTTGGAATTGCCAGTGCTGTAAGCCCAAATCTTTGTGGACTGAGCTGGAGGAGATGCAATAGCGCAAAAGAAGATATCCCAACATCCAGATTTTTGCTGGCTGCCTGATGCACTGTCTCTCCTTAACAATGTAAAATACAGGGAGGAAAAAACAGTATAAGCTGAAAGGGTTGAGTCTTGCTCTGGCCACCACCTTGCCTGACCTCAAGGCAGGGCTCACAACAACTTCACTGGCAGCTGCAAACAGCAGGAGTTGCTGGCATGCACTCATCAAGGAGCAAGAACAATCTTGCACTACAGCTGAGGCGCAGGAAGATGACGTTTTCTTTACATGGCACAGTCCCTCTTACTTTCAAGGGATGAAGATCGTGCTGGGGTGGAGGAGAAGCAGAGATCAGCTTGGCCCCAGCCTTGCTTTGGTCCCTTTCAGTGACTTACAACAGCTGCAAATCGTCCCCAATTTCAGCACTGAGGTGGCAATCAGGAAAATAGAAGCTGACAGCAGTCAATGACCCTTTAGATGTCAAAAAGCTGCAAGCATCAAACGACTCACATAGCAAAGCTGAAGCCTTTTAACTGATGCCAGGGACATTGCAGATATCTGGTTTCTGGGGCGAGCTGCTGGGGAGAGGGGCTGTGGTGCCTCCTCCGTGCAGACCTTTCCCTGTCACCATGACCTCTTTGCCTTTTGGTTATTTCAGTGAAGGCCATGATCAATGACTGTCTCTTTTCATTTGGCAGAATGGTGACATTGAATAAAAGCTACCTGCAATTAGGTCATCCCTTTAATGAATTAAACCATTAAGGAAACAATTAAGAGAGGGAAGCTTGGTTTGAGGGGAGCGAGACAACCGAGTCTTGGCAGGCCATCTCTGGCTGGGTGAGTCGAAGCAATTATACACTACTTGATGCAGGACAAAAGGGCTTGCAACATGAAAGGGATGGCAGCAATGAGCAGGTCCATGTCTACAACGATGGATGAAGGGGGAAGGGTGTTCTGGGATAAAGGGAAGGTTCTTGCAGATATTTTCAACTGTTGAAACCAAGGAAGAAGTGCTCTCAGATCCAGCTGCAATCCAGTTCAACACTGGGAAGAAACCTGGCTTTATATCTTTCCCTCTTCCCCCATGATCTAGTTTCCCCCCAGATGAAAACTAAAGAGGTCTTTGACCCAATCTAGCCATTTCCCGTGCTGGGTGATGGGGGTCAGGATCCCTCCTAGAAGCTCAGGCATGGGAGATGACTAAAAATTCAAGCCTGGGACAGTCAGGCAAGCTAAGAGCCTGGCTCCAGGACTACCTGCTAAAGCAGGCTTCCAAAGGCTGCCCAGTTAGGAACAGAAATAGATGATTACTTTCTCTTTTCCCCCACAATGACAGAACAAAAGAAAATGTGTTTCTTTTCCTTGCCCACCATTAACCATTTCAAGTTGAGCCACAGCATTGAAATGCCCCTCTCTAGCCCAAAGGCATTTCTATGCAGCCATTGCTCTCTTCAGCCTTTCGCTCCACTGCAAGCAAGATTTATGCTCTGAAGGATGATGAAAAGGGGCATATTATTAGTCAGGAAATCCATCATCTATCCAAAGAACCTGATGGAAGAGTTCCCACAGAGGTGCTAACGCTGTATTTGCCAACTCCTGAGACTGCTCCCGGGAGCCTGGCTGATTTGCCTTCGCCTGTTGGCAAAGCACGGGGGTGTGAAGTGTCTGCCTGCACTGAACACACCTGCCACACGCAACAGCAGAAGGACAGGGCTGTCCCACTGGGACCTCAGCCCCACGGCCACTTGGGCCACCTACAGCTGCCAAGAAGTTGGCCTTGGTCCCACCTCACCTGCCTGTCTCCAGTTGGCAGCGGGTGATGCAGCTCCCTGCTGCTGTAACAGCTCAGGTGAGCCCTCCATAACCAGTTTCAGTCCAAATCAGAAAACTTAGGAAGGATTTCTTACTGAAACACTCACCTGGGGTGCTGATTTGTCTTCCCAAGTCACCGTCACACATGCTGGAGCCCTGCTGTCCTGGAGATGGCTAAACCCCTGCCTGCCCATGAGGAGTGGGAAATGAATTCCTTGCTTTGCTTT
Organism: Pandion haliaetus; assembly: GCA_013401275.1. Classification (NCBI taxonomy): domain Eukaryota; kingdom Metazoa; phylum Chordata; class Aves; order Accipitriformes; family Pandionidae; genus Pandion; species Pandion haliaetus. Next base: position 457,236 of record VYZV01045816.1, read on the forward strand.
GCTTGCGTGCACAGCTTTTGCTTTCCCTATTAAACTGTCTCTACCTCAACCCACAAGTTTTCTCACTTTTACCCTTCCGATTCTCTCCCCATCCCACTGGGGGAGAGTGAGCCAGGGGCTGCGTGGGGCTGAGTTGCCAGCTGGGGTTAAACCACGGCAAGGGTAAACACAGATGAGGCCATCTCACAAGACTTCAGCCCACAGAGATGATGTAATTGCACTCAGAAGGATGTGTAACAGGAAAAGACAGAGGTGCAAACTGGTCTGGCATCATTTTACCACCCTATCTAAAGCCTAAATTAGCCGTCACACAAGTACAGTCATGTAAATCCAGCTTGGCTGCCCCATGACAGCTGTTTTACGTTTCTGGTCAAAATTAATGTAACTACTGATTTACTGCACTATTTTTCACTAATATTAGTGAAAAGCCAGCTAGTACTGAGCATGCTCATTGCTGTAGTGCCTGCGCTCCAAGAATAGTGCTTCTTTGTGCTAGGAGCTGCACAAACATGCAGTGGGGCCCCTAAGCAGCAGGTGATGGGGGAAGCAGGGTGCCCCAGGAGAGCAGAGCGGTGCGGCTGTATTTGTGCACTCAGCCAACATAAAAAAGCATTTGGTCTTTACCTGAAAAAGGTGTAAATGAGGGAGCATGGGATGAGGGATGGGGGATGGCAGCGAGACAGGCAGTTCTGAGGACTCCTGCGTCTTGTACACATTTCAGGTTTTCATCTCTTTCTTTCTCCGTGTCCACACAGCTTGTGATTCACACCAGTAACCTTCCATCAGCTCATTCTGTATGTGCATAGTTTATGATGAGGCATGTCTTGAGGTTCTAGGTAACAAAACAAAAATAACAAAAATGAAGGGGCTGTTCTCCAGAGAGGTTTGTGAGAGTTGGGGCAGTGGTGTGGGAGCCAACATTTTAACAATTCCCACCTCCTCATGAGGACATTTGTGGACTTCAGGATTTGACTCACAGGGTGCGATTCAGTTGTCATTTTGGGATGTGTCCCACTTACTCCAGCCTCCCCCTTGGTGCATGCCTGCCTTCACCCATCCACTCCTCCCTCAGTGCTTCACTGCACCCTGGCCCTAAATTCTTTCTCCCTCCCATGCTCTGGCTCATGATCCTGGATTTTGCTGCCCTGTAGACACAATAGGTCCCTGTGTTGAATTTTTTCCCCGGTCCTTGCTGTTGCCTCCTGCCTGGTCCCAGGCTGTGCTATCCTACATCCCACTGGTCTCACCTAGGGATGCCCCAAACAGCCTGTCCCTCCTGTTTTCTCCAATGCCTTTCTCTGGCCTCTGGCAGGACAGGGTGGTTGCAGCATTTGGGCACCAGAGGTGGGGCAGGGAAGGCAATCCTTCCGCCTGGCATTGCTAGAGTGAGCACTTGGCTGTTGAAGGTGGTCTTACACGGTTCTAGATGTTCACAAGCGGGAACTGAATTTGCAAACCCCTGAGTTTTGGTACGGTTTTGGGTGTATGTGGCCAGCAGTGAAACCACAGACAGCGTGGCATCCATGGGAGTCATCTGGAGAATGCAGTGTGTGGCTGGCCAGATGATGACTGAAAACCCAGCTCAGAGGGAGCGACAGGGCTGTTTCACTGGCATCGGTGTGTAACTGCTTGTGGATTTTACAACCCACTTATCCTGGTTTGATTTATGAGTTCAGCCAGGAACATCTTCTGCCTCAGCAAGGAAAAGGACTTTAATAAATGAAGATGTATGGGAAAGAATTAAAACCTGGCATTGCATTAGCAGAGCAAAGATTATTTCTTTCCTTCCTCTGTAGGATTTGATCATAGCTGGAATTAACCAAGAAAAGTTTTATCTGAAGGGAATAGTGAGACACCTGAAAAATAGGCTGATAAAACTGAGACCAAAGCAGGGAATGCAGAAGTCGTGTTGTGCATGTGTGGAAGCTGGCTCAGTCTGTCCAACCCTTGTGTGGGGCTGCCTCCCTCTAAGGGGCTGCCTGAGGCAGGGGTGAGACCTGCCTGGCAAAACAGACAGTAATTGTGCTTATGTGCTGGGGTTCCTAATTTTGCCATCCTTCCTACCAGCAATCACAGCCTCAGGGAAGCATCAGAAATCAATTGGCCGAACAGCCGGCTTGCTGTCAACCCAAAGTGTGGAGCTTTATTCCAAACCTGCTATTGCCTGGGCTTTGGGTGGGCAAAGCTGTTGTGAAAACAGCTGCCTGTACAAGGGCTGTAAGCATGTTTTGGGGAACAAGAGGACAAAAACTGCTTCTTAGCCCTTTTAATGTTTGCCTTTTAACAGAATAGGGAATTATAAGCAGGGGTCCCTTTGGCATAGCAACGCACCTGATACCAGCTGCTATTGCAGGAAGGGAACTCATTCTTGCATTATCCTAATGGTGGAAACTGTCTGCCCCGCTTTGATTCACTTTCAGCCCTGTTTCCTCTGGTCCCAAGTCAACATTAATCTTAATTATGTCTCAGCTAACAAGCCTCTAAGAGTTTATTAAACAGGCTTTTGTGTTCCCTAATTGAAAATCTCAGTGCAAAGCATTTCAGCGCTGCTTCTGACTCTCACGCTGCTTTGACAAATTGCTACAAGAGGCTGGTTGAGGGGAGAGGGGACGGGGGCACCGTTCGTAACACCGCCGCTTCGCTCGCCAGCTGCTGCTGCGTCCGGGAGGGGAGCTAAAGGGGAGAGCTGGGAAGTCGGTCTCAAACACAATGGTCCTCTTGGGAGGACATCGGTACCTGAAATGTCAGCCGTGGAAATGCCTGATGTAGACACACAGCCGCATGCAACTGCTAAATGTCTCTAAAAAAGAAGTGCAGAACTGCCAGGGACCATGCATGGATTGGAGAGCTCTTCATATCATGAAACGTGTCCCAGAACCTGTAGTTCCTGGCAGAAGCAGCAATGTCTTGCAGGGAGCTGAGGTCTTTCTTCTAGAGACAGGAGATTCCTTCTTGATTGCACTTGCTTTGCCTTTCCTTCAGGTCAGATCCAGTCCCTGAGACACCCACAGGCATTCCCACACCTTCCCCCAGCTCCGCCATCTGTCTGGAACTTTGGCCTTTTCTTCTTTTCTTCTCACCCTTGGATCTATCTCACCTCCATCGTAATCCTATTGTGTCTGTCCTGCCCCTTGGAGGGATGTCTGGACCTGACCTGAGCCATGTAGGGAGCTTTGCCACAGCAGCAACTGCAGTCACAGTGTCACATCATGTACAACAAGAATTTACAAAGAAGGTGGATCTGAAAAGGTCTAATTTGGGGTCCTGGTTCTGAACAGGAGCCAGACCTACCCCACCTCTGCTCCCACTACCCCTGGGCCAGGATTGGGACCACAGTTGCCAGAAAAATAGATGTTCCAGCAAGAAGCCTGCCTGGCTGCCAACATTTTCGTTAATAATGTTGCAATGCATCATATTTAACGAGCAAATTTAGGAAAGCTTTCAAAGCATCCATTTTCAGATAAGACAGTCAAATGACCTTTCCAGCAAACAACCATCTGCGGAATTCGGTTTCATAACAAATGCCTGTCCCCAGCTGGGGTTACAGGAGGAAGCACAGTGGCAGTTGCAGCCAAGAGCACATGTAGGGTCTGCTTCCCACCCCCCGGAGAATCCAGCCCCCAGGTCAACCCTGTTGGGCTCTGAGGCATCATCTCCTCAGCGTGGCCAAGATAAAGCAGTTCAGTGCAAATTTGGCAGCTCTTTTCCTGGCCCAGAGCCTCTTGTATGGGAGCAGCTCTGCTTCTTGCAGGGCTCCTCCATGGCTCCTGCAGACCATCTCCCCCGGTGCTGTGCAGCCGTCGCCCCATGGGATCTTTCTTCATCCCAGGAAGACTTTTCTCAGACTTGAGCTGTGCCTTCAAAAGCTCTACTCGCCCTTTTCCCAAAGCCTATACACTGCTCTTGGGGAGACATGGGTTTCCCCAGCAGCTTGGCGGTGGATTTCTGAGGAGCCAGGCAAGCTGATTGCATTTCTGAACACATTTCATCAAAACATGTCATGCTTTGACAAAGGCTGACAAATTCAGATGAAAATCTGTCCTCCCAGCCAGCCATTCCCAGAAAGCAAGAGACAGAAGTGACACTCCCCAATGCAGTTATTTTTTTTACACACTTCATATCCAGTCACTAAGCCTGAGGGACTGACTGACATTTTTAATACCTCGACAGACAATTCTTCAAATTAAAACTTCCTGTTCAGCTTTAAATACTCCTTTCTTGGCCAACCCTTTGATTCATTAAAGTATTACAAATGTTAGCTCTCCTGCTGCGCTACTGAAAACAAACACCCACCTACACATGAAGGTCAAGGAAACCTTGCCCTGTGCCCATCTGACCTTCAGAAGGTTGCAAAATATATTTGCTTGTTGCCATTTCTGTTTAAGTCCCAGTTATGAATATTCATTGAGATTCATGCAGACCTCTCAATAAACAGAGTTTCAACGGCTGGATACTGAAATGCTTTGCTGAAGTATATGTGCAAAAGTAAAACAAGCAACAGCTGGGATAAAGGAGCACCTTTCTTAAATGTACCACTTTTTAGTCCAATAAAAATGGGTATAAGTGAGGGGGGAAGTCACATATTCAGTTTGTAGAGGTAGCATTTGCAGAATGCAGCAATTTTGCAAATGGCAGCTTCCAGGTGGTTGTCTCAGAGGGGTCAGGAGTGACCTGGGATGTATGTGCTTCACCAGTAACTTCTGGCCTCCTGGATTTCAGTAGGGTCACCACTGACTCCACTGGCATCAGGATCTCTCTCTGGTTGCTCTCTAAGGTAGGCAATACCCAAGCACATATCTGGCTTGGGGCCTGAGGCAGGAGTATATCCAGAGACTGATGGATTTACATCGGAGTTAGAGCAGAGCCAAGGATGGTATTTTTATTCCTTCCCTCTCTGAGTTGCAGCTAAATGTAGTCTAACTTCCAAAATCAATATTGCTTATGTGTGCCTTAATGTAAACCTCTCTGGGACTAGCAGGATCCTAAGAAACCATCTGTTAAAACCAGATATCTGTTCCCTGAGGCTCTGCGCGCTGCTGGCCCCAGGGACTGTGTTATCACTGGGATCCAAATGTTTCCTGCGACGCGTGGTCCTGGCACAGCCTTGATACATGCAGCAGCACCCTTAAAAACTGCCAGGCTATGTTTCTAGCATGTACAAACTGTCCCTTTCCCCTGGTCCTCCTAACTGCCCATTACCTTCTGCAACCAGAAAGAAGGCACTTCTGTGCTTAGTTCCCAGAATGGCTTATCCAGCTCCACCATCTCACTTACCTGAAATGTCTTAGTTGGTCACCTCAACCTGCACTTTGTTTTCATGTCACATTTATTCCTGCACATTTTTGTATTGTTTGAATAACTCCATGTAAATCCAGCCTTGTTGCTATGAGATGGATGATGCTCTGGGGTTTCTGTGTTCTTTCTCTCTTTCCTGCTGTAATCTCGTAACACTTAATCCTCTGTATCTCTTCATCTTTCCCTGAAAAGTCAGTAAAGGTGAAAGCTTTCTCAACTTGCTTTCTTACCATCTATATCTTGAGCCTTTAAGCTCTTGATCCAGGTTTCAGACCTCGAGCAATGAGTTGTCCCAAACATCAGACGTGTCCTGTTCCCTTAGCCTACTCTCCGTCTCCTAGGATGAACCTTCGGAGTTGCTGTAGTGTTTTGGTTTTTTCCAACACAGGTAATGGAAAAGCAATAGCCCTTAAAAGAAGTGGGTGCTACAGGTGATGTTCAGTCCTGTCCTCTGATGATGTGAAGTTGGGTGATGTGAGGCCAACAGATAAGTTTGCATCTGAATTTGACTTGACAGCCCCCGTGCTGCAAATGTACACACAGCACAGCCCTGGACCTGCAGCACGGCGGTGGTCTGGGAATTACCATCAGAGACAAGTGTTTCACTATACCTTTTCATATAGTTAGGCTGTCCCTCTGCCAGGCAGTCTAAGGTGGACCTGGATTTTATATAGCTCATGCAAGTGAAGAGTGTTTAGATGAGAGGTCCAGGTGTGCAACCATCACTGGTCCAGGGCTTCCCCATCTTGACACTCCAGAGGGAGATTTTGGGCTTCCCCTCCCAGTGCTCCACAGGCAAGTCCCACCATGTCTTTCTGTGGAGAATCTGGAGAAAAAAAATTGCCCTCCCAAGGTCTCCAATAACTTATGTTCTCCTGGCTTTTCCCAGCATAACATCCTCTTGCCTTCTTAAAATGTAAAATAAAAGTGTTGCTTTCCTGCCCTGGGAGTTAACGGCATCCCCAGAAAGCACAAACAAAACCAGAGTGGAGACGAAGGGCTCTTTGCAACATCACGTAGAAGGTCCAAGGCTTCAGGAGTCCAGGTCCGTCATCCAAGTTCACCATCTCTCCAGCAGACAGCCCCTTTCAGTCTGTGCTTGGCCATGGTATCTAGCCCATCAACCTACGGCCACCACAAAATAATGAGTGGGATTAGAAATGTATTTACTCAAATTAATAACATGACGCATTGCACGGGCTCTTCCTGCCATCTCAGATTGACACATATAAGTCATGGCCATCACTAACACTTTGGGGCTGCAGCAGCTCTGCACGACAGGAGAGATCGAGCATGTCCCACGCCGACTTCTCTGCAAACTGCTGCTTCAAACAAGCAGAACAAAGACAGGTAGCACACGCCAGAGCAGTGTCATGTCATGAGAAGAAACGCTGGCTCTGAAGAGACGTGATGACAGTAGCTCCCATGGGCTGGGGGAATTAATTGTGCAGCTTCCAGAATTAATGCGATCATTCTGCTTTCCTGTTTGCACCGCTATTAAGCCTCACACCACAGGCTGCGTTCGCTTTCTGTAGCCACATGTGTGAATCCAGTCCCATATGCCAGGTGATAGACAGAGGTCTGATGGGCCTCACATCTCAGTCTTGCAAATATTTCATTTTCTGGTGTTTGTGCGCCTGACTACCAAGACAGCAATCAGCACAGCAAAGTGTCATTTACGTGGAATAAATTCATGTTACCAAATTGTATTTGTTTTTCTCCAACACTTGCAAAATCTTATGTGGGGGAAACGTAATTGCATTGCATTTCTGACCTGATGTAGCCATGATATAGATGTGGAGCTGACCTGGAACATACAGACCAAGCCAAGCAATGTGAATAGGGTGTTTCTTCACCCCTGAAATGGAACCGTTTATTGGCAGGGTAACATCAACCCTGCCTCCCGGTCTGGGATTCTCAACCAGGTTCTGCAATGCTGGTAGCCAGCAGGATAGATACCAGCTAAAATCAGCATGAATTTAGTCTCAGATCACTTCAGGCAGTTCATTTAGGTGAAATTCACTGCTGTGCAAAAGGCAAGAATGAAGTCTATGAACCACTTACGTGTCACAATGACGGACCTGGTGCTGGCTGGCTGCACGGGGGTGGATTTCATCCTTTGTGAATCCCTCAAGAAATTTTCCAATAAGATATTAAAACACCTCCATATTGTTCAGTGAGCAGGAGCCAGCATTGTCAGAGATGCACTTAGCAAAGAACATTTGCAATTTCCAGAGAGCACAAAAAAAGAGTGTAGAAAATGGAATTGTATGAAAAGCCCATACATGAAATTGTTTCTCTTCCTTTTTTCCCCTTTTCCAACCATCCTCCTTCCCCAGCCCTTAAAAGGTGCAACCCTCAAAGCTGAGGCTGATCCTAATAATCTAATTAAAATGCTGAAAAATTTCAAAGCACAGCATATGCTGCACATCAAGATGAAAAATATACAGTATTCTCAAGATTATTGACCATGCGTCACCAGCTCTCTGATTCACTCTGGGACTGTGGAGATCTTAGTTTGAGGAAGATAAATCATAAAAAGGAACTGAGATGCGTATGACACGTAACTGAGATGTTTAAATTCAGTCTGGCTGAGAAAGAGCAGTGTGAGGTTGACCCTGGCCCGTGGCTTGGGGTACATATGTGTCACCCCGGCCATGCTGGGCACTGGATGCTGTGACAGTTCAGCTGGCCCAGCCTGGAGGGTGCTGCTGGTCCAGGGATGGGCTTCAGGTGAGCATAAAACCTGTATTTCAAGGGGCATCTCTCAACAGGTACGAGCTACATTATTCTTTAATGTGACAAAATCAGAAAGGAAAGATGCAGGTTCTGCAAAATTTAGTTAAAAATTGCTCTGAACGGATTTCTTGCCATCACATTGGTTAATCAGGCTTGGGACAGCTCGGCACACACCTACACTTCTCACTTGGGCTCAAATCAGCATTGGGAATAACCTGCTCTGTGGTCAACGGGGCTTAGCCTAATGGGAGGGGGGCATGAATTACAATGTGAATGTTCCGGTTTGGACACTATTTTTTGGTAATTTTGCCAATAAAACAGTGTAACCTCTTTTGTGCCAAAGGCGTCATTTTAGCTGGGATATTTTGTCCTGTTTGGCTGCACCACAGGTCTGATTCTTACTAGTGATAAAGACTAAAAGTCGCTGTTATTGCTAAGTTCTTGTGAGTGTAAGCGTCAAGGTGAGGAGCACAGTAGGAGCTTGCGTACACAGGCTTTCACTGATACTTTTCCAGTCAAACTGAATTTCAGAGGGAAATGAAAGCACAAATTTGTGACACTTCACAATTTAGCAAGTGCCATTTCCCGTGAGTAACAATCACAGCAAGCTCAAGAAGCCTGAAAGAAACTCTTCCCAGAGCACAAGGCTGGGAAAATACCGCTTTGCTCTGTGGCTTGTGACATGCCATCACACCTGAAATTCTCTAAGGGCCTTTCTGAAGTAGTTCTTTGCATCAGGACTTACTGTGCACAAGCCACTGTGCACAGAAAGCGGTGGTATATTTAATCTGGTTACGAATGTGGGTGCACAAACAAACTCCTTTTACTCAACAACTGGCCGAGGCTGCAACCCAGTAGCTGGGGATGAGAGATTACAGGACACTTCCTCAAGATCCAAAACAGATCCCAGGCAGAGAGAGATGAATTATGCAGTTAACTTCAATAATAGCAGGATCCTATTCAACTCATAAATCACACTGGAACAACATTTTATCTAGTGCAACAGGTTATTGTTCAGTGCGAAACTAAAAGCAGTTGGGGAATTTTATATTGAGGGCCATGGCTCTTTTTGCATTTTAAAGACCTAATGCTTGACTTACTTACAAAGCCATTCTGCCTCTGTTGAATGCCACCTAATCATAAAAGCGTTCGGTATTTTCCTTTTCACTAGTTTAGCAAAGAGACAGGCCATGAGTCAGCGCAGTAATTCAGAGGCTGTTGAACCGCAGCAGGTTCAGCCTGTGGCATCATCACAGCTTTTCCAGCTCCACACGAAAGGAGCAGCCCAGCACACCCTGAGACAACAGCTCCGGCCGCAGGTGAACAAGCCACAGCAAAACGGGAGGGATGCCTGTGCCGCTGCTGATTCGGGGGACAGATCACCTAGTTATTATTTATCCTGTCCATCACAGGGTTGTCCTGAGATGCTGCAGATTGACTTTCAACTATCCAATTCTTACTAAAGGCCCTGAGTGCAGAGAGGCTAAATCGCTTTGCATGGGCAGAAGAGCACTGCAGGCCATATGAAGTGGGCGAACTGCTTTGCCCGGAGCCTCGGTGGGGAAGGAGCTTTTCAGCTTGATGGAGTATATGGTATCTGTCAGCTCTGAACACCCACTGCTTTCTTCTCCAAAACCCCTAACAAATGACATCGTCAGTAATTAAGCAAATGCAGTTAGTGGTTTTATGGCTGATAAATTGTAACTGCTATTCTTAATGAGCAGACAGACTCAATTAGATGAGGTTAATATACCAAATAAATGCTATTTGTTCCACTTCAGAATCATCCAAGGTGAAACACTCTGGCACTGGGAGATACTGAGCACAAAATACAGCCACACCAGAGACACTGATGATTGAACATTTGCTAACGTGCAAACCATTAGGAGACCTGTCACTAAATACCTGAAATCCCCAGGACACAATAACTTGGATCAGCTCCAATAATCTCCATATTCTCCAATGAGCCAGGTCTGATCAGTACAGGCAGTGCTGGCTCCATGACCCAGGCTCCATGAAATTACTAAATTCAGGCCAGGTTCCCACTATCTGCTTGATTTTACTTCATTCTGGTCTCAGAGGTATAGCTAGAGGAATGACTGGGCATTATAGTGGGTTGAGTCACAACTTCTCCAAATACTTCCACTGTGTAACCTGCACCAGCCATTCTTTCAGCCTTCACAAATGGGAACAGGGCTGGCGAGGAGTCCTTGCCAAAATCCTGAGTGCACCAATACCCGGAAGGTATTAGCCCTGATCCATTTTCGCTTTAGGTCTTGAGTTCACTAAGCTCTTCTGTTTCTTAATGCGATACTTTAATACATTAGCTGCTCAGGTCTATTTTAAGTGTCCCTGTTTTAGCATGGCAGAGCGCAACGAAAGTCACACCCACTGTTAGAGCTAAGGTTGTGCAAGGAACCTCTTTGACTCAACATGGTTGTTGTAGCATCCCAAATTAAATGTGCCTGGTAGGTTTTTTCATGTTTCCTGCATTACATACTCCTCCCAGCCCTGCATTTCCATTCCCAGGAGAGCAGCAAGCCTCACTCTCTCCTGAAATGTGTAATAAAGCCAAGACATGCAGGACCACTGCCACATGGGCACAGAAAACATAACAGGAGAGAGCAAGGAGAAGCTGGCATCCACATCACCTAGCCCAGCAGTTCGTTTTGTATTTTGTTAGATCTTAAAAATAGCAGTTGACATGTCTTGCACACAGCGAGCATCACTGCAGCAGCATTATGCTGCTGTGAGCCCATTTCTCCACCCTGGGGAACAACTGCCATTAGCTTGTGGTCTGCGGGAGCATTTCCTATGGAGAAGAGCAGGTTTCAGGGCCAGAACCCGTGTTTGTTCACAGTTGTGTGTTTTCAAAGCTTTTTACTGGCGTTTGAAAGTCTTGGCATTTTCCTTTCTCTCTGGAGCACTTTCTGAGCTTTTCCCTCCTTAATTTTACCCAGGACTGAAAGCAAAAGCAATGGGGATTCCTGCCCAGGCCACTTCAGAGAAATTCTTGTCAGTGGGATCCAGGCACCACAAATAAGAGTGGCAGACCCCCAAAAAGCAGGCAGACACTGTTTAATTCCCTGGATGCTAATGCTTGTCTGGACTTGCCATCCAAGTTCTACACAGCAGCGTGTGATTTACACTTCACTGTACAGGTGCCTTTTCAATCAACAGGAGAGTCAGAATTCTGCCTTAAAAGGGATGAAAAGCACAGACAGAGAAACAGGGGGAGAATGACCTTGTTGAGTAATTGATTTGTGTTCTTCCTTGCTTGGAAACAGGGCGATGTGATACCCTGGGTACGCGCAGGCAGGTGCTTGGCTGCTCTGCTGTGCTGGCATTTTGCATTAGCAAAAAACCAAACCCAGTGGCAACTCCTCCGTTTCCTGCAACAGAAGTTCCACTCCGTAAATGGCCTTTCGGTGGCAAAGGCAGGAGGAGATCTGCCGCTTGCTCACACTACAGCATTCAGGTCCCCGAGCCAGCAAAAAGGCGTCTGCTCCCCCTACGACCGAGGGAGGAAGCAATTTCTTTGTGAGTTGGCTTTAATGCAATTTTCCCTGGAAGAAAGGAGTTGCAAATAGCATTAGGTTGTCATGCCCAACGTATGGCAGCAATTGTCGGGGTGCCCAGATCCTCTGCAGCAGCTTTTGGCTGGAGCATGATGCAGCAGGTGCTGTCAGGAAAACATCCGCTGGTTTGGGAGAGGGGAAGCAAAGCCCTCATCACCGCAGCAGAGGGGACAGAGCTCTGCCCACATTTCTGGTGTGGCCAAATCCAGCCCTGCGAAGACACAAGTAATCAGCTCTGAGCTCTCCCCACAAGAAGCTAGGTCCTGCCCCATTATAGTCACACAGCGTGTGAACCCTTTTTCCCTGGGGACTTCTAACTGAAGACCTAATTAGGCAAAAAATATATAACATCTCCTGACGTTAGGCAAAGAAAAGGTGCCGAGAAGCCAGGTAGCATGAACTGGCAGAGAGAGCACATGGGTTTGCAGTTTCCAGGTGCTGCTGCTTGGACCTTTGCCATGAAAGCTAAAGCCACCATGGCAAATGAGAGTGCAGGAGGAGAAAGAGGCATCACCAGGCTTTGGCAGGGACAGGCAGAGTGCACAGCGTGGAGCAAGGACAGGGAACCCCGCGGCTGTGTCCCACCTCTCCCCGAGCAACTCATGGGGGAGAGCCTGGAGGGGGGGTCCCCAGCCTGTCCTGGGGCACCACTTGCTGCTCTGCCCAGCGGTTTGGGAAATGCTATTCCCAACCTTCTATCCGAGCAGACCAAAGGGCGAGGGTGGGGAAACAGCCCATGTCTGCAAAGCATGTGCAGGCCAAAGTCTCCAGCCATTTAGCTATGTATTGCTCCCTGGTTTGTAAGTGGTTTCTATTTGTTTTAACACTTTCCTATTCCATCCCCCGCATTTTATCTGCTACTTTGAATCTTTGTTAGTGAATAGGTTCTTACTAGAATCATTAAGTTCTATTCAACTCATCCAAAGGCAACCCATTAGCTTTATTTGTTGCCTGGTTTCCTTATCTGCATTGATGTTATCTGCCTGTTCCTGTTGTAAAATAAAAGTTTCCTTATTGAGAGGAAGAAAGCAGTTTGCTGAAGGCAGAGGTTCCTTTTGCACTTACCCTGACCGACAGAGAAGGATACTTCCAGAAAGCGAGGAGGGATGAAGCCTCACCAGAAACTGCCTCTTTACCCCCCGAAAAGGCTGCAAGAAGGTGCAAATGCAGGATCTGTTGGTTATCCCCGCTGCAAACAGATTGTAGCATCCCTGTGACAGAGGGAGGCGAGCACCGTAAGCAGAGCGGGCGGGATGCAGAGCAGAGCGAGGCACTGCACGGCAATATTAGCTTGGGTTTGCAATATTAGCTAATCCACCAAGCAGCTGATATTTAAGCACCGGGTAATCAAACTTCCAAACTTCAGGGCAAAGTGCTTAGTGCCTACAGAGGCTTCCAGCACAGCCCGCCCAAACGCTGTGTGCCCAACATGGCATCGAAGGAGCACCACTGAACTGCTGCTGGGGAGAAGCATGTTTGCCATCAGGTCCCATTCTGAATATTTACAGGCAGAAAAAACACACAAAGAGCTAGAGTTTAGGGGAATTTAACATTTTGAGTGAAAGTTGGCAGAATAGGGATTTTACCAGCCTCGCTTGGCTGGGAAAAGCCTGATTCACACTAGCTCACAGCCCTTACAAAGCTTCTCATCATGCAGGAGAGAACTCTGATTACAGCAGTTACTGAGGGATGGCTTATTGCTGCAGGCTGAAATCAAGTCAAGGAATTGGGCTCTCTTTGGAGAGCACAGCTGAAAGACTGAGCACAGAGCAAGATTTCAGGCTTAGCACCCCTAACCCTGGCTCAGAGAGCTGCTGTAAACCAGGGAGCAGCAGCAGGACAAGCACATCCTCTCTCCAGGATAACACAAACACAGCATGAGCAGGGAAGAGCACAGGAGCCAGATTGCTTCAGTGGTTAGCTCGGGGGACAATGTCAGTCCTCCCAGGTTCTCTTCTCACCTGGCTTTGACTACTCATTACCATCAGAAGGGTGCAAGCAAGACAATTAACTGTGCTTCAGATTCACTGCTAAACCTACAGCAAGATGAAGACCTAATCTTCACCTGCTGCTCCATTTCTTGAGAATTAAAAGTGCTATAAGAAGGGCTCTCTTAAAGGAGATGACTTTTGCTTTGCAGCTCACCAGAACAGTCTCAGAGAGTCAATGAATGAGTTCAGAAATTTAATCAACTTAGACGAGACTGACAGTACAGAGCAGCAGGCTTTGACCAGAAGCAAGCATGCAGGAACAGAATAATTAGGAGAGAAAACAGAGCATACAGAGGTTTTTAGTTTCCTTGATGCCCTTTGGCATCAAGAGCACTAAGCACCAGCCCAGTCACCAGCTCTGCCAGGTATAATGAGCTCTAATAGCCCTGTAAGAGCTATTAACCTGTACACTGGTTGTTTGTCACAGCCAGGATTATAAGCCCTTTAACACCTCTTTCAAGAGAGTGTTTCTGAGTAGTTACAGCATTTAAAGACTGCACAAAAAGGCACTACGTTCTTTTAAGAGCAAGGTCTTCTGCTAGGCCAGTGCAGAAGTTGCAGGACCAGCAACAGCACCCAAGAAGGGTCCCTGTAACAACTCAGTACTGCTGCAGCTCATCACAGGCAACAGAGAAGACATAAATACACCCCACACACTGTAAAATACAGCACATTCTCTAATATTCTATTAAATACTAAGAGAAAACTCTCATCTATAATTTTCCCCCAGCACCTCACTCATTAAACCTACATGAAACCCACCCCCAACAAGCCCAAACAATACCACAACTTTTACTGGTGCCTTATATAGCCCCCTCAGCTTGTTAAGGCAGACTCAGGTGGGCTCCAAGTAATTTGCTGCTTCTGCATATAAAGAGGATTTCAAGCAGCACCTCTAAATTCTGCTTCAGGAAAAGAAGAATGAGAGGGGGAGGAAGGGGAAGGAAAGTCTGGACTATTTTAAGCTCATAAAGAAAAGGGGGTCAGACTGTTAGATGCTTCTGTGTTTGAACTCAGAGAAGTTGTGGTTTTAGGTTAAATCTGCAAGTGCAAGGATTTTTTCCTGTCTTACGCCTGCAAGGTAAGAACAGAGCAAATGAGTAAAGCCAAGTTAAGGAGCAATTATGTAGCAAGTAAGGACTGCAGAAATCCTACAAGTCCTAATGCAATGCTTCATTTAGTGTAACTGTGTAAGAAAGGGTAGTGAATGAGAACATTTGGAAGTCATAAAACAGACTTAAGCACAGGATTCAATGGGGCAGATAGATCCCCAGTAATTACTGAGCTGTGCTGCAGGATTTCTTATGTGTGGGTTTGTGATATTGGAAATTGTAGCTGAAACATATTTAAAGTAATGTGAAAGCAGGCCTGGCTCAGGTTCTTCATATGGGGATTTTTAGTGGGAGCTATTTCTTGTGGCTTTTTCAGGCTTTTCTCAATAATAATAATAAAAAAAAAAGCTGAAACTTAAATCTACAGGAGAAGAAGGTTAAAGGAGCAGCATGCAGCTATGTGGTGCCTTCCCCTGCTCTAAGCCAGAGCTGCCCTTATTGTTCCTGACAGATCCTAGGATGCCATCGAAGGCTTCCAGGGATGGAGAGCTTGTCTTTCATGCTGCAGCCACTTGCAGAGTCTGATTCTCCTTCTACTTGAAGTGTTTTTTCCTTCTATTGAACATAAATCTTGCCCTATCCCCAGTGGATATGGTCAGGTCATTTGCTTGCTCTCTTCAATTCATCACATTTTTGACCCAAGGACAGATGCTGTCCCAGCATACTTTCTCCTTGTGAGGTGCTCTCCTGGGGCTCTGATGTCAAAGAAATGAAGGAGAGGATGTTAGATGAGTTTATCTCCTCCATATTGCCAAAGTTTGGGCTAGTAAGCGTAAATCTCGTACAGATTTGAAGTCAGAAAGTAAAAGGTATGTTGCCTTAAAGTCTGTTTTAATCTTCTTATGCCAACCAAAGGAGATTTTTGGGCGGTAGATGTTTCTCAACTGATGTTTTCTGTAATTGCTTTGTTGTTATAGAAGGCTCCCATTCTCCATTTACAGCTCCTTGTACATGACCTCAACAGGTTCCTCTGCTTCCCCTCTTTCTGGCCCTGCCCCAAGGACAGGTAAGGTTATTTTGGTAAATGGGTTTATTGGTGCTTTGTACCATGGGGTCTTCATCTTGCACAAGGATCTTGGGGTGAGAGGGACCTACAGGAGAGCTAATGTTTCTTAATAAAATGCACCTGAGGCAGTTTTGTCATTTCTGTGTAATGCTGTTCACTGAAGGATTTGGAAAAAAGATTCTGGCAGATCCCTGATGACTTATTTGAAAACATAAAATACAAAGTGTCAATTTAGGGAAATAATTGGAAAAATAAATACAAATTAAGTTTTTTTCCTTTGCATTTAGGTTTCAGCACTTAACCCCCACCCCCCTTTCTGACTTCAAAAGAGAATTTAAAATGCTTTCTCAAAGTTTAGTTCTCCAAGCCACATATTGATGGGAAAAAAGGGATTAAAATTCTGTTCCTATAAGAGAGACCCTGGCAGACTGCCTGTATGTTGATGAGCAGATCTCAAATATTTGTGCTTTGGATTTGGTTCATTAAACTTCTCTAAACAGGGCTGCTTGTCCCAGCCCTTGAAGTTGGACAAAAATCTGATGGATGCATTCAAAAGGTGGCAGTAGGAATGTCTTTGTATGTTAGGCTTTTTAGATATTTCAATTTTTCCCCAAAGAACTTGGCAGGTTGAGACTTCTAGTCCTTTTATGGTATAAATGACTAATTTGAATAATATATGCAACCCAATAACCTTTTTTATTATTTGAAAGGTTATTCTGCACCTGAAACCAATGCAGCTTCAATGATTTACCTGCTTATGCCACTGGCATATTGGTCATGAGCATTTTGAATGTGTCCTATTGCTTCAATAATCAGACTATCTCTAACTGTGTGCCCTGGTGTTATGGAAATACGTCTACATAGTGATATAGATGGATAGATTTTTGCTTGCTTCCTAGTAGAAAGTAACTTTTCCAAAACCAGTGCTGCTTGAACATGAGCATGTTCTGGATGTGTTTTTTCCAATGCTGGATTAAGCACCGTCAATAACTCCAGCTGGGCATGACATTTGAAGAGGGCTGGATATTTTTTTTCTTTTTAATTATAATCAATGCAGCAAACTGCAGATGGGAGTGAGCCGAAGCTGCAGTGAAACTGTTTGATATGTGAGGAATGTTAGACAGCCCTGCGACTACACCAGCCTCAGTGAATGAACCCTACTCCACCGCAGACATCTCATGTGGTGCTCTGCCGGTGGTACCCTGCAACTGCCAGTGCTCCCAGTACGAAGTGGTGTGCTGCGAATAAGCAATGCAGCCATTAGGGCTTTTACCATCATCCTAATGGAAACAGCTGATTAGGAAACTTTTTTAGGAGGGTGGAAAGGAAATGCTGTGCAATAGCTTGAGCTAAGCAGCTGGGACATCTGGCAGCAGGTCAGTGGAGAATCTGCATAAAATGCCCTTGGGAGTGTTTTTAAAAGCTGTGCGGGTTTCCCACTTTTCAGGGTTGCAGGCTGTGATGGAAGCAGGAGCAGACATGACGTTTCAAGGCTTGTAGACCTGTTTTCATCATGTGTTTACTTCACAGATAGGCTACTTAAAAGTTCCGATCTTCATGAAGATTGTAAGATCTCAAAGATTTGCCATTTATTTTACAGCAAGGGGTCATTAACTTCTGTCTACCCATCCTGATACTTGATGATGGCTGTTTACTGGTCTGCAAGGAGAGGAGTTGGTGTCAGTCTAGTTTCCAGAGTCCTTTGGTGTTAAAGTAACTAAAATTGCCACCTGAGGCTGTTATATGGGACTGGATGTTCACTCTAGTGCCTTTAGACCTGTACTGTAAAAAAGCGCATGAAGATAAACAAAACCAGGGTACTCAAAGCAAGTGTACTCAAAGCAATATCTTTATTTTGGCTACTTTTCCAAACAGCTGTGGATAGGTGAGGTACAGCAGTGAAGCAGTTTGTCTAGCAAGAACTTTTCATGTACCCTTCATACAGAAGGCTTGGAATGCAAACAAAAGACTGGGGGTATGGGTAAGGAGGAACTGGGGAAAATGATGTTTCTTGCTGCTACATGTACCTTTCCACTGTTACATCAATAATTTTTTAGGAGAAAAGAAACCAAATCTCCTAAAATATCACTGCTTGCAGTAAAGCACCTTTTCTTCTTTCCAGTTTTCTTCTCCACTTTCCAGAAATAGGGTTGCTATAAGATGACAATTTTCGGACATGAGCATGGCCTCAAATTCAGCTTGGCAATGAGCATTCTGAAAATTGGAAGCGAAGGCAGGGCCCACCATTTTCCTTAAAATGGGAAACACACACATTCCCAGCCATGATGGAGTGTGAGAAATATTGCTAGCAGTACAGAAGTCTAGCAAAGTTATAACATGTGGATACTGTACTTAAAATGTACTTAAATCTATGTGCCTCTAAAAAAGCTTTGCCAGATCAATATGCTGTTATTTATCTAATTCTAGCATTATGCTCTCAGAATATAATATTACATGAAATGGAACACGAACATAATTTGGCGGAAATGTACTGTGCAAAATATTGTTCTTAACACTGGTGTGTTCTTGCCTACCTGAGTGGAGCAGACCTGGTGTAGGTGCTGGTGAGTGTGGGCTCTTATTAGCAATACTGCACACTGCAAAGATACCCGAGGATTGTTGTAGGAGTAATGACATTCCTTAACTAGCACCCAGATAACTGGCACCTGAAGATGATCCTTAGATACAATTAAAATGTCTTCTCTAAAGCAGAGCAAAGAAGTTAAATTTTTGCTACCAACTTGGCAAACTCTTTGGGGCTGTTGCTGGGGGTCTATACGGGGCTGCAGAACTGGGGCCTTCTGCTTGTGTCTTCTCCAGGGCACATAAGGGCTGAAGCCTTCTCAGTACTTGTGTAGCTTGCATCACCTTGAAAGACTCACCTCCATCCATACAGGTGTCCCTGGCATGGACAGACAACCCTGTTAGCAGGCCAGGATGCCTGTACTCCTTCCAAGTGGAACTAGACATACGCGCTTCTAAGAGGGAAGACACTAATGTATCTGCCAAAGCTTTGAGCCTAAAGCTGATGAATGGCTACTCTAGGGCTGGCTTGATTAAATGGCCATTGAAGATGATGTAAACATCAGACTCCTCGCTATAGATGGCATTTTCTCGCTCCCGCTTGAACATCCTCACCCAGACCTCCTCTCCTTCCTGCAGGTCCAGCATCAGGCTCTGGCTCTGCATGATGCTCCGATCACTGGGCTGGGCGTAGAGGATAGCCACCTCTTTCTCATTCTTCATCAAATGCAGGTAGGTCTCCTTGAAGTTCCAGGTGTGGACGTTGAGGCTGAAGTAGTAGATTCCTGCCACATAGCAGAAGAACTTCCCCGAGAACATGTTGAAGTGCTTGTAGAGGTTCACAAACTCGGTGTCAAAAGTGACATGCTGGAAGTAGTCTGAGCTATGAAGGGGTTTTCTCCGCCCCACTGAGAAAGCCGCATAGAGCTGCTTGCAGGAATGGCCCTGTGGGCCAGGCTGCCCTTTCTGTCCCTTCCGTCCATTAAAGCCACGTAGGCCTCTTTCTCCTTCCTTCCCAACAGCTCCAGGATACCCTTTCTCTCCCATTTCACCCTTCTCACCTGCAAGCATAAAGGAAAACCTTGTCAAACACAAGTATATGAAGCCCAAGCTGCAGACGCATCCTGCTGGAGACAACCAGCAAAGCAGCTGCTAAAACAGTTTTCCCAGCACGGATATCTGGAAGCATTGGTCAGACACCAGCACCTTCCTAATTCTCAGAAAGATAGAAATGCCAGGTGAAAGCTTGGCTCCACTGAGCTTGTGGTGCCAACGTTCAATGTCCAATACTGGAACTCCATGGCCTGACCAGCCTGGTTACATGAATCCAGTATTTGTGAACCCAGCCCCTTTGTGCAGATGTTAGGACAAGAAAAGTTATTGATTTTGCTGAGGTCTGATTTGGGCCTGGGAGAGGTGGTTGGGTTTGCTGGGTCTGCTTATCCCCGCTCACAGGATTCCTGGCACATCCCCTGTATTATATGCTTAATTTTTGTTTGCTTGCCTTACTGAGACAAATGTGCAATGGAAAAGTGAGTGAGTGTCTTTGCTAGTTTCCAACTCTACGGTTCAGTAATTCTGTGATAACATTTGCTTATGGTTTTTAGTGTGACCTAACCTGAGCTTCTGGTGATTCTTGTTTTTGATGGGTTGGAGCCTTTTGCCAACTCTTCTCACTTGCACACAATTACAGCCTGTGCCATGTCACCTCTTGACCTTCTTTTGGGTAAATGAAGCAGAAGGGTTTCTTGGTGTGCAGAAGAGCACAGCTTGCAAAATGGAGGTGATCAGGTAAGATAAAGGATGTTATCGCAGTAGTCAGCTTTACCCACCTTTGAGGATGGTGATATCTATGGTGGGCTGGACTTTGGGTACTGAATAGGCAGGGTCGCTGCTCATCCTTGTGTATCGTGAGGAGATGATGGAGATGGGCTGCTCTGAAGGTCCGCAGCATCGCACACACGAGAGACGCCGTGGTTCCCGTCTGGGCAGACCCTTTTCCAGCACCGCGCCGATGTTCGCAGTGGACACCAAGAGCAGGAGAAACACAGCGCTCATCTTCAGTGGAGCCAGCTGGACCGAGCAAAGGAACAGAAATGATTAACATGATGATTCAAATCAGAGCTTCTGATGGGCCATGTGTTAATGTTACTGCAAGGTGCATTTCTTCTGATTAATTATTAGCTTATCTTGTAGTGGCACCAGGAGACTCCAGGTAAGAAAGGTGCCCCTCTGCGTTCTGTTTACAAGCAATGGAAAAGGCAATCCCTGTCTCTCGTTACCTACAGTTGAAATGTTTGACAAGAGACACCAGGTAAACAAAAGGAAAAAAACCCAAACAACAAAAAAACCCCGAAACCTGCTGAGATTGAAAGCTAAGGCTGAGATGCTTAAAGCTGCCATAGCAAGCTCTGGTCAAGGCACGCTCGCTGCCTGGCTGCTGTTGGAACAGCCCTTGCAAAAAGTGCTGGGTAAAAGACATGAAGTGTTGCTCCGCTGGTTTGTTTATTTCATCGCCATCCTGAAAAATTCAAAATCATGCAGAAAATGAAATTTAATTTAAATATAGAGCCTAAACCTAGTTTGTTTTGGTTTTTTGTTTTTTTTTGGTTTTTTTTGAGGAAAAACCTGAAGGGAAATGAAACTAAAAGAAATCAAAAGCATTTGTCTCTTTAGATATCCTCTTGGCCTCTTTCCAAGGTGACTTTGCCAAGAAGTTAGTGGTTTTGACCTTATCCATGTGCTCTTCCTAGCAGAATTTCTGTGTATGCTTTCCATTTTTATTTTCCAGTGTGCAGAATGGAAACCAAAATAGCTGCAGCAAACAGACTGAACTGGCATTTGCTCTGCACAAATGCTAGTTTTTGAGATCACCTATTACACTTTCATCTGCTACTGGAAAGCTCCAAAGGCCATGAATGCTGGGTGAAACGAAGAGAAAGAAAATGTTTCAGGTGGTGCAAGGGAGGTGAGTTCTCTCTAGCTACCCATCAGCCTCCTTCTGAGGGAGGGATTGGAGCTGGAGGCAGGCAACTGCCTCCTCATACCATGTATAATTAGGGTCATTCTACTGATTGCAGTGGTGATTTGTACAAGAGAGAGTTTGGACTGATGCCTTTTTGGACCTTATCCAAAGTCCAATTAGTCAGATGGACTCTTGTTGACCTCAGGCTGGGAACAGCTTTTACAGCTCCTCTTCTACCAGCTTTAATTCCTGGAATAGGTGGGGAAGGTAGTAGCTAGATGTCCCGGCTTTCAGAAATAGCTCAATGAACACACAGGTCCCATCTGCAGAAGGAGGGAATCCTGTCTTGGTGCTCTACAAAGGTTTCACTGGGCACAAAATGGACCAGCTGAGAAAAATACAGAAAAAAAGTGTCAGTACGGGGCAAGGTACTTGAATTGTACTGGCTTTCTTGGGAGATGCTTTCTTCTAGTTCTTACCTGCCCCAGAAGAACCGTCATTCACACCTTTTATTACTTGGTGTAATCCAGCTCCCTGGAAACCTGATGAATAGTTATTAGCAGCAACATAATAAGTTTCCTTCTGACAGTAGTGAAAGTTCTTTTGTCAGATCTGTCATAACTTGAAATGATCTTTCTATTCACAATTGTACCTCATTCTAGGTACTAGTCTGAGGAGGGATTAATACTTGTTTTATATCAGTGTTCAGGGCATGAGTTTCATTTGCACTAAGTCCTTTTTAATTTTCATTCACTTCTTAGGCCATCTTTGTGCTGCCAAACAGGAACAGAAATGCAATGCAAGTCTAAACGGGCAGCAGGTCATAAATAACCAGCCCATACATGCCCAGAACAGAAAGTTTGCACTGCAGAGAGCACTTGGGGTCTGCATAATGTTTCTGGGGTCTCCTCTACAGTGATTAAATTTTGTGCATATACATAACGGTCTAAAGAAGACCCCATTTTCACACAGTCCCAGGCAATCAGGGCCCATGTATCCTCTTTGGGACTAAAAGCTATTTAGCTCTTCTCAGGAGCGTGGGTAGTCAATAACCTGGGGGATAAAGTATAGGGCATTTGATTACATTATCAGAACACTAAAACTGGAGGACCTAATTGTTCATAATACCTTCATGAAGGAGAAAGAGCATTCATTAAGAGGGGTATTCATAATAGGCGGAAGGGAAAAGATTCATAAATATGAAGAAATTACATTTTTATAGGCCATTATTCTCCCTAAGATGAATCACTTTCCTATTTTTAGAAGTGACTCAAAGGGAAAAAAGAAGTCTGGGTGAAAAATCAGTGCTCAGGTTGTGCACGTTTCACATTACAATAATCCAAGCACCCATTGAAGAAATCGTGGCCACTTGCATGATTCATGAAGAACACTTATTCAAGTTAATGGCTAGAAATTGCATTTGGAAGAAAAATGAAGCAAACGCTGCAAGAATTCAGTCAGTTCAGGGCATTCTAGAGCTGAAACCCCACCACCACATTTTTGTTCAATAGTTAGTGAAGTTCACTAATGTGGCAGAAACATGTATTTGGTTGCAATATCTGCGGTTAGGTGAAACCTTAATGATGTATGTGAATGAGCAGTTTCAGATTTGCAGTCTGCTCATAACAGACAAGAAAGGACAGAAGTAAAATAGGAAAGAGGTGGAGAGAAAGGAGTCCGAGAGGACTGCAAGAAAAGAATGATAAATTCAGCAGTGTGGGATTACATTTGAATGATATCCAGCACAAAACCAGAGATCAGGTGAAGGAAAACCTCAAACCAGAGAAATCAAATGTGCAACAGGAAAGGAAACAAACCTGGTAAGGATTTCCTTGTAATGAGATCATGTCAGTCCAGAGAAAAGAATGATTTGAGCTAAATTTCAGAAGAGAAGCAAATATAACTCTCGTGGTGGTGGTGAAGTCAAATATGATGCCTTAAAAAAAAAAAACAAAACCAAAACAAAACGATGAAGCTCAGAATTTAAGATCTGTGAGGTAAAGCGAGAGGTTGTTTTTAGCCATTCGTTTTTCCCTTATTGCGATTTTATTTTGTCGAATGTGGTGATGATGGATTTGACTTCAGCTGCACAGGTTTATCTTCTTCAGAAGACAGCAAACAACAAACAGGGCTGTGCTCTGCTATGGCCATGACTCATCAGAGCACAGGCTGGGAAGCTGCCTCTCCTGCACATGATTCAGATCCCTGCATGGGAGGGACATCCATCCTCCTTCCCCCCACAGTCCGACACGCTCGTTAGTGCCTAAAATGATGCATTAGTTCTGCACTGAATGTCCCAAGGCTGCAAAACTGAGTACATTGCTCCTTGGTCATCCTTCATGACACCTCTCTAGAGATGGACGGGAGCATCCTGAAAGCAACAGATTAAAACTGGAAGTGTAAGTTATTGTCTTTGTGTTCTATACTGGGAACCTGAAATTCACCACCTGGTTTGATTCAGAAATCTTGTTTTCCCTACATGGTAGAAAAACCCAAAGATGATGACAGATAAGCAGACATCCTAAAGCTGGGAGAAAAACTTGTCTCCTGTCTTTGGAAACTTTGCAGTCTGTAAATGTTTCACACGAGGATGAGAAGATGGTCTCAGCCCTCCCTCACGCAAACCCATTTTTTCAGTTTGGCTTCTTTGGCTCTGCTTTAGCTTGGGTTCATTTTGAAACAGCTGATTGACAATTGATGAGTTTGAAATGTTTCAGTTGAAAAGCTTGCAGCTACATGTAAAAAAACATGAATTGTTTTGATGCTTCTGACGCTTCTTGCAAAATGCTTGCGAAGCAGAAAGTCCACCATGAGGCTGAGAGCAGAGCCCGTTTGGTTGCAACAGGTAATTTCAAGATAAATTATACGCTCTTCCCATAACACTTTCAAGCCTCCCCACTCCAAAGCCATGAAGCACAGCACAGCCCCCAGCCTCTGCAAGTGGAACCAGGATGAAACCCAACAACCGAGTGTGAATTTAATCAGATCCTAAGGAAGAAATTCTGCATGTGCTAAATGAGCAGATCTATCTTTTGGGCAATATTTTGGCAAACAAAATGAAAATTTGAGTGATGAAATGAGGCATCTGAACCTGATGAAAAGGCAGTTAATTTCAGTAAGATTTGGTGATGAGGATGGCTGGTGGTTGTGTTCATTACAACATTAGAATATATGTTATTGTTGGAGAGCTGTTTAAATGTAATGAAAGGTTTCTTTGACTGAAACCACCTTTTAGCTAAGGTTTAAAAAGACTTTGTTTTTTCTGTCCCTTTTCTTCCCCTCTGAATTTCTGAGTAGAAAGACAAGATTAAAATATTAGCAAAAAGGATTGTTTGTTCAGGCACTTCTGCCTGGCCCAAACCAAGAAAAAGCAAGGGAAATACCAGTCTCCTTGCATTAAATTCGAACACTCCCATTGTTCAGACCCTTTTGAAAGGGCGTCTCTGTCTATCTAACCAGAGCTGGCAGTATGAACCCTTTAACAGCTGCTGCCTCACAGTGCTGGTGAGGATGCAATGCCCAAATCAGGGACACTGTTGTCTGCTGTACTCAATCCAAGGCAGAACAGATGATTAAATAATGTATTTTTGGTTTGCACTGACTTTGGATTATATTTAAGTCAGGGTACTTCCATCAAGCTTTTAATTTATGCATTTTTTTTTTACCTGCTATGAATAATGTGCATCAAAAGCGCTGGTTTTCCAGCGATACCTGGCATTCCCCATGTCTGCCACAAAAAAACCCATATTCCTCCCATGCAGGGCTTCAGAGATGCCACAAAACTTTGTTAGGGAAAGGCAGAAACCATTAGCTCCAGTTCAGGGAGTTAAATGATGTGATCCTTTCTTCTTGTGTGCAACTTCTTATTTAAATATATTTTCTTGACACTATTACAGCTGGAGAGGACCTTGATTGATTTTTTTTTTTTTTTTTTTTTTTT
>VYZV01045816.1:482407-507577 GCA_013401275.1 Pandion haliaetus
TTCGTGATGGAGTTTAATCTTACAGCTCAAGGTAGACAGCTTATGTATGAGGTGCATTTGCTCATGCAAAGCTTTTTAATCATTCTGTGTACCTGAAGAATTTGAACACTGTGATAAAAAGTAACACATCTGGGCAATAGACATGGTAAGAAATCCCCCTAATATCTGCAAAAATAGCTTACTTGCTCTTCATACAGGGAAAATAAAGCAAGAAGCCAAAGCAAGTCAGCCTGGAGGCTGGACCAAAAGGTTTTCCCTAAGGTTAACAACGTGGAGTTTGCAACCTGAACCCTGAACTTGGCCAAACCTTGTCTGGTCCACTGGCACTGTAAGCAGCCCTTGTGGGATGTATAGGTCATGTCAAAGGTACAGATCTACCTTAACCTACCCCAGCCCGTGTTGTCACTGGGTACAGTGGAAGTATGTCCTTACCTTGCATGGATGCTCGAAGAATAAATCCCACTAATAACTGTGCTGAGCTCACACGCTGCGATATTGAGAGTTTAAAAGGCAGAAATTGCTCTTGGATCCCTGAGCCACACTTTAAATTTCTGCTAACATTTTCCTTCCTGTTATTCCTAGGGCTCTACTCAGAAAAGCAATCTATGACTATCTTTACTTTAAATTCATGGCACACAGGACAACGCCAGCCACTGCCCATTTTAATTAGTGACAAATCTTAACTGAAAACCCAAGAGGGCAGTTAAGACTAAAACCTTTCTTGCGCCGCAGAGATGGAAAACACATGGATGTGTCAGCCATGTACCTCGGCATCATTCCAGACGGAAAATATTCCAGTTCTGCTTTTTTACCTTTTGTCTTCTTTCAAGTCTCGACCTCCTCACTGCTCCAGAGCTCCTTGCATTGCCAGCAGCAGGAAAAGAAGCATCGTTAGGGCTGGGTTTGTCTGGACACTGGACTTCCTCTTGGAAATTATTTGTTCAGGCCTTTTTTTTTTTATTTTCTTCCCCAGGAGGATCTAAAGTTTCTTCACGAGCAACTTATTGTAGAAAAGCCGAAAACGGTGGAGGAGCTTGTGTGTTTTCCAAGGCCAAGCTGCGACAGCTCATGGGTTCCTTTGCGGCGGTGCCAGACTGAATGCGGGCCTGCTCCTCTCCAACATGATGCTGTGGA
This sequence comes from Pandion haliaetus, assembly GCA_013401275.1. Taxonomy (NCBI): domain Eukaryota; kingdom Metazoa; phylum Chordata; class Aves; order Accipitriformes; family Pandionidae; genus Pandion; species Pandion haliaetus. Next base: position 483,542 of record VYZV01045816.1, read on the forward strand.
GATGCTCCACTCGAGCTGAGCAGCAGGAGCCTATCTGCAGCCATGCAATGATTTGAGGGCTTGCAGACAAGAATATTCGGATCCCAAAAAGCAACGTGGTTTGAAAATTTCCACTGTCTGTAGCGGTTTGCAGATGACCAATGTTAACGCCCTGTTGCGTGGTGTTTATACAACGGACTGGGGTGATGCAGAAGAGCAGTTGGGAATGCTGCTGGAGACAGCTGGGTCGGTTTGAGCCCTGTAAGCTGTGAGCAGGGCAGGAATGGAGGCAAAGCCAGGATCTGGCCATGGAGAGCTCCAGGGATGTTAGCTGCATCTGTATTTGTAATGGCTTGAGTGAACATTTGGTCAGTGAGTTTGTAGCTCTGTTTCTAATTATCGGATTTGGTTTTTTTATTTACTGGTGCTTTTTTAGCATGTGCCTATTTCCAATGTGGGGGAATTGCCCTAATTCCTCTGTCCCAGGAGGAGCTGCCCCTGAGCAGCACCGGCTTGTGTGGTCACCACATGCTCTCTCCAGCTCTGATTTCACCGATCAGGCATGGGAAGAAATGAAGATCCCAAGCAAACATCCCTTCCTATTACCTGCAGGTGCTTAGACCTGGGAGGACTGTATGGATTTAACACAGTCCTCTGCAGGAGGAGAGGCTGTGCCTGTATGGAAACAGTCCCGGGCCCCTGCATCTTCCCATGGTACTGCCTTTCCTGGACTGTGACAGGGAGCTGTTATCATACTTACCTCAGCACAGACAGGGAGCAAAAGGATGTTTGCTGGTTCCTAAGCAAACAACTCTTCCCTCTCTCCTTCTCCTCGTCCCTGCCTGCGCCGCTGATGCCAGGAACATGCCTGCAAGGTCCTGGAAATGGCCCTGCTCTGGGCTGGACAGCCCCTTGAAAGCAATCCCATCTCTGCAGCAAGCCCAGACGGTGATTCAGCCAGGCGCTGCTGAGGCACGGGGCGAGTTACAGTAAGTAACAGTCATTCCCAGGGCAGATTCTCTGATAGAGCAAATCAGCCTGACGAAGTAGACGGCACCCAACTCTCCATCGTCCTTCCCAGCATGAAGGCAGCTTTCCTGTGACTCGCCACCGCTGACTCAGTCGCTCCACGAACTCGGTTTTCTGTGTGCCGAAACAAAGCGGGCAGAAGTGTCCCTGCGGTGGGTCCCATGCGGTGCTGTCCCGGCTGGGTGGGTGGAAGCACCAGGACATGGGTGCTGGCAGCGGCAGGACTGTCCCATCCCTGCTGCAAACCCCTGCTCGCGGCTCAGGAGCGAGCAACACATTTCGAACAGCGGCAGTTCCCTGGCAAGGCTGGAGAAACGGAGTCCCTGCAAGTTTCCATGTCTGCAGAGGATGCCAAGAAATGGCATTTTTCTGCTCTCGGCTCCTGTGGCGGTGGGGAAGCCTGCATCAGGTCAGACACCCTCCCTGCCCCACTGCTCAGCCACAAAATCACACTAGAAGAGCAAAATCACACTGGAAGAAAGCATCATTCTGGAGTTGTAATGGTGCTCAACGAAACAAGGAGTGTTAGTAGGAACAAATTAAAGCCAGCTCAGCACTAACCTGGCCTTGCACTTAGTTTGCCTGCTGCAGTGAAGCAGAAAAAGCGAGATGAAGCAGAGCAGGCAGAGAGCACCTCTTTTTAGTACTTGCCCAAGCAACCTGCTTCTGCAGAGTGGGAGCACTTTGTTCCCTATAGCAATAGTATTTTTCCCCAGCTTATTCAGATCCATTTAACTTACCTTGTGACTCAGAACCCTCTGTCTCTTACTTTTCTTGCTGTTGCTTAGCAGGATGCATAATATGAAAGCTGCTGTTCATTCAGGTTTTTTAGTTCTCAGTGGCGGCTGCAGCTTCCTAGCTGGAGTCCAAATGAAACACTGAAAGTCAGTCCAGCTCCTTATGAAACCCAGCAGCTCGGTTGTTTGCAAAAGCAGGGTTTTTTCTTGTTTCTTTGCTTGCTTCAACTTGTGCTGGGTTCCTGTGCTTTTGTCCTGATACAGTTTCTTTAGGACTCGCAGCCAGTCTGTCGGGTTGCGCGGTGCCTCTCACAATGATGGAAATGAAGACCAAAAAATTTGTGAATAAAAAAAAAATATATAAAAAACCACAGACCCAAAACCACATCCAGTGTTCCAGCCAAAAAAGAGTACTGGGATCACATGGAAATAATTTCTCTTTGGGAGATTTCAGCATCTTTTTAGGCAGGAGAAAGGGGAAAAAACCCCAACAAACACAAGCCCACAATAAAAGCTCTGGCTTTTGTGCATGAGCTGTAAAGGTGGCAAAGGCGTCTTGAAGGGGCACAGCGATGGAACCTGCCCCTGCAGTGACGCTGGGGGAAGGTGTGGGTACATGGCCAGGGGACAGGCCAGCGCCAAGGGAAGATGTCAGCCCCGCTGTCCCATGCACCTCTGCTGAAAACCAAAGAACTTTGCTTCTGTGTGAGCAGATTTGGGGTCAGTGTCAGGAAGGTGATGTGGAGCTGTGGTATGCTGTTTTCCCTCCCTGCTTCATAGGTTTAGGGGATAACACCTTATGCCAAACCATCCATGGCAGGAGGAGATGAGTATTAGTGCCCTGTGAATGGGAAAGGAAGGGAAGGTCAAACATAAGCACAGGGGTGAATCTTCCTCAGTGTGTGTCTGCAGACAGCCTTCTTCCATCACTACCTGCTTGCTGGTCGCGTGGTTTGCACTAACTCTTCCATGACACCCAGAAATAGGTGAAGAGCAAGTTGCCACTGTTTCACATTAATTGGGACTGAATTACCAGCTCCTCTGGCTAGTTGCAGCGATTACAGCTGGGGGTACCACGAGGGTCTGTGCAGGACAGGAGGCATGGAGACCGTTTCTGAAGGAGGCTGAGCAGAGGGCATCTCCAGACAAGCCCTCCAGCCCTGTCCTTCCCAGGCTGGCCCATCTGCAGAGGAGCAGAAGGTGGTCCTGGGCACGTGTGAGTCCCTTGGGAGGGCTGGTGGCCACTGTGGAGCGAGGAGGCTGCAAAACCGAGCACAGCATGGCAGGGTCATGCATGCTGCATGCTTGCAGGGTCATCCCTTAACCAGGAGATAATGTGGGATGTAGCACAGGTGGCTCTTGTCCAAGGGACTGCTGAGACAAAGTCACTGAGGACAGCAAGGAGCAGATATGGGGGTTTCAGAGCAGACATGGGGGTTTCAGAGCATGCTGAACATCGCACACTTCCCCAGCCCTGGGACAGAACGGTGTTGCACCAGCGCTGTTTGATTTTAGTGCCCACATTTTCTTAGCTGAAATTGCAAACTTGGTTATTTCCAGCCCTTGGAAAAAAGCACATTGGTAGCTTTATTTGAAACCAGGTTTGGGCTCTGAATTTGGGAGGTTTTGTTTAGGTTTTTTTCTTTCTTTCTTTTTTTCTTTTTCTGTTTTGCAACTGCCTCCCATTAATTGTAAAAGAGGAAGTTAAAAGAGATGGGTACCTATAGAGCGCAAGCTCCAGCATCATCCCTGCCCTAAGACCGAAAAAGAAAAGCAATACTTTTGATTGTCCTGAGAACATCAAGAGGGGAAAGGTGTGTTTTGTCCTCTCGCAGTGCCCTTCCCCACTTCAGGTCACAACTCGGTGCTTTAAATACTCCTCGCTGCAGTCCTCCTGCTCTGTCACCTGCCCTGCACCAGACCCCAGCACTTTGACACCTCACCAGTCCACGGGGACATGGCTGGCCAGGTCATGCCTTTTTATTTTTTTGGAAACAGTCTCTGCCTTACATAGGGAGGGATGAGATTTGAGAGTGCCTTGGGAACTTCTCTGCTTTTTCAAAACCCCTCCAAAGCCTCCCCATCCCTCCGTGACCCAACCAAGCAGGGGACATCTCAGCCGAGGTCCTCGGAAAGGTCTCCCAACTCTGCTCCAGGTGCCGGTGTGCCCCAGCTCCTAAGTGCTCTGCACCTCTGTACCACTGTCCAGCAGTCACCCGTCCTCCAGAGCTCAGAGCCCTGGATCAGAGACAGGGAGATAGCTGTCATGGTGGAAAAGGGGGTTTTTGTACGTCTTTTCAAAATTAAAGAAGGAACAAAACAACCTTTAAAGTTGTAGGTGGACCTGGGTTATATAAAGGAGAATTCAAATTGTTTACAGACAACTTATGTTGGGAATGTTTTTATATTGGTGGTGTTGAATAAAACTAGCAGGTGATTAAAACAGGCTGCAGCTTGATTTTTTTTTTTTTTTTTAAATTCAAGAATCTGCATCCAGAGTGATGAGGAGGTGGAATAGGGACTACTGGGAGCGAGGGCTGCCCCCGTATCAAGGGGGAGGGAAGATTTACCCATGCTGCCGGTGCTGTGCTGGGAGACTCCTTTAGCAAAGACCAGCGAGGCGAAACATAGAGGTTTGCTGCTGTCCCAGCATGAACCCAAGCAGCATCCAGCTCTCCATGAGTCACCCGCCAGTGCTGGGATCCTCCAGCCCAGCCTTCCTGGAGCCCCGCTGTCCCCATCCCCATCCCCATCCCCTCCCACTGCAGCAGTGGTCCCCATCCCAGCCCCGCATGGATGGGCAGGAGCAGACTGTGGTGGGCAGGAGGCACATGGAACCCTGTGCAGCAAGGAGGGGGGGGAATAGGTCTGCAGCCTTTCCAAAGCTACCAGGAAAAGAAAAACCTTACTCATCCTCTTTTTGGAGGGACCTCAAACAGTCTCGAGTAAAGAAATAACTTTGCCTCAAAAATGCCAACCAAAAGCCTTTCCTGTCATCTTCTCTATTCCGGATTAAACACCAAATTGTGTAATCTTTTCTCATCCACCATGTTTCCCAGGTACCTTGCTCTCCTCTTGGCACTGGTCAGCACCTTTCCTGGAAGGGAGAGGCTCCTCTGCACATCTTGCACCGGTGCCTCCAAAGCCACCCTGTTGGAGTTGCTGCATTCATTTACTTGGTCCCACAAATCACCTCAACTCCAGAAGCAAATGTTCTGCATTCACACATTTGCATCACTGTCAGTAGAGGCAGCACACGGGTGACATCGATGCCTTTTCCGGATTTGGGTCTATCTGCCTCCCAAAAGCAGATCAGCAGTGTATCCTGAGCACCCTGTGCACGCTTCGGAGAGTTTTCTTCCTTCCTTTGTCAGCCAGCAAATATTTATGATTAGAACAAAATTAGTAAATAATACCTATGAGCCCTGCTGAGACACGGGAGCTGCTTTGCATCAAGTACACCCCTGCAACAAGAACCAATGCAAACAAAAGTGCAAACGCAAATGCCAAAGCACTTAAAGCGGAGGGACGGCACCCTGGAGATTGGAGTTTGGTTCCTGGCTCTGCTGCCGACGGCGTGGGGTTTTGGGAAAACTCCCCTCCACCCTCCTGAGGATGGCACAGCTCTTCTCCCATTCTTCATCGCCTATTTTTAGACTAAGCTCTTCAAGGCAAAAAAAATGTATAATCGGAATGCAACTGGGCAGAGCTCTGGTTTCACAGGGGGGCGTGAGGCTGACACTGAGAGCTTACTTATATGGATATAAAAATAGTTTATAGATGTAAGTCAATAGAAAGAGTGTTTGGGACTCCGAAAATGGTATTAGCTGGACAAAAACTGTCCAAAAACAGTCTACATGAGATATTTTTATTTTTACTCTGAAACTTAGGACAGAAGAAAAATGTTTTGGTAACCAGCGCCTGGCATCAGAGCCGGTGTCTCAAGATTAAACAGGTTTTCTGCCTCTTAAAATGATAGCCTCCTTTTTCAAAATAATATCACATTCAAGGGAGAAGGATATTTCTGTTTACACAGTTGATTTATAAAGCTTGGCTTTTGTCCATGCAAGGAGCAAGGAAAAGAAAAAAAAAAAAAAATCAGTTCTGCACACTGCTGAAGGCTTGCAGCAAATTAATAAGAAACTCCATGTGTGATAGAGCAGCAAGTTCAGAGCACGCTGAGCCCGTCTGCCTCCTCTCTGCAATGAACGCAGTAAGAGATTAAACAATGCTCAGCTACAAAATGGACACACCGATGGTAAATTTAAGGGACATAAACGATGATCTGGCAAAGCCGTGGTTTTCTTTGCAGCCTCGGTGTGCTAAAACTGGTCTGGTCTACGGAGAAGGGAATGCTTCTTTCTAATCAGTTAATTGTTGAAGTGCCTGGGCTTTCAGGAGGGTGCTGGCTTTGTGCTTTGAGGAGCTTTGCCTATTTGGGAGAGTGTGCTTGAGGATGAGCATCGATAGCTTGGAAAGGACACCCAGAGACACACACACACAAAAGCTCTTGCTCCAGGTAGCCAATATTAGTGACACTGTGCTGAACGGGGATGTGGTCAGCTGAGGCGTGCCGGGATGCTGGAGCCTCCGTGCTCTGCAAACGCATTTCCCTGCGTGGTCAGACCACAGTCACAGCTCTGCTTGCGTAAAAAGGCATTGGAAACGTCTCAGCCAGCGTCCACAGGCACGCTCATCCTTTCTCCTTCTTTTAAGTGAAGGCATATCTTTTTTTTTTTTTTTAGCTTTCAAACACACTATATATAATGGCTGAAGTTATTTGAGTTGTAACCAGCTCTTTAAATGAAAAGGCATGTTTTATATGGATTTTTCCACCACACTGAACTCAGAGTGATGTGTGTTTTCTCTCTCCTCCCGCTGAAGGCTGGGGCTCTGTGCCATGACAACGTCTGCACCACGTGGCAGAGGCACACACAGATGATTCCTATGGAAACATTAAATATTAAACTAAGTTTCCTCCTGGCTTTCTGCTGGGGTGTCATTTTGGATCACAACAACCCCCTGGCATTCACAAAACGCAGCCAGAGCTCTGTGGTGTTTAGCTGACAGCCCAGACGATGCACAGGGAACCGGGAGGGTGTATGCAGAGATATGATTAATGCAGCGGCTGTGCTAAACTCCAAAAATAAGTGGAAAAAGTGAAGAGCAGCTCTCTATGCACTGCTATGTCAGCCAGGCAGCCCAGGAAGAGTTTTCAAAGCCTCCTACACAGTAATCCCCAAAAGATAATATAATTTCATGCAGTAAAGTGTGTATATATATCCATATTTTCAAGTGTGAGCGTGTGGTGCTTTCAAGTGGCCAGTTGCACAAAGCCAAAAATAATTATGAGCTAATTGGAATTTAAACAGCAGTGTGTGAATGATAATTGGAAACTTCTTAAGAATAATTTACTAAATAGCATGAAAGCTATGATTTCACAACAGAGTGAGAAAACGTTTATGGCTAAAGCCTGGTTCTGAGGGGAACTGAAAGCTTTCTGGATGAGAAGAAATGTTGCATATAATAGGTAACGAGGAGAAGTGGGTGGCTTTCTCCTGGCTGCTGGAGCCTTCCAGGGCTCTTCAAGCTAAGCAATATTTGCAAAGGGGGAATGAGACAACCTGGATAAATATAGGTTAATCAGCCTTACGGTGAACCTGTCAAAGTAACAGAATTGCTGATGATCTCTAATGAAGAGTTAATGGAGGGTAATGCGGCCGATGCCAATCAGCCAGGACTGGTGGGAAACAGATCTCATAGACCCAATTTCTATTATATATTACAAGTTTATTTGATGCAGGTACACAGACTTTGGCAAAACACTGGTCAAAACCTTTTAATTAAAAAATGAAAGTGATACTAATTCAGGCTGGCACAGAGAGATGGGTGAGCATGTTTGCAGCAGCATGTTGGGGAGGGATGATCTCCCTTGCCATCCGGGCTAATGAGGCACGATGTCACGAGGCCTGATGATGATGAACCGGGTCAGCTTTGCTGGGAACCTGCTGAATAACCAAGTGGTACTCTTAAAATTGACAATAACAGCACTAAGCTGCGAGCGACATAGATTCATCATTAAACCTCATCTACAAGCTGTCAAGCTTTAGACATTTAAGACCCCGTTCTGAAATCTAAATTTGGAAATCCTGAAAGATTTGAATCTTGGTTTTGAGTTAAGCTTTTGTTAAATGGAAATGGGAGTTCATGATGGTCATAAATAGCATATCCATCTACCCTTGTATCCACCTTCCTTTTGCATAAAAACCAGCATTGTTTTGCTGAATAATCCCTTAGGCAGGATTTAGAGCATGAATTCACTTTAAACCCTAGCTTTAGTGTGATTAGCACTAGCTAACCTCACAGGGCTTCAGGCTTGTGTTGACAATGTTCTCTAAGCCCTTTGTGTGCATCACCTTTGGGGGAGAGCAGCACAGGTTTTTAGCCATTCTCATAGCTTCTGTCTGATGGTGGGAAGAGTGTTTGCTCAGATCTGTAGCACATTATGGAATACAAAAGGTGGCTTGACTTATTCCATGCATTTTCTCAAAACCCCCCATTACTTAAAGTAATATTAGGCGATGACCGCTGCTCCTGCCTTTAGACTCTCTTAAAAATCCAATCCGGTGACAGACCCAAATCAAAATAGCCAAACCCAGGAAGAAATCCTTGGCACAGCACCAGTGTTCAGTGTTCAGATAGGTTTATCACACTGACTGCATTTGTATGGAAACCAAAATGAGCTGAGAAGGAAAATATTTCTCTTTGTTGTTTTGTTTCCAGGACAAAAGAGAGATTTGATTTTTTCACTTCCATTTTCCTTCCAGTTTTTAGATTACTTGTAATTATATGGTGCTGAGCAAATAGATGGTGCTCTACCTTTTTGTAAATGACTTGGAAGTTTTCTTTAATCCCTCAGTAGGGTTCACCTGGTACGTCATTCATCACGCTGCTGCTCTGCATTCCAGCAACTGGGCTCATTTAATTTGCTAGGCTGAATGAAATAGCTTTACCATGCCTGCTTATACAGAAGTAATGATGGGTAGAACCCCGTAGCACATAATAATTGCTATTTTCCTCAGAGAGATGCATGCATGTTTTCAGAATAATCTTAAAACGGTTAAAACCCGTGAGAGTGAGACGGGCTGTGGACAACCGAGTAAAAATGATGGAGGGTGGTTTTCTTCCCAGATTCTTTCTTTAAGTCTCTAGTTTTCAGCTTTAAAATGGTATTTGCTGAATTGCTGGGCTGTGGGACAGCACGTTTCCCCTCCCCATGCTCGGCAAGAGCAGCTGCAGGTCCTGTCTCTCCCCGTGGGCAAAATGTGCCCACGTCTACATCCCCAGGAACTGTTTCAGCATGTTCTAGGTTTGAGCCTCTAACGCACTCACCCCCTCAAAAAAATGTCAGTCTGAAGCCCACCTTTCACCTCAGACTTTTCTGTCAGAAAAGGAAACAGAAAATAGAGTGCAATAATTTTTCACCAGGGAGGTAAGTGCAAGGGATGGGTCCAGACAAGCCCTTTTGTCTGAAGACGCATTGCCTGGCCGCTTCAGCTCGACCCCACCAATTCCAGCAGCGCCTTGACAGCTGTCAGTCACCCCAGCACAATCAATACGCTGACATTTCAGGTCGTCCTCGCAGACCTTTCCCCAGCACAAAGGAGCTCAGGCTGCCTTTGCCCGGAGGGTTTTGCACGGCAGCCCACCTCTCCCTTCCCTGGGCAGCTCAGGCTGCTGAGCCCTGGCAGCGTTTCTGCCCTTGGATGGCTCACGGCTCCTCTCGTAATCTCCTATTAAACACTCCCCGGCTATCGCTGCTCAGGCTTCACACTTATTTCCTGCGCCGTGGCAGACAGGGCTGAAGCTAGCAGTGAATTTTGATTCCCTGATGGCAGTTGCAGAAGCAATGTGGAAGGGTTGGCTGAGATATCAATAAACTAAATCTGTCCCCTCCGTTCCTCTGAGAATTATTCTTTGTTTCTTAAATTGAGGCTATTTTATGAAGTCATAGACTTTTGCTCTTGATATTTAAAGAATACCCAGCCAGAGAGTTTTCCAGGAGCAAGGACCTGTGATTTAAAAGTGGGAGCAAAAGTCGCTCATCTGTGTGAGGTCAGCAGAGATGAGGCAGTTTGATAATTAAATAAAAAGTTACAGAATGTTCTTTTAAACAGATTCAATGCCAAAACTTTGGCTGCCCTCGTGTTACTCCTGAGTTGCCACAAACCCCAGGAAGAATGTCTTTGCTTTTAAGAACTTGTAATTGAAGGAAACAGAAAGAAAAATCTTCAGGTGAGTCAGGGGCAGAGTTGGGCACAGGCAGCTCAGGACAGCCTGGGCAGAGCATGAGATGTCCCCTGCACGAGCTGTGCTCGGGTAAAAGATGGCTTTACCACCCTGAGATGTGCGTGCTCCTGCCTCACATCAAATGCTGAGCAAAGCACACAGACTTGACTCTCCCTGGCATTTAGTTTAATGCTTTCAGTCTTTCTTATCTGCCAGGGTATGAACACTCAGCTCACATAGACAACTCATACGGCTCCGGTGCCTCATCATTCATCGAGCCGTGAACACATCAGACAGGAATTCACGCACCCGTGGCAGCGGGGAGTGGTGATTCTGGTATAATTTCAGAGACTATTTTTTTAATATTGATTTGGGTCTCATTTTCAAGCAGATGCAACATTGTCGGTAGTGTAAGACCTGGATGGGAAGAGGTCTCTGGCCATTCAGCTGGAGCCGTCTGCTTGGGTGGACCCAGCACTGGGAACAACCACACAGATCTTTTTTCCATGCTGGCTGCCAGACTGAGGATCTCAGCTCAGCGCCCTGTACCCGCAGCTAGCAGTGGCCAAAAGATCATTTTTCTTCTTGCCTCTGGAGAAAAAAGAGGAAGAAGGGCAGCATCTAACATTGATCTGCAGGACCGCTTGACATTGACATATACCGTGAGTATTTTTAGCATCCAAGCGCACTTTTTCTTGGCCACATCATGACACCTGAGACCACTCCTACAACATCAGTAGAAGGGTAATCGTTTTATGACAGGAGAGGGGAGACACAGAAAGGTTAAATGATTTCTCTTCATCCGCACACTACAACAGCAGCCGATCTGGGAATAAATCTCAGGATGTCCTCCGCAGCCGCAGAGGCTGTCAGCAGAGCGGCAGTGGTTCAAGGGCTAGCTGCCACTTCTGTTGCTCTTTAGCAGGTCTAATGGTGACACCTTTGTAAGGGAGGCAGGTCATGCATCAGCTTGGTGACAGTGGCATTCCCAGTGCCCCTCCCAGCTTGGCCAGCACAGCTCCCATCCATCATCAACTGCACTTCAGCACTATACTTCCAAAAGCGGCTGTAGTACAATAACTTCTAGGCACAGTAGCAGCAATTTCAGAGCAGTCTGAGGTAAGAGGTGACAGAGCACCAGGAACATTTCAAAGTGAAGGTGAGAAATGCACACGTTCACCATCTGAACCTCGTACTCATTGCAGACCAGAACCTGCATCCCTTTCTTGAGTCTCACTCGAGCGGCACTTCAAGTCTCCAATGTACAAAAGTTCAGAGGCCGAATTCACCTGTATCAGTGCCATCAGTTGTCAAATCTTTGGCGCTACCACAACCTCGATGCAACTCTGTGGGTGAGTGCTCAGGATGGGCACAGGACTTTGGTGCCTCCCAGTGCCGTGGTGCAATGCTGCCTGAGCTCTTCACAGCCTTCACTGCATTTACCTCCATAAAATTTCACTCCCACAGGGCAGGCAACTGCTACAGATTGGTCTAAGCAACTTGCAAAATCAGTTGAGTTTGTGGCAGAGAAGAGCACTGAGCTGGAGCTCTTCCATTCCCACTGGCCTCTGAGAGAGGCTATTAATAGGCAGAGAATGGATAAGAAGCAAAGCAAAGAGTTTTAATTGGACATTTGATACTGAGAAACGGGCCTTTGATGGGAATCCAGTCCTGTGAAATGTTTTGGGGAGTAGCAATAGTTTCCATACAGGATCTCTCAGGTTAATGAGTTCCAGGCTGGTTTGAATGAGGTCAGTGTGACAATTGGGGGTTGATTTTGTTATCTCCTTCCTTGGCAGTAGCATACGAGCAAAGCTGCTAGCAATGCTAACCAACGTTATTGCAGCCGAAGGTCTCCTATGGACTGCCCGAGCATTTTAAAATCCTACTCTTGCACAACCAGCACAGATCCAATGAGCAATTGCGGCGAGATGCTTCTGTGCTGAGTCTACCTTTTCCTTTGTTACATAAAACCCATGTCTCTCTGCTTTGACATTTCACTGTTGGCCATGGATCGCATGCATAGGATGAAGACAAAGCTGTCAATTCGCATGGCCAGGAAGCAAAATCTATGACTGATCTTAGTGATGCTCATCATTAGGCTGGGTTCCTGTCTCAGGGCGGCGAGCACTGATACGGAAGCGCAAAGAGGAGAAACTATCTGCCAGGGGCATAATGTGGAGCACAGACCGAGACAGAGCAGATCTGCCCGACCACGAACAGCAATTGCCAACACACAGATGTTTGTCTGGTCTTAAATTACATTGCCTGCATGCCTGGAAAAGATACTGGCTTATAAATAGCAGTGCTTCAATCCCCTATGTTTTTTCATATTCAGGTCCCACTGTAAGGCAGGCGGGTGTTAGACAAAACTAGCTGGAAATGGGCTGTGGGTAGAAAGTGTCTAGGGCTGTCCGGCAGTGGGGTGTCTTGAGCTTCTTCATGGGAAGTTTTTGGTGAAGGGAGGGGGAGTAATTCGTCCTTTCTGTTCTGCACTGCACAGAAGGAGAATCCCTGGCAAAGCACCATATTTCTGGCTGGATAAAAAGGTTTTAAGGTTTCTGGCATTGAAGTGTTTCAGCAAGAGTCCAAATTCTCCATGAAAAGCAGACATTTACCATGAATATACAGAAGATCCAGGCTGTAAAGCAGCATTTCCTCCACTCCAGTGCTGCCTTCATTTCCTGGGCAGGATGTCAGAGACCTCCGGCTGAGTAACAGCCCCAAAGAGATGCCAAGGATTGAATGCTCATTGCGGATTTAAAACCCAAATAGAGCCAGATTCCCAGCCCCGAGTGGTGCTGCCAGGGGGTTGTCCCCTGGGACAGGGTGCGGATGATCCTGTGCAGTGCTGCATCTCCTCAGTTCCCACTCAAGTCATGGAGCCGGGCTCACTACTCGCAGGTTTAGCCTCTACCTCTATGAGATCCACCTACTAGCTGTGTCAAACCACCGATGAGTGTGGACCCAAAGCTTCATCTCGTGCTGGTTTAGGAGGCAGATGATGGAGTTGTGCAGATGCAGCCAACTTGCACAAATGCCTGGAGAAGTGGGACTGCTTTCTACTTCGCCGACCAGCCCCAAGGTCTCTCCTTACCAGCTGGCACGGCTCGGCTCTCCTCCCACGCGATGCTGCAGCCCGGCTCAATGCTGATGGGGGCTGTTTGCCACGTATAACGGGCTTGTTATGAGCTGCTCCCTGTTTCGGACCTTGAGGCATCCTGTCCATGCTGCTTTCTGCCAGTAGCCTTTTCTGCATGTTTTACAGGCAGAAAAACAAATGTCATCTAACATTTTGGGGGGAAGGAGTGGGACAGCCAGTGCGACTCACCCATGGACTAACCCGAAACATTCTGCATTACAATTTAATGTGATGGAAAGCTACAATTAGCTGTAATTAAGGCAGCCTCATTGCCTCACTGAGAGCAGAGCTGCTGTCAGTTCCATTTTCTTACCTTTCCACAACACCGACATGCTGCAATTCAACAGATTAATACTCCTGGCACGAAGTACTCCCCACATAACACTGATGAATGGACACTGAGGATTTTTACCAATACGCTGCAGCGGGGCCCACAGGCACCCCCAGCACCGGGCTCCCTTGGATAGGGTGTGTATTTATCCAGGGTAAAAAGTCAGAGCATGGAGAGTGCGGATGCGGGATGTCCCCAGGGTGACACAGTCCCGTGGCAGGGCTGGGATAAATCCTCCTTCTTCTGACTTACCCGTAGTGATGGACCCATTAGAGCACAGAGTTTATTGCCTCCAGGCATTGCAAATTGAGTATCATTCACTGCTGTATGTCCTGAAGAGGCTCAGTGACATTTCTGAGCTGGCGTCTCAGAAAACCGCTAATAAAAGGATAAAACCCCGGAGTTACTACAAAGCATATCTCATAATTTTTTGTCTCAGTCAATGAGCATCACTGGGTTTCCTGGAAAGAGCTATAAGACCCCTTTCACATCCTTTCTTAAGCTGATCTCTTTGCAAACTATTTCATGTGCAGATAAGGCATGTAACCTGCACCTCTGCCTTAGGATGAGTGAACATTTCTCTCCTCCACCGTGTGATAACAGCCAGGGCTGCTCTGCTCTGCATTCAGTGCAGTCATAAGCAAAGTGAATCATTCTCATCTGCGATGCACTGTATTCAATGAGCAGAGATGCTCTATTCTTGCAATTAAATGTAATTTCTCTGTTGCCCTAGAGAATACAGAACCTTACCTCATTAGTGCAGCCAGTCTTTCACTGATGCCAGGACAGGATTTTATTACAGCTGTGTTGCACAGGATACTGAGTCGAGACTTGTGCCATTCTGGGTCATGTTATTAACTGAAAGAAATCTCTGTTACAGCAGAGGGTGGATTCACATCAGCAGATATCTTGAATCTTTTCCTGAAATCAATCATCTTCGGGGATTAATACAGCTCCTGTTATGAGAGTGTCAAAGCCTCTGACAATCGCATTGTACCTGTCTGCACACTCTCGGGCTTGGTCGGGAGCTGGATTCTCCCCGCACAGGAAATTCCACCCCATTTGCTTCTTATTTTGAGGCAGAAAGGAACTAAACACTGTGATTCAAATGCAATGCTTTATGTGAATTTCAAACTTCATAAAATCATAGAACAGTTTGGCTTGGAAGGGACATTTAAAGGTCATCCAGCCCAACCCCCCTGCCATGGGCAGGGATATCTTCAACTAAGTCAGGTTACACAGAGTCCTGTCCAACCTGACCTTGAGTGTTTCCAGGGATAAACATCGGTGCGTAGAATGAAACCATTTCATTTCAAAATAATAAGAAATGCACACATACCCTCCTGGGAGGGTCAGAAGAGGACATTTTGACATGGGGTGGCTTTCTTAACTCCTCCACAGAGCAATGCCAGGACTTGGGGAAAGGGTCCCAGGCACCAGGCAGCACCAGGAGCTCGGTGGTGACCAAGGAATTTGGTTCCATGGAGGGAAAACACCCACCTCCCATCTGCAGAGAGATGTGAACAGCAGAGAGATGTGAACCGCAGAGAGATAACTAGCTGAGACCCAACAATTGCACGTCATCGTGGTTAATGGCTTATTGATGGGATTACAGCTTTGCTTTCTGTCATTAAGATGCGAGATCTGGTTTTAGATTTTTATTAATTTGTTTGTTCGTAACCATTCAATAGATCTTTCCTGCCAACATGCTTCAATCTCTGGGTTGTTCACAAACATGTTTGCTCAATGTATTCCTGTTCGCTTAATGAATTCCAGCTGTTCATTAGTATACCTGTCATATGATATTACTTCTGTTTCCTGAATGGATGCAATAAAATAAATACATTAAATAAAAGGTAAATTAAACAAAAAATGAAGGGTGGAGGGGAAAAAATGTTTCATCGATGTTTTCAGGGGGAAGAAGTGAAAAACACGTGGGCTTTACACTGAAGAGGGCAATCTTTCCCCTGGGGAGGCAGAGCAGTGGGGCAGTGGTAAGGCAGTAGCAGACATAAACTGCATCAACCATGGTCCAAACCCATAACCCTGAGTCATGATGGGTCAAAACCATGGGAAAGCGACAAAGTTTCAGTGCTCACACCGCTAATTGAAGCTAAATCTGCTCTGTATCGCCTATTTCACCCTGCACTCTCATCCTTACCATATAAACCTCAATCACAGTGCAAAGCTTGTATCTCAAGCAGAGCATTTAGGAAAGCAGAGTTCCTATTTCCCCAAGGAGCTTTTAGGATTTCCAAGTTGTTTTCCACCTTGAACCTGAGAGAGGATGGAAAATCTCAATTTTTTGTGAACTGGAATCAATGAACTTTCTAATTTTTGCTTGGCTGACAAGCTGTATTGATTTTAATTTTATTTTTGTTTCCCTAGGATATTACTTCTATTTCACAATGGAAATGAATTCAGTTAGGAAAAAAAAAATAAAATTGACCCAACGTACGTCCTTTCCCAGGTGCCATTCTGGCTGCTTTGACAGGTCGGTCACACTTTTGCCCTTGGGAATTTTTCAAAATGGGATATTTGTGTACACAGATTCTGAATCCTATCATGCAACCTATATTGGCAAATTTAATTTTGCAATAAAGAATTTTTTTTAATTAAATGAGTCTAATCAATTACCAAAGGATAGCTGGCAGATGTGGGATTCATCCCACCTCAGTGAAGCCACACATATCCCAGGCACCCATATCCCAGTTGAGATAATCACAGCTGCAGGCTGGGGAGTATTTCAGCAGAAGCTGTGGTGTTTTGGCACTCTTACATGAATGTGTTTGGAATATATTTTCAGTTCCTCAGTGCACCTTGTAATTGAATCAGATAAACATGTGGAAGGTACAGCGGTATTCAGGCAACGCTAAGCACTAGTTGTATGATTACAGCAAATCTTTCAGCTCCTCTGAGCTTGCTGACAGTGACTTATTTCTGTATTTGTACTTGCTGCTGTTTATGATGGAGGACGTCACAGGGCAATAAACAGGGTAAAAAGGCAGGCTGACAAATTTGATTACTGTAAAATCTATTTATTTCAAGTATAGCAGTTATTTCTACTATGGGACATTTTAGAAATAATTCTGTGTCTTTAAGTAGTTTAAAGAAGATTAATTTTCCAAGGAAAAAGCCTTTCTCAAATCCATTTTATCTGCTTCTCGGACAAAGTGTGAAATTAAGAGCTTATCCTAAAATCACTGAAATCAAAGGCAGGTCTTTCCCTTGACTTTAGAGGGTTATAAATCAAATTGGATGTGAATAGCTGAGCAGTAGCGTTGTAATGGATAGCTGGTGCATGGAAGAGTGATGGGGCTGGAGATGTGCAGTACCAATAAACATATGGGTGTAATCTGACAAAAGACAGGGTTTCGCTGGGCTGGGTGTTGGAGAGGCCACCTGAGAGCTTCAGAATTCACCCAAGACTTTTCTGGATCAAGGTTATTTTTCTAAACCTGGTCTCTTGTACATTCTGCCTAGCTAAATGACCAGAAACCTTGAGAAGTGGGGTAAAAATGGACACACTTGGTCGAAATTTACAAATTTTTTTGTGGAAAAAAAATTTCCACATTTACTGGGTGGAAGGAACATTCTATTCAATTTGATAGATTTAGAGATAAAATTACTGGGTTTTTTCCAAAGAAAACACAGTCATTTATTCATTATGTTTAACTTCAATTTATTAATGCATTTTCTCTTCTTTCAGAAGCTCTAAAATTCCTTCTCAAGAGCTGTCTCCACTGCTACACTGCCCCTTCCCCTCTGCTTTTCTCCAAATAGTGTGTC
Source organism: Pandion haliaetus (assembly GCA_013401275.1). Lineage (NCBI taxonomy): Eukaryota > Metazoa > Chordata > Aves > Accipitriformes > Pandionidae > Pandion > Pandion haliaetus. The sequence goes on from VYZV01045816.1 coordinate 500,838, forward strand.
TTTCTGTCCTGCAAATTTGTCCCCTGAAATATTGATACGCAACTTGCCCTATCAGCGGACCTCGAGTAACGAGCTCTGCACAATGAAGCGCAGACCTTGGCTAAGAAATCTGGATTAAGAAATCTCACTAAAAACATTTTGGTTTTCATTATTAGGAAGAAAAACAAAGTTCTGATTAGCATTCATGCTTGGTGTGAGCATAGGGAGAATAATAGCAGATAGTTAATTTATTCAAGCCTAATTCCTATTCCTAGTTACTCCCAAATAATATTATCTATATAAATCTCCCTTGACGAAGCATAGGAGATATTATTTTCAATTGTATGACAAAGAGGAAGAGCTTGTAACAAAGTACAAGTCTGCTGGTGCTGGCTAGTAATTAGGGGAAGCCAAAACAGCACAGAGCTGAGATGGTGCCCATTGCTCTTCCAGGCTTCGCTTGCCCCAGGCACCAGCCGTGAGCTCTGCCCTCCCTGCTAACGCTAACCTTGTGCAATGGAAAAGCACATATGTGATGTAAAAATGAATTCCCTGGCCACCACGCTGGAAGGAAATTTTTTTTTTTTTTTTTCCTTCTTTGGGGCAGTGTGGTTTAGGGTTGGATGGAGGTCTTGCCTGTTGGCTGGGAGCCGGTCTCCAGGGCAGATTCCTGTGTTGCTGCAGCAGTTCCCATCTCCAGCGAAGCAGCTTGCAAGTCCTGCCCTTGTCACCTGGCAGGACTTTTCCTACCTGATACTTCTCCACTGATGCCTGCCCAGTCTGGCAGCACAGGCGGGTTGCTGATCCTACTAAATCTCTCTCGGGCAGCAAAATCCCAGGACCCTGGCCGGCAGCATCCCAGCTCCATCACAAGCCTGGGAAGACTAGCGCCGCTGTCACTCCGGGGCCTATCCTCAGGATGCTGTCAACTCTTCATCAATGACATGGCAGTTTCTTGCAGGTTGAAGTGTCATCGCTCAAATTCCTGACATTTACTCACCAAAAATGCAGGCCCAGCTGCACCATGCAACATGTTCCCCGCGGTGAGGAGTGCCCGGGGGTCTCACTGAGTCAACACTGGGGAGGCATCGGCATAGAGTCAGGGATTAGATGGTTAAGTCTCCAGGCACCCACTTCAGACTTAAGCCAGCTAGTACCATGGTGATTAAAAGCAACTTAGTTAAATGCTTTCCCCCGGGTGCCTGGTTTTGCTGTATTTGGAAACCAGAGGCTGAATGAAGGGCTCAAGCACCCCTCTGATGCATGGGAAAGGGTTCCTGCCATTGTTGTAGCCTTTGCTGCAAACAGTTCATGCTCTAAATGAAAGGAAAGCGGGAAGGGAAAGCAACCAGACGGCAAGATCTGCCTGTGGCTGCAAAACTGGTGATTAGCAGAATGAGGAGGAGAGCCCTGGTCCCCTAACCGCCATCCCGAAGCCACTCGTCCCTGAGGTTGTGCAGGTTTTTCCAGCCCATCGCCAATTTGTCATTACTTGTCCTGTTTGATTTTTTTATTATGCCAGCTCAAAGCTTCTCTCTCTTGCTGATCAAGTCTATAATAATTATAATAATCTGAAAAATTGTGTCTGTCTTCCTGGGAATTAAATATTTAAACTCTCAGACAAATGGGGCTTGCTTACTTCTGTTAAAGGTTCATGCTCTCAAATGTCACAGTAAGTTAAATGTACCTTGAAAAATAATCTCATTTCTGGTTACTTTACTTTTCATTCCATTTTACCTCCATATAAATTACCCACACTAATTCAATCAGAGGGTTTGACATTGCAGCTCCCTGGGTGGACAGCCAGGAAAAAACTGTCACCTCTGACAGGGAAAGAATGAAAATGGTTTGGTGAGAAAAGCCGAGAAGGGTGAACGCCTCCCTTTGGGTCACACACCGGCCCCACGACGCTTCTCAGGCTTCCTCGCATCATTGCTATTTTGTTAGGAGCATCTTCTCTGCTGGGGAGTTAACCTCTCACCGCCGATGGACTTGCAGAAATGTCAGCACATTACAGTGTTCCAGAAGACAGAATAGTGAGGTATATTTGGGTTTCGCTTTTATAATTTAATAAAGAAAATGGAAGGTCGCATCTTGTAAAAGCAGTTAGGCTGTGCCCGCTGCAGCAGCTCTGTGGGTTTTCGCAGTTCCACGATGGCGAGGGCTGGCTGGAAGCTGCCGAGCCCCAGCCATGAACTTGCTAACTGGCAGCTCAGGGCTGGGAGAAGCCTCCAGATGAGAAAGTCACTGCAATCACTGTCACAGGCTGTGACTTCATGGCCCTGAAGGGGCTAAAGAGGTGCTGGCAAAGCCCGAAAGCTCGTGCAAGATTTGACTTCTGAATCATTTCATAAAGCATGGTTAGAAAGTCTCTAGTTCAGTGAAAATTGGCATGTGGCTGGAATGGAATGGAATGGAATAGAATAGAATAGAATAGAAATTTCAGCTGGAAGGGACCCACAACAATCATCTAGTCCAACCGCCTGACCACTTCAGGGCTTACCAAAAGTTAAAGCATGTTATTAAGGGCATTGCCCAAATGCCTCTTAAACACTGACAGGCTTGGGGCATCGAGCACCTCTCTAGGAAGCCTGTTCCAGAGTTCGACCGCCCTCTCTGTAAAGAAATGCTTCCTCATGCCCAGTCTAAAACATAGACTCTGACACCCTGGATATTCTGCACACAACTGTCCTGAAGCAGAAAGTGTGCTGCCGTGGCCTGCTATGTACATTTAGTGTACCTCAGCATACAAAGTCTCATTACCAATGGTGTCTGTTGCATCTGGGTATTTATTTTGTTTATGGGAGGAAGGATGCTGCCATTCAGCCATGTCTCCTGGAAGCTCCCATGGACGGATTTGGTGAGGCAGGATTCGACCCATCAGTCTCTGGCACTGCCGCCTGCAAGAGGTGTCCAGGCTGGTGGCCCGTAGCACATCAGATATCATGATTGATTTGGACATACTTTGCTGGCAAAGAGCCCCCGGGAAATGCTTTCGCTGTGCTGCTGCACGATGCTCAAGGTTTGCTGATAACTGACGTGTCATTGCTTTGACGCTTCGGCTGGTGATGTGCTCTGTTTCAGCTTGAAATGCCGCAAAATGGCAAGAGAAGCTCGGTTTTTAGTGACAGAGGGAATGATCTTCAACTGGAATCACTAAAAAAGCACAGGAATCCTTAAAAAGAAGGGTTTACAGTCCTTATTCCAGCAGACCTGCCAGCTCCAGAGTCCTACGCAGGTTTTTCCCTTCTGACAGCGCACAGCTCGGCACCTTCAACCTGCCAGACCTGCAGCGCGGCAGCGGTGGGGAAAACTGATCTCTCCTGGTACCCAGAACAGACATGATGACAAATTACCCATCGCCTCATCGCCTGCTGCCGCCGCGGCGGATGCCGAACTCCTTGGGAGCCACTTTCCCAGCCCGGCACGGAGCGAGGAGCTGCAGCTAATTTTAATCTCACCTTCCCTGAACTGACTGGGGAAAGGGCAAAGCAGAGAAAAGTTCGTTTCTGTGGGATGAGAAGCAGGGGTCTTCCCAGCTCGGGGGATCTTGGGGATGTGTTTTAAGAAATAACCGTGTTGGGTCCCTGCACAGAAGCCTCTGGGTGCTCTACCTGGCTCCTGCTCTCTGGCCATGTGGCTCCAGGGACTGATGCCAGAGGTAGGAGTGCTCCTACGAAAAGTCTTCCAAGAAACCCTGTGCTCAGCAGCTGCTCATGTGTGAACAGGACGGGAAGAGGAAAGAAACTCCCGGGGAGGAGTTTGTAGAGAGAAAACCCTGAGGGAATCAAAACTTAAGAAAAAAACATCCATGATTAAAAGAGATTTTGGAAGTGGTAACACTGCATTATTTCAATCAATTCATTTGACACCCACTCATTTCCAAGTAATTTATCACAATTAAGCTAGGCATTGTAACACGGCGTTGAAAACTCTGGCAAATTACATATCATTACGCAATTCGGTGATGTTTGCAAGCCTAATTTTTTCCCCCCTTTTTTTAATAAAAGCACCACATTTACATAAATCATTATTTTTTGAGTGCTCGGAGCCAGAGCTCATCTTCAGTCGGGGATGTGGGCTCCGGGGAGGGGGCAAAGCCCTTCGGCTGCTGCCAGTCCTTCCCTGGGTGTCAAACTGGGATCTGAGGGCAGCAACAGGGTGCTGGGGAGCCATCTCCCCACTCTCATCTTCACCTGTTATCGCTTCAGTCACTGCTGCTAAATGCCTCTGAAAGCCCAAGCCCAAGCCCTGAGGACCCAGTCCAGCACCAGAGGATGTGCTCAAACTAATTCCCATCAAGGTCCAGTGACTGGCATAATTTGATCCATTCCAGGGCTGCTGCTAGACATAGAAAAGCCAGAGGGAAAACAACCTGATGCATCTCCCACTGCTATTCCTCTGCTAATATGCCCTGGAGCTTTTCTTTTTAACCAGTGATAAGAAAATCCACCTGTTTCCTGAACTAAATGATATTCTGGGGGGGCCGAGATGGGGAAGTTTAATAATTTCTGCTAAATTAAACAAATCTGCAGTTCCCCTGACAGCCAGAGTTATCTGTGAGTGACTGATTGCAGAGAAAAATGGAAAGAAGTCAGGACGTTTCGTTCTGGCTTTTTCCAGAGGAAATATTTCCATCTTGAAAATTACCAAGTATTATTTTTTAAGTAGTGAGGGGGGTCAAAAAGGGTCAGGATCAGTAAACAAGCCAAGCCATTTCAGAGCAGCTCACACAATATGTTTTACTTGACTTGTAAAAAAATACTCCCCCCCCAGCCCAACTTTCATTTCACTAAGGCAAACGTGGTGCGAAAAAAAATCTCGTATCAGCAGAGAATGACAAATGTGTTTTGATGTTTGGGTTTTTTTCGCCAGCCCATTTTTCCATCTTCCTTTACTTATTATTAATTAAAGGCAGTGGTTTCCCACTCCATGGCCTCACCTTTCATGTGCTGATGGCTGGAGGCATGGGTAGGACCAACACTTTGCTGACTGCAACCATGAGAGAGATGGGGCAAAGTCTCCTGCAAACTTTTCCCTGTCCTACCCATAAAAGTTTGGAAAATCCTTGTTGAAAAAACAAAAGTGAGTGTGTCCTGGAGTCTTTTCAAGCTGTGAATTTGCTCCTTTCTTTAAGTATAAAAAGTGCGCAGGAGGGAAAAACATAGCTGATTGTTGCAGTTCTTGGGTTTGTTTGGTTTTTCTTTAATTTACTTCCTCTTCATCCACTGGAACTGCAAGCAGTGAGAGCGGATAAACCAGGACAGCCGGATCTCAGTTGCTCCATTTCTTTTAAGTGCTCCTCAGCTCAGCACTCAGTTCGTGATGAGCTGTCAGGGAGAAAAATGTAACTCTTGTGCAGCATCATAACCAGACAAACAATTTGTAAAAAGTAATCTTTTTGACAGATCATATTCCTTTTCCTGCATGAAAACAGCTTGTGAGCTTTTCTTTCCCCTTCATCATCTTTTTCTCTTTTTTTTTTTTTTTTTTCCCAAATGCTGTAGATGAGTTGAGTGGATTTCAGTGCAGTGATTCAGAGATTAAAGTAGAAAACTGGAACTGTTTCAACAGGAAACCATGACGGGCGCTGGTTTCTCTGTTCCCAACCACATCGGTGCCTGGCCGTGGCTAAACACGGAGCTGATCAGACCTGAATGCAAACCTCCCCTTCCCCAACCACCACCCAGCATCACCCAGCCCTGCACTGTTGCTGTGAAGGCACCGCTGGGACAGTGCATTTCAGGAAAGCTGATACAGAAGCAGTTTTGGCCCGGGCAGGCCGAACACGCTGCAGCTGGAGTTGGGTACGTGGTGGTGATCCCTCGGGGATGGACAGAGGGACCAGAGGACCAAGACATCACCGGGGTTTGACTGTGCACAGTGCAGATTGTGGGTTTGTGCTTTACACGTGGTGTTTTGCCCAGGGAGGCTTCGAGAGAGCTTTCTTTGAGCGTGAAGGGAGCAAAGAGCCTCCTTCGTGCTAGCTGTGGTCCATGCAGGTCTGGGGAGGGGGGCTGAGTGCAGGGGGTGATCCCTCCTCGCTGGACATGGCCCTGCAGGAAAAGCTGCGAGGCTGAAGGTGGAGAGATGCTTCTGATCTTGGTTATAAAAGACGAGTGGAGTTGAAAGGAAGAGGCTGAGGAGGCAACTCTGGCTTTCAACAGAATAGCTAATAAGTGGTTTTGGCACATCTCCAGCTGCCTCTGGAACAGCGGGTTAGAAAGCAGGGGGAAAGGCTTTGCACACCAAGAGTTTGCTCATTAATAACTCAGAAACGGGCATGTTGGTCAAGCTGGGCTCTCCCTGCTGCTGTGCAAAGCTCCAGCCCTCCGTCAAAGCCCAGGGAAAACATCCACGACTCACCCTGCCGGCTGCCTCTCTGCAAAACTCAGAAAAGTGAAGCTCGGGCTCTGTCCCCGATGAGCCAGAGAGCAGGCGAGGTTCCCGCTGGGGCTGGGGGCAAGCACTGGCTACGGTAAGCCAAAAACCAGGCTCATGCAACAGACATCTTGCTCCCAGAGGAATATTTTGAGGCTAATCTTAGCACAGGAGTGGGAATAAGAGAGAGATTTTTGCCATCTTTCCCCTACCTCTTGTTTGCACAGAAGTGTCAGCTGGGACCCAAAGGGCCCAGAGCAGACCCAGGCAGCCTCAAACCTCAGAAATATGTTCAAAAATCTTTCTCCAGAGACAACAAATACAGAGCAGTGTACCGGTGCGCTGAAAGGTGTTTGACGGGGGGGGGGGGGGAAGGGGGG
>VYZV01045816.1:508867-522621 GCA_013401275.1 Pandion haliaetus
GGGGGGGGGCGAAATGAGTGAGCGGCTGCATGGGGCTTAGTTGCTGGCTGGGGTTAAACCACAACAATCCTATTCTGGAAAATCCTAAAGCTGGCTTTTATTTACATAAAACATATAATTGAGATATCAGACGAGAACAATTAAAAGCATCAACTGACATGAACGTCAGTGGAAGCAGTACCATGACTCTGCTTCCTGTGGAAAGAGAAAGATGGGTTTAGGCTGGTTTTCCCTTTTCAGTCATTTCCTTAACCTCTTTTCAAGGCACCGAACGTCGTGATCTACTAAATACAATGTGTAGAAGAAAAAGGGTTTAGCCTCCAACACCTCAATAGATCTTCCTCCAGCAGCGTGGCTGTGCTCTCATACTTGCTAGGCAGTGATGGCTTTTCTAGAGTGTAAATGACATTTTCCCACATGTGCCCAAAGGACAGGAGGCATCAGGGTGATGGTCCATGGGATGCACCATCCTCTCTCTGCAGCCCCAGGGATGGCCAGGGCAGGGTCTTGCACAGCGGCAGTAGTTAACCATTTATTAAAATACATTTGCAGATGTTAATGCCAGAGCTGGCTCCCTCCGGGCGGGATTTCTGCAGCCCGAGGCTGAAGCCGGTGCGAGGGCAGCTCCAGCCTGACCTGGGGCTGCACATCCAGAGAAGATCCAAGAGGTGTAAGACAAACAGAAAGGACTTCAAGTAGCAGGGCTGCATGTTCCTTGCGGGATTTTAACCCAGCAGAGGTGTCTTCAGGTTTGTCCTTGATTTTTGTGGTTCCCCCTCAGCTTATTCCCTCCTCTGTAGCTGGAAGATTCCCAGCTGGTCTCACAGCAGCTGGTCAGACAGACATGTAAAATAATTGCAGCCTGTACGCAGTCCCTGGTCTGCAGCCCATTTCTTTGCTGTAGAACATCCTTTTATCGTACCTGACCTTCAGGACACAGTTGCAGTTCTACAGCAGTGATAACAATATTCAAGAGATGATCCTTTTGGCATTTCTCGTTGATTTTTTCACATATAACAGGAAAAAAAAAAGCGTCATTCTTACAAGCATCACATTTTTCCAAAGAGACACCTAATGAGACCATTAGCACGAGTGGTCTGTTTGCTTGCTTTATCACATAACTCCGCACCAGAGCCCTCCCATCGTTATTCTGGTTTCCCTTATTGTCACAAGGAGATTTGCACCGGGCTGATGCTCAGAGGGCAGTAAATAGGGCTGAAAGCGGACGTTTCCCACAAAACTCTCAGTTCATCGCAGCGTGCGGCGAGTGGCGAGGAGAACATGACAGTAATCAGAGCTGGCAGCAAGCTGTGGAAAATGTATTTGCAAGAGCTTTGATTAAACCGTCAGCTGGATTTTTGGAGCAGATGCAAAGCATTTAAACATAGGCTGTTTAGTGGTGGGAGGCCTAATGCTTTTAATTTAAATGTTGGTTTAGGAGAAAAACTATGGAATGTGTTTACCTCTCAGAGCATACACGTATCTTGTGCTGTGACACAAACTGAGAATTAGGAGCTGTGTGTATAATCACAAAGGCTTGATGCTCATGTTTCTGAAGGATGCTCTCTTGAATACACTGAAAAGTTTCCCTTTCTTCAGCACCAGAGTACAGCCATGGGGAAGCGTTAGGGTAACAGGAGGAGGTGACATTTGTGACAAACGCAGGCGGTGGCTCAGCCTGGGCTTGCCCCCAGCCTGTGGACCAGCCTGGTTCAAAGTTGGAGCAAGGTGTGAACTAAACCTGGAAAAACTTGCACTGAGCAAGTAGGAAGGTAATTAGAAATCATAAATGATTTTAGAAGGGCTTAGCAAGGTGGTGTTCCAAGGAAAGGCCAAAATTAGAGATGACGCTTCCAAGCGTCGGTGCCTGCGGCAGGGGTGAGGCTGGTGTCTCTGCAGGGTGGTCCCTGGGCTGCAAGTCACCAGCGAGGCTGGGTATCCCCAGGGCCAGTTGCCTTTTTGCACCCAAAGAATGGTGGGATGCCAGTTTAAAGGGTTGTATTAATCGTAATGAACAGTAATGATTACCAACCTGTTGGCACATAAGGCTGTGAATAAGTGTCCTGTTTTGAACACCCTTAGAACAAAAAAATCCTCCCCGCTTCTGCCTTCACAGATGTGCCCCATGCACCCCAGGCTGGGCACATGAGGCCATTCAGTCTGGCCACTCCTTTATAAATACAAAGAGTCCTGGGAAATGTAATCCCTCTGCTTAATGAGGTTACTTCCAAACTTTCCTGCTTTCTCAGTGCCTGTGGGTTTTTGCTGCTGTTTTCACCTTGCAGGGAAGTCATTAGAAGGAAGAAATCATCCCACATTGCTGAAGCATTTCAAGGGAGGTGCCAGTCCCCCTGCTCCCCTCCCTCGGCTGGGCTGTACCTCCCCTGCGTCCCACTGGATGGGATAGTCAAAATTCAGGAAAGCACTTCATTCCCAGTGATTTTGGTGGCACTTCAGCCCATGTTAAAGGACACTCCGGATAAGGCCATGTAATGCAGTACATTTACTTACCTTAGAGGGATCCAGCCTAGAAGGTGATGCTGATGCGGGTGGGAGAGGTTTGGTGGGTGCCGGGGCTGGCCCGAAGTGGGGAGGGGAAGGAGCCGCATGATGCCCACCAGAGATCAGGATACGGCACTGGCAGAGACAATTCGAGCTGCGTTTGCCGGGTGCCTCTCTGCTCTGTCACAGACTTCAAAAGCATCAGATTTGCCTACCTTTCATTCTTTATTTTATTGAAGGAGACAGCTGGATACAGTTTTGCATCATCAGCTCCAGAGACACAGAGACCTTGTAAAAACCATTCTTGCCTGTAAAGCAAACCGAGCGTGTAATAACTACAGTGACCAAATAGTAGTGTGGCAGCCAGGAAGAGAGCAGAGTAAGGGGTGCAGGGGGAGGGGGAGGTTTGTTCCTCCCCAGCACAGGGAGCACAGATCCTGGGGAAGGTTCCATTTTAGACCCACCAGTCCCATGAGTCAGGAAGCACTAACCTGGAAGTAATTCTAGATAAGAGCTTGCTTGCTCAGCTTTACCATCTCTCAGCATAAACTGAGCCACACAGGCAAAGCCCTGCCCTCCTCTTCTTTGGAAGCCAGTAGAGACTTAACACAAGTTTTTATAGCTGCTCACTTGTTTTTGTATGAAACTTTCCACATTTGTTTGGCCAGAGGAGTTGAATGAGGCTGGTCTCCTGGGAGGAAAAGCCCTGTTTGTGTTATGTGAGCGACGACGAAGTTTGCTCACTCCCCCGCACGCTGCCTACAGCTCATTCCCAAGCAGAGCTGCCACCCAGCCGCTCGGTAGCGATGGCCCATGGGAGGCAAAACTGTCCCTCCTTGCTTTGGGTAGCTCTTGTGAAGTTGCTCCGAGAATATCCTCAGCCTCGGTGCCTTGGTCCGTCTTCTGCTGTGAAGCCTCCGCTGCTCTGCAAACCCCTCTGTAGCTCAGCACGGTTCCCCGTGCCAGAAGCAGTGCAAGGATGCTGTCCTGCGTACAAGGAATCCTCTGCTGAAAGGGCAAAAAAGCTGTTTGCTGTGTTCATCGGTCGTGTAGACACTACAGCAAACCTGCCAGCTCTCTGATTTTTGGCAATAGACTTCGGTCAGCTTTTAACGGTAACTCGCTGCCAGGTTTCCAGACAAGTGACCACTGTGCATGGGCAGAGAAAAGTCTCCTCGACTTTCACAGGAAGCACAGAGCAGTTTTACAACCGGAATGGCCTTTGCAAAAATAAATTGGAATTTGCAGACTGAGATAGATACACACAGCCCCGCATTAATCTCTTGCACGCTTGAACCCATTCGGATTTTAAAAGCCTCTCCTATGAAGAGCTCATACACTGCAGCAATCATAAAAATGATCTTCTATTTACAAGGCCTGAAGGCAATCCTTAATCATGAGCCCGCATCTGAACAAGGCACTCCATCATTATGGGATAAGTGTATGAAATGGAAATACAGCCAAGGACTTTGGTAGATTTCAATTTATTCAATGTGCAAACCTGCTCCGCAGTTCTCAGCCCAGGGGATGCTCCCACGTCTGCACAACAAAAGCTGCAACAGGCAGCTCGGTGCATTGCCCACAGCCAAGACTGCAGGTGCCAGCACCCGGGATGGGCTGTCCCCAAGGCACTGGGCACACAGGGCAGCTCAGGGACCACTGCTGAGGGCTCCACCTCCGCCACACGTGCCCCACTGGGGACCAAGGACACCCACGTGCTTGGAAGTGGGTGAAAAAGGACCTTGAGCTGCTTTGGTGGGCTCATGCTGCAGCAGGTGATTTCACTGCCTGGCAGAAGAAACGGTCCCAAAATGAACTGATCCCTCCACATTCCTGTATTACTGATGTCTCTGACCAGCCTTCTTCTCTGGGAAGAGCAGCTACCGATTAAATTTGTAACCTCTCCCTTTTGCTCTCTGCATCCCACCTCCCCTGAACTGCTGAGTAGCCTTGACTCAGTTCTGGCTAATTTAATTCCCTCCAGTAATGATTCACGCAGTTAATAGGTTCTCAAAAGGACCTGGTTAAGGAAGGAGAAAATGTAAACATTTCCAAGTAAAGAAAAGCTCTTACATTTAATCTCAGCCGTTTTGTCACTTTCTGCTGCCATTCCATGGCTGGGACAAACCCTGTACTTTTGCTCAATCTGTGAATGCAGTTCAAATGAGCTATGTGATATTTGGCAAAAAAAACCCATCCATCCTGTTGTCCCCCTTTCCATTTTCTCTCCTAAACAGACATGAAATGAAAAACGTGGGTGGTAATTCATGGTCTAGACACTGTGTTGCCACAATACACGGCTATTGCTGAGCTCTGCAAGAGTCCTGCTGGCTTGAAGCTTGATTGTGCTGTTTCCTCTGTGACTCCTAATGGGTTTTGGAAAATGTCTACACAGTGAGAAGAGCTCCCGCTAAGTGCAACTACAGCTGAGTAAGAGCTGATTACAGCCCCACGATTGTCAGGGACCATCTCTTTTTTCCTGGGATGACAGTAAGCCCTTCATGTTGGCAGCATGGATGGGCAGGAGTGGCCACAGTCCCTCCTGGAGGAAAGCTCCTGCCTTGGAGGAAACTCCTTTCAAATGTCCTGAAAACTCAAAAAGAAAGATGGGAAGGTCATTAACCCTGCAGGAGAAGGAAGCTCAGCAACTAGGCAGGCTTCTACCTGGTGTGCAAGGGACGATGGAGAGGTTTGAAAGAAAGGTTGGGAGAGAGACCAAGAGGCAGCAATCCCGGCTCCACGCAGCTCCGTTTTGCCTCCCACTATCCAGGAGGCAAATTCTGCACCGCACAGGTATGGCAGCCAGGGATTGTCTGCAGATATCCCACCTGGGAAGGATGTGTTGGCCAAGTCCTGCCCAGAGTCCTTTGGGTGCCCAAGGGTCATGGTGGTGGTTCCCCACCTCCTCATCCCAAACTGAACACAATACACTTCCTCTGCCTTCACCCACCCTGCCAGTCTGTCCTCTCAGGAGTTTTCAACATGCACATTGATGCCTTTCAGCTCTCTGGCGATGGCCTGGCTTTGATCCAGAGAGCTTTAGGGTAACAATTTTACAGCTCTTGGATGCTCTCTGCTCCATCCACCTCCTGCCTGTCCTTTGGTGGTGAAGCCAAAACCACGTGCAACTCGCAGGTTGGGTTTGTTTTGCTGGTACAATGTGTTTTGTTTACAGCTCTTGAAATACATCTACAGAGAACTAAGAGCTCTTTTATGATTACAGTCTGTGACTGATTCATGTAGATGGGAGTTACAAGGCTTTATGATCCCTCCCTCAGTTTTATAGATTTGAATTTATCCTTGGGAAAAGCTGGTGTCATAAAATGCCAGGCATCTTGGCGCAGGAGAGCCCACGTCCTGTACCCTCTCGTCCTGCAATTACTGGGCAGATAATGCTCTCAGCTGGGGAACGTCCATGGGAGCGCAACGTGGCTTGATTAAATGCCAGCAGAGCTGATGTAATTGTTCACATGCTGGGGCTGCACTAGTAAAATGTGCTACAGTCTTGTACACGTTGAATCTATAGAATCCCAAACCAAGGAGCAGGAGGGAGAGCTGGGGGAATGACAGCTGCCTGGCTCATTGACATTCTCCTGGAGTCTGGTGACCCATCTCCTGGCTCTCTGTGTTTCCTCGTATGTAGGCTGGCGGAAAAAGTGTGAAATGTTGAAAAGATGAGGACGAAATGTTTGTTAAAGCTTGTGGAGAGGAAACCTTCCTGTGCTGGGAACGACAGCGGCATTAGCACCGATTTCAGTCTGCAAAACCCAGACATTTTCTGTCTGTGGGGTGCTCAGAAGAGCTGATCTTGCTCTGCTTTGTGGTGGTGGCGTGAGGCAGGCTGAGCCAGGGAGGTGATGGATTCCCACAGCCCCGGCTTCTCGGTGCCTCAAGTCTGAATCAGAGCTGTTCACTGCTGCCTGTGGACCTCTGGCTGTCCATAAGGAATCAGAAATAGCTACCAGCTCCTGTCAGTGCCCACGAGAAAGCCAGGAGGAATTAGCAGGAACTGGGAATATTTAATAATAATTAGTAAAATTGTGGTTGGTTATTTCCAGTAGCAAGTACTGTTCCCTTCCAGGCTACCTGTGTTTCAGCCTTTGCTGTTCTGCAGTTTCCTGTTGCCCTGAACACTGAGCAACAGAGACAGGGTGTTCTCTGGACATATCTCGGATGGTTTAGTGCTGCTTTGGTTTGAAGAAATTAAAAGCCATTGATCTGAAAGACATCTTTGTCCCCTAGCATGGAAGGTCACTGGCAACATGATGAATTTTTAAAGGATGAAACAATCAAGATTTTAAAGAATTAAGTGGTTATTTCAGAGTTCTTTCCTTTCTGGAAGATTTGTTGGTTTTTTTTGTTAAATCTCCCAAATTACCCCATGATGGACATTTCAGTCTTCTTGATTAACTGTGCATGACTATGTGAAAAAGTCATTCAATTTTTCTTCCCTGTCATTATGTTTATATAAATCCCCTAAGAATCAGCAATAAAATACGTCATCTTCCTATTTCTTTAAAAAATAATAATTTTTTTTACCCTCTATGGCCCTTTCCCTGAAGATCTCATCCTTTCCTGCTGCTGTTTTACCTTCAGAGTGGCCAGGCTTGTTGAAACTGCAGTCACTCTTGAAGCAGATCTCGATGCAGCATTTGAGAGGAGCATAGACCTTCTCCCATGGAGACTTGACTTATGGTCTGGCTTCTTTTTTTTCATTCTCCAAATACATAATAAAAGGCATTTAAAGAGAAAAGATAAAGCTTCTCTCCATATATGAAGAAGCATCACAAGCAGAGACATAGTGTGTTCGATATAACTGAATTGCAAGACATAAGGGAAGAGGAGTAAATGGGGGAACGAAAGGGGAATAATTCTCCAGCAAATTGCCACGCTTCTGCATTTCCAAACAACAGGCTACCATGCAAACAGGCTAACTCCTGCAACTGTGTCCGAACCAAAGTGTCTTCTAGCATGGTCTGCACATCAGGCAAGCTGAGGCAGACTTCCATAACCCCAGTTTGGAGCTGGTACCATTGTTAAGTGTTTGGGGTAAAATCCATCTCTGCAGGAGAGGGAACTAACTACTGCAGCAGCTGTTTTTCCTCACAACACAACAGTACTACGGATGATACAAAAGTATAATTTTCCTAATTCCTATCGAAACCCATGGGATTGAAATACTGTCTTAGGAGCGAGGTGTCCAATGTCAATAGGGGCTTGCTTCAAACAGGAATTTTCTTACTGTCTAGTCCTCCTAAATACTCAACTTGCTTACACTTCCTATCTTCCTTCACTTTTTCTTCTAAGGAAAGCTTAAGAGGAACTTGTAGGACAAAAGTGCATGTGCCTGGCACATGTAACAAGTCGTAGTAACCAGAATATCCCCCTGTACACATGATTTTTTGAAATAAGGGTGCGGTAGTGAGGTTGTCATAGAAACAACTGCATTCATCACCCACCGAATGGTAAGAACAGGCTGTTGTTCCTTGTTCAGAGGAATGCAGCCAGGATGCGATCCTGAGGGGCTGCCACTCCACCTGAGACAACAGGCAGTAGTGGGAATTAAAGGCACTCAGCACCTCAAAGGATGAGCTCTCACGCGGGTGCATCGCGAGTGTTTCAGTCTCGATCATAGAATAGAATCATAGAGTCATCTAGGTTGGAAAAGACCTTTAAGATCATCGAGTCCAGCCATCAACCATGCCCACTAAGCCATGTCCTGAAGTGCCTCATCTACATGCTTTTTGAATACCTACGATGAGGACATTACGAGGTGTGATGCCTGTTCCCTGAGCAGGCTAAATGTAGGAGTCCTACTGAAGGCTTTCTTCAGGCAAACTTTCTTTGAAGGAACTGGATGCAAATCTTTCGATGAGATAAGCTAGTTCTCATCCATTTGGTGATGAGCATGTTCCCAGAGAAGGGAGAGCATAAAGCCTCTAGTAACAAAGGAGCTTGGAGCGAGCAGATACTGTAAGGTGGTCTGTTGAAGGCAACCTTCCTTGCAGGCTTTCATAAACCCTTTGGTTATTTGTGGGCTTAAGCATTGGTTTAACAGCTTGAACAACAACAGATCAAAGTACAGTTTGCTCAGACTGTGGATTGGTCAGTCTGCTTGGGTGCTTGGGCACATGAAATATTTTGTACCTGCTATCTTCATGTACATAAACTCTGAACCGGAGGACAAACGACAAATAGCAGATAGAAACAAATGTCAAGAAATTTTCAGGATGAATATGTTTATCAAACACTACTTAGTTACTAAATAATATCCAATGATGTTATTAATGGCAAGTCCAGCACAGGTTGTTTGTTCATGGACATATTAGCTGCACTGACCTTTCACTATTCAGCCAGTTCTCATTCCTGTTCAGCCGGGATCCGTTTCTCAGTGCTATGAAAACCATCCTGCCACTTTGGACATGGAAAAGGGGAGCTAATATATGGCAACGAGCCTCGCAAACAACCTTGCAATGGTCCTGCAAACAACCCTTGTATGAGGAATTTTTAGATCTGTGTTAAATGTTCTTCTTTGCTCCTGTTCTCAGCCTGCCGTGGACCCAGTGTACGACCTAGCTATCAGACACATCCTAGGAATAAAACAGGACACTAATGAGCACCGTACAGAGCCATAAAGTTGTTACTGAGACTTTTATTACTGCTAAGACTGATGTTGGGCTGTGATTTACTTAGAGGGGCCAACAGAACTAAGAGACTACCCAGAAATTACTTGGAAAAATTGCTCAGGAAAATATTTTAAAATAATTTCCACTTCTCTGTGGGTTATTTTGTAATTACGCTGCAAATTACCTCAAACAGAATCTTGAAGAACAATACAAAAAACTGCCCATGTTCAGATCTCTTCTTTAAGACCCAGCTGGTGTTACTGGCTGTCCTTGTGGCTATTTACCTTGTAGATTGAATTAAAGATCAATATTTTAAGCAGGTATTGTTTGTACCATATGTCAGGGGTCCAAAAGCAGAAACAGAGTCTTCTGAAAAACCTCACCTGGGCATCTCGGTGCTGGTGTCTGCCAGTTTGGTAGTAAATTTTTTTGTGATCTGTGCCATGGTACAAGGCTGAAATGATTAGACAGTTGTTCTCAGCTTCAGTCTTAGAGAAAATCAATTATTCATGATAAAAATACTACACAAATATTATCTCCCATTTCTCTGTAACTTTCTTTGCTCCCCTTTGTCCTGGTTTCAGCTGGGATAGAGTTAATGGTCTTCCTAGTAGCTGGTACAGTGCTATGTTTTTGAGCTAGGTATGAGAAGAATGTTGATAACGCACTGATGTTTTCAGTTGTTGCTCAGTAATGTTTAGTCTAAAGTCAAGGTTTTTCGGCCTTTGATGCCCAGCCAGCAAGAAAGCTGGAGGGGCACAAGAAGCTGGGAGGGAACACAGTCAGGGCAGCTGACCCAAAGTGACCAGCGGAATATTCCATATGACATACCATATGACATTTTAGGAACTGCGGCGGGCGCGTCGCGGCTCGGGGGCTTCCGGGTGCGTCGGTCGGCGGGTGGTGGGCAATTGCGTTGTGCATCACTTGTATATTCCAACCCTTTTATTATTNGGCTGGGGTTAAACCACAACATCCTTGCATAAAGTCATCTGCTCTTAAGTAACAAGTAAGTTTTGAATGGGTCTTCAGTCCTGGTTTTTCCTGAAGTCCCTGTACCAGACGTTATAAGGTATCATTTATCACACCATTAGTTCCTTCCTCTACCTGTAAGCAGATGAGAAAACTCTCAGACTTTCCAGAAATTAAACCTTGTCTTCCTAACCAGAAAACTCTCAGGATAATACACAAAAAAATTCTAATGAAGTCAAAAAAGTCCACACTTTTCCTACAGATTAGCAGGTAGAGCTCAAGACGATTGGAAGCTATAGCTCACCTGTGACCCTAGCTCACACTAGAGCCAGCTAAAACATCTTTTAAAATATTTCCTGGTAAATCCTCAGCTTAAGAATGACTTATGAAAAAGAAAAAAACCCAACATATTTACACTGCTAGAGCAGTGGCTTTAATTATTATTTTTTTAAAACAGTAATTAAAGAAAAAACTAATTACCTAAACTTGAAGTTATTCCATCTGATTCTCACTCTTACAGCTTGCTCGTATTCACCTCTTACCATGTGAATAGGGCAGTGATTACACTCATCCCAATGTATGAGGTTTACCAGGGCAGGATTTTCCTTGATTGGCCTAAAGCAAGGGCAGACTAATTTAGTTAACAAACGTAAATTAAACTGATAGGCTTTAATCGGAGAAAGCTCCATTTACAACCCAATATGGGGCATAAGGTTATTTATACTCAGCACAGTCTCAGAGCAGGTGACAGCACTTTTCTTTTCCTCTCTTTAATGCAAAACTCTTGAATCAAAATAATAATTTTGGGTCCTGGACTGCATATTCTCCTCATCCCATCTGCCATAATCATAACCCAAATCCACTTTGATTCCACTTTTTTTTTTCTTTAGTGGGTGAGTAAGGTTAATTTGAACATGTTGCTCCTTTCTGTGCTTTCTGAAAGGTTTCTGTGAATAATTCCCGTTAGTCTAAAGCCTGGTTCAGACATACATGCGACCAAACAAGCAGCACTGGCTAGAGGTTGGGGCTAAATGACCAAAACTCTTTTAACACCTCAGCTCTGAATACAGAACACCCTTTAAAGCGTTTTATTCTTCTGGTGCAGCTAAAGTCAGTTTTACACACAACTGCGCAGTGGTGTAGCTGCATACAAGGTGTGTGATCCACCAATTAGGCTGTAAGATTCGAGCATTAAGAACAGGCTAGAATATGCTGCCAACAAGAAAGGTGCTGAAGGTGTTTTAAGAAACGTACAATGAAGGAGAATGTTTTCAGTCTATAAGAATAACCTATAGTAATTGTTTTAAGGTCTGTGTGCAGAAAAGCATAGTAGAGCCACTTTTTTTTTTTTTTTAATCTACATGCCATTTCTCTCTAATAAGGATTCAACATCTGTACTATAAAAATATAAACATGAAGAGGAAATCTATTAAAAAAGCAAAACAAAACTCTGGAACACAAAGCCTGTAAAATAGAGGCTTGGGTCAGAAGCCCTCAGTGACGCAGCTGGTTTTCAAAGAAATGGTAGTAGCTTTTAGCAGGAGGGCAATTGTTGAATAGTGCTCTGCACATCCTGAGTTAAGATAACACAAATAGCTGTCTGTGAGAAAAACAGATAGGCTACTGGCCTCTCCCCTCTGGTTAACAGAGCAGGGCTATTCACAAACGTAGGCTGGCTAGGGGGTTTTTGTGTGTTTTGCTTTTTGAGTTTGGGGTTTTTTTTCTTTCTTTGATCAGCTGCTTTTTAAAAGTAAAAAACTGTAATACAGGAAACCATAATGGAATTCTGTTCTGTGTCATCTTTTCCCCTTTTTTGACACATGTCACATATTTAACCAAGTGGCCTACTAAGCTAATGGATGAATGACATTTGTTACACTGCTCTGCTGGAGTAGATGAATCTGATGTGTTCTCTGCTATGGGTAATAGTTCAAACACATGCCTTGCTTCCAGGGATATATTTGGAACAGATTAAGAGCTCAATTCAACATCCAAGTGCTTAAGTTGAAAGTCACGATTGCTATTCATGAGCTGTTTAGGGGTTTTTTTTTCTGAAAAAACCCTAAATTTATTGACTTGAAGGTTAAAAATCCCTGGACTCATTTTCAGATTACATAAGCAGGTGTCATGGCCTGGGAGTGGTTTTGCCAATAGGCAGATTGTCATCTAACCTGTGCAATCTTTTTTTTTTACTAATAGTGTTTGAGCAGCTTAAAAGTCTGTCATCTGTTTCCTTGCTGATCGTGTGAGCTTCTGTCAGGCAAGCAGTTTTATTGCACTCCTCTCAGGCTGCCTGAAATTGCTAGCAAGCTATAAATGTTGTATCTACATCTGTGCATATTATTATTATTATTCCCTCAACATATTCACTTATTAGAGTGAAACCCCAAATATCACATACTGTGCAAATTATGCAACTATGGTATAGATACATTCTAGATGTAATTAATTACCTTTAAGCTGTGTTTTAAACTCGCTATACTTTTACAGGCAAGGTTTTACAGTACTTTTAAAGGCAAGACTCAAAGCCTACCATGATACTATACTAATGCATTTTAACCCAAATAGAAGAAAATACAGTACTTCTGTGTATAATATTCTCCATGTATTTTATATGAAAGATTCTAGACTACATTTTTCTTCCACACTTTGCATAGTTAGGACAGAGATTACTACTGGTAACCTGCTAATTTAAGAACAACAGGGTAGTGTGTGCGGTGGGCCATGCACTTTTGCCTATCAATAAAAATACTGTTTGTTTTCACTGCTATTTCTTTTTCTAAATTCATCCGTATGTCTTCCAGGTTCCTTAGAGACTGTTCCGTTTCCAGCAGTTTTTTCTTCAGGGATTCAACAGACTCCGTTAGTTCTGCAGCTTCACCAATCAACCTGAACAGAATTACGTTAAGTAATAAAAAAGGAGAAGCCAGTGAGTGTTCAAAAAGACATACGAACTGTAATGGGAATAAAGATCAACAGCTATAGAATCACAATACTCAACAACAAAGGACCTCAGAGAGGTCCTACATACTCGGTCAAAAGCAGAGTTTACTTTCACAGCTTCTGTACAGAAGTCTCCCATGATTTAGACAGTACCAAGAATGACTTCTGCCACTAAATGCAGTGGAACTACCCATCCTCGCCTCCTCCTACTGCATGGGAGACTTGTACTAAGAGTCATAGCACAAAATTGTTAGATAAGTCACCTAGTTTGACCGGATCAGCACTTTGTTAAGCCTGTTTTTTTATATCTGTTCACTGGTATAAAACTCAAGTATTCAAGATGATACTTGCACCAGAGATCAGAAAACAGTCTTTACTTTAAAAGCATATACGCTTTTAAAGAAGCAGCAGCATATCATTTTAAAAAAAGCAGCAAGCCATTTTTAAAGCAGCGCATCATTTCAACTAAAAGTCCTTGGGGGTTAGGTGCTTTACTGCAACCTGCCTGCAGAGAAGGCACATATTTACTGCCTGGGAAAACAAGATTCCTGTGTGCTATG
Organism: Pandion haliaetus; assembly: GCA_013401275.1. NCBI lineage: Eukaryota > Metazoa > Chordata > Aves > Accipitriformes > Pandionidae > Pandion > Pandion haliaetus. The sequence goes on from VYZV01045816.1 coordinate 522,471, forward strand.
TGAACTAACTCCAAACAGTATAAGCCTGGCAATTAAACACATGCCCATTCAGCAAAGGACTTGCATGTGTCCTTAAATCCTGTTAAAGGCAATGTACATACTGAAAAGCTTGCACATGGATGATTTGCTGAATCAGGACCTTAAATGAGTG
>VYZV01045817.1:0-74226 GCA_013401275.1 Pandion haliaetus
CAGGTCCAGCTCCCGTTGCCGATCGATCCTCGTCTCGCGCATTGGTTCTTTCCTTGTTTTGTCTTCTCGGTTTTCCCATTCTTCATTCAGATGGTTATGTTTCTCACTTTCCTTAGGTTTAATCTTACATTCCCATTTTTTGCCTTTTTCAGAGATTTTTCTTTTCGGCTCACAGGTCTCATAGTACTTGAGGTCTACTTTTAGCGGTTCCTGTATGTATGACTGGTGTGGGTTTTTTGAGTCCAGGCATTCAGACTCACATGGTTGGTGGCTGCTGTTTTCAAGTGCTTTTTGTTCCAGCTCACGTAGGTGGTAGCGGCTTCTCTCTTCTGTGAGTAATTCAGATTTATGTGGCTGATTGTGACTTCCTCTATCTGCTTTTCGTGGGTGCTGGGTTTTTTCATCATATGTTGGTAGTGGTGGCTCATGTGGCTGATGGCTACTCCACTGGTTTGGGAGTGCTTGAGGTTCACTGGTCTGGCTACGACTTCTCACGTCTGCCAGTTGTTCTGGCTGCGGCATCTCTTTATTTTGCCTCTCATCTGCCTTCAGTCTGGTGTCTTGTGCTTGCAAGCTTCCGTGCTTGTGATGTTGTTCATCTCCTTGTCTGTCTGGCTCTGGTGGCTGACGTCTTCTTTGGCTGCTCCATTGGTCACATGGCTCTTGGCTTCGTTCTTCATATTCCTGAGGGATTGGCTCCCCTTGCTCGCTGCTTTGTTTTGCATCGTTTCTGCTTTGTGTGTTACGTTGCTGGTGATGACTCCCCATTTCCTCTAGTGTTTCAAGCTCGTCGATCCTTGTGTCTTGTTGCAGCTCATGTTCGCAGGGGGGATGATGATTAGTCTCACAGGTTTGTTGTTCCTTCTTCTGGAGCTGCTCACGGTTCCCTCTGTTATTAATTTCAGGCTCTCGGAGTGATTTGCTGCTGGTTTTCAACTTTGTTCTTTGCAGAAGGCATGGTCCCTTTGGCAGGTACCAGTAGCAGGCCTTAGCCACTCTGAAGACTAAGAGCAGGAACTCATTAAAATCTATTTTCCCATCACCATCCCACTCCAGAAACTGCAGAATCTTGTCAATCGTCTGAGGGTCATGTGGCTTCTGCAGGGAAAACACACACAGGGAAACAAAAAAGGGATTTTAGTCTTCCTGCTCCTTGTTAGAGAAATGCAAAAGCAGGGACAACTGCAGTCTTTTCTTCTTCTGTCTCTAACATCTTCACTTTTATAGCTCAGCAAGAACTCCATGTCTTTGTTCTCCATCTTCCTGGTTGTTCCCTGGCTGCTGTATCTCTCTACTGGATGTATTTCTTTCCTACCTTTGAATGAAAACCATACCTCCCCGTGGTTCATTCTCCAGCTTTTGCCCATTTGCACATGGCAAAATGGGTTGGAAGAGCTGTTGAAGTTGTCAGTGCAAAGGAACGCAACTGCTGCTCCCCTTTGCTGAAAGCCTCCCCATCCCACTGTCACAAGAATCATCTCCTCTCCAGGAGATTTTGTAGTCTCTTGCACTTTAGTCTCAGTCTCAAGCCCTCCCTCTCACAGCAGCACTCACAGCTATGATATCTGCAAACTCCGTCTGGATGAACTCTTTCATCTTCCTTCGGCTGAGGTTAGAGCAGTCTCCATCTTCCTTTGCATGTTTGTGAAAGACACTGATGATGGTGGAAACGCTGTCTAAGAAGTGAGACATCTTCCTGCAGATTCAAGCAAGCCTGCAAGAAAAGGAGCAGACCTAAGGATGGGAGATTGGCTTGCATCTGAGCCTGAAAAGAGGAGGGACAATTGCTGGAGTCAGGCTGCATGTGTTAACGGGATGCTGGCTGCCACGTTCGGTGTGTTCGCTCCTATGCCATGGCGAGCTCTGTTTCACCAGAGCACTGGGAAGAAACTCAAATGCTTATGGGTTTTAGTGGGATGGGGAGTGTCCTCCAACTTGCCTACTGACATATTTGAATGACGTTTGATAGGGGATGGCAGGATGCCTACATTTATGGATCGCAGGGAGGGAACTGGGGATGGTGACTCAAGAGGTGCCCCAAGAACCTGTCCCCATGGGGCTATACCATGTACTTATGTTTCCAGGACCCACACTGCTATCTCTGCCTGGCACTGAGAGAGATACACTGGCTTCTATGAAGCAGGTTAGAGGATGCCTGACACAGCCCTGGCATGCCCTGAGATAAGATCTAGCTGGGTCAGAGACATGTAGAGTGCTTACAGAGACTTAAAACAAGCCCTGTGGCTGATGCTCCTGTGACTAGTAGTAATGCAAAACAATTGATAATGTTTTCATTACAGCATCAGTTCATTGGCAAATAGATTTTGGCCAGAGGGGAGCTGTCAGATCACCTAGGTCAGAGCTGCTTATTTAATTTTACTGAGATCTGCTTAACAGAAAGCAGAGCTTCTGTTGGAGCTTTGTGTCTGGAAACCTCAAAAGCCACCTCCTTCCTTCTTCCTCACAGGATCCCCAAGCCTGTTATCAGGTACATCGGTGCTGAGATCTCAGCTTGCAGCTGGGAAAGCTGTGCTGTGTCTGCCTTGCTGCCTTTATAACGTGCACATACACATGAACACATGTGTACAGCTCTGCATATGAAATGCTGGGTTTTGCTGTTACTGTAGAAAACAGAAAATTTCTCCCATCTGTTCATTCTGGCTGGGAGATGACTCCAGACCAAAGTAAGGCAGGAAACCTGGCTCCCTCTCATTTTCTTTTTGAGAAAAGTTGCCTCTACGCATGGACACACAATGACAGCATGCAGATATCTGAATAACATGAAACAGCATTTCACTGGATATAAACACAAAAGAGTCTCAGAAAATACTGCAGCAGGAATGATGGTGCCACCTAACATGAATCCTATAGAAATAACATGTCCTTGCCCAGCAAAGTGCATGTTTCAGAAGGAGTGACTTACCCAAATCACCAACAGGATCAAGTGGGATTCCTGTGAAGCCGTGCGGAGTGATTGGAGGACCCGGGTGCTTTTATAGGGTCCTTGACAGAGCTACAGAAAGGAGACACCCTTTGTGGATGTTGTCCTGATTCATCTTTGGCCAAGCCCAGCTGCACCTTGACGTCCTCAAACGGGTTATTTAACTTATCATCCCCTTCCCTATCATTTTAACCCAGAAATAGCAGTTGCCATGTGGCAATTCAGGCACTGGCTGGTTCCACCTAATCCAGACTGTAAAGTTATTTTACGGGCTGATTTTATTACAGATTTTAAAAAATCTAGAGTAACTATAAAGCATATATATGTATTAATGGGAGGGTGTATTTTTACCTAAATGTGCATCTGCATAAGTATGGATTTATATATGTAGAATACACAAACACACATAAAAATAGTATGAAATGAAATAGAATGAGATTTTGAGGATGGGGGCAGAACTGTTGATGGTAGCAGAGCTCACTATGAGCAGATTTGGGACAGTTGAGATCTGTATGGCCCATGAGCTTGGTACCACAATCCCAGAGTTTATTTTTGTTTGCTTCTTGTGCAGTTCCTTCGGCACCTTGGGCCTGAGGTCAGTGGGGTTTGGGTCTGGCTTTTGCTTGCAGAAGGACCTAAGAAGGACAGAAGAAGACCCAAGCACTACAAAAATGGTGAAATGCAAGTGTGCAGCAGAGAGATCCCCAAATCCTCCAGATCTTGGCTTGTGTGGCATCCTTGTAGAGTGTTTTATTTTTGGTAACTTCTTATTAAGGAGCCTTTTTGTATATTATCCAGGTTTTTGTTGGGAAAAATCCAACCACAACAGAATATTTTTAAATGGTGAAGTCTGCAAAATGAATTTTCGTACAAGAAAATGTCTGTTCAATAAGCAACCACTTTTCATTGAGAAAAATAATGATAAAACATTTTTCATATTAACTATCTTCCGTGAATTACTTTCATTTCAACTTTTCTTGATCTTTAATGAAAAATAAAGCAGGAACCTCTCTGCAGAGAGGTTGATTCATGTTGAATCTTCATCTAGTTGCCCTAGGCAGCTTTTACTGTAATTACCTCTACATTCTTCTTTTTTTTAATGTTTTAACAAGAAATTAATTAGAGACTGACTGATTCCTTTATTGATCCTGAACTCTCACAGCACACAGAGCAAATAAGGAAGATACCAGCCATGCCACCTGGGCCCCTGCTGTTGGAGGTAGGATGCTGCCTTGACAAGCGTGACAGAGACATTGCAGAAAGCCTTCAGAGCATGAACTTGTCACGCAGCCTTGGGTGAGTGGCTCATCTGGCCCATCTGCAAGGTAAGATCATACTGGGTGTAGGAGCCTAATTAATTAGTGCTGGTAACACCTTGGGGATACTCATACAAGTGCGTACGAAGGATTGTTACTAACCATACTTCATTTTTGAGCTTTTTTTCAAGATTAAATTATACTTGTGCAAATTATACCCCACCTGTGGGATAATAACACCCTTGGGAAACTGTAATTTTATGGTAGATTGGAGTTGTTATTAGAATGAGAGTATTACAGTGTGGCTTGGTGCCCTGTAACAGTCTGTAATCCCCCCCACAGGGGCTGGGGCAGTGCGGGATGGTTGAGTGCCACATGAGCTACCAGGCAGAGTTGGGGTATCAGTACAGGAAAAGGTACGTCATGTTTCAGCCATGCACGTGTTGGCATGCTCACCTGGTTTCCCATGCTTTGCTGCTGTTCCCAGGTCAAGGCAATGAGTTTCAAAGCATGTTCTTGGCAGCACTGAAACCCCCTTTTCTCCAAGGGCTTGGTTTTCCCCAAAGATGCATTCATAAGATGGGACTTGGGTAGGTTTTAAAAAGCTATTACCCAAGAGGGGGGCTCTGTCCTCCTGCTTCTTACCCAGTTCTGTGCCCATCCTCATCACTATTTATACAGGGTGACTGAACTTCTACTACATTTAATCTTGGAGGAACTGGGCTTCTCGTGTAGTGTATAAAAGACCTTTTCTCTTCCAACACCTCCCAGGCTTGCAGGACTCAGTGGGATAATTTTCATGTTCTCCTTAAAATGAACCAAACCCCTCCTCTTAACTTCAAATATGATACGCCTGATGGCAAAGATAGGGTTGTTCAGAATAGAGCATCTAATTAACATGTCCCTAACAGGGCTTGGTGCCTGCCTGAACTGGGAAGTCAGTTTTTTATTGACGCTGCAAAAGGTGGCAGCTGATGGACAGACAGACTACAGGGGAATGGTTGGGTCTAGTGATTTTAGACGCTAAGCCAGAGCTAATAAGAAGCAAAGAGCCATTGGACAAACCTCTAACTAAGACCAATTTTACAAGAAAAATGGAGTTCTCTGGAAATGAAATGTTTTGAGGAATGTGTCAGATGGAATGGGGTTTTGACAGATAGGTGATGAAAGTCTTGACTCTCCCAATTCATGTCCACAGCTGTCATGAGGTAAGTCAAAACTTATTTTTGCTAATGTTTTATCAGAAGTAGAGCAGACAGGCGTACTTTGTGTCTAATACATTTAATTATGATATTAGCACTTTTAAACTAAATCATTTTTGCGATGTATGTTCTGGGGATAGGTTTGAAATGCTGTTTTTTCTGATTCAGCACTTTGCAAATTGTGAAATTCTGGGGTGTCCCAGAGGAATGACGTTTTATTTTCCAGTGAGGTCTCTGTGCTGCTTGTCACCAGCCACAGAGCAGGAGGTGCGGGTGCATTTATCATGTGCTGATTTTGCTGATAGGTCGCAAATGAAAGATAGCATGGTGAAAAACAGGCTGAGCATTACCCTCCCTGTGGGATGCCGAGTCCTGGGCCTGCCTGGTGGTCCAGCACGTCTGAACCCCCTAATAAAACCCACTGACTTCACCAGACTGCTCATGCCCTCAGAGTTATCCACATTCCTATGTGCATGCTTGGACAAGTGCCCAAGGTCCTGGTACCCCGAACTGCCTGAACTGAATCTGAGTTTGAGATTGGCTCTGTTTGTGCATGAGTTGCATGTCAGCTTTTTATCCCTGGCCTCTCAGTTGTTGGTGGGAGTAGACGTGCCTGAATAATAATTTTTCCTGTTTTTAATATATCTCCACTCCTTCCTTTGGCGACTTCCATAGCTAATAGGGATTTTTGATCTTCATAGCATGCTCCACATTCCCCTTGCGTCTGAGATTATTAATAAGTGAGGTTAAATAGGACAAATCCCTCCCATTCAGTGTTAAGCAGCTGTATATTCTTTTCACGACAGACATGAAAAATGCCCGGAGCAGATGGATGCTGTGAGGGATCAGTTCAGGTTGGCCGTGCTGTTGTGTTAAGCCAGACTTCTACCCTCTCTGAAGACATCTCTTGCAGGGATGTCACATCCCTGCCCGCGGGGAGCAATCGATTCACCTTGGCTAAATTGCAAAGGCAGCTGAGCAGCAGCTCCTTTAGGCTATCCACCCCCAAGACACACCTGCCTCTCTGCAGCCATCCCTCCATCTGCACCCTGGAGCAATCTGGCCGTATGTCATGCAAGGGACGGACGCTCAGGTCCTCTGCACCACATCATGTCAACCTGGCTGTTTGCTCAGGTTGAGGGCACGCCTGCAGCATCACCACACCGGGACACTGTGCCCTTTTGCCTTTGGTTTTATTGCTTTGCTTACACAGGCAGAGGCAGCCTAACACAGACTAAGAGGGAAGGTCTCTGGTCATGCATAGCTCAGTACAAACCAGGGGTGTGAAGCCCAGGTTTAATAAGGAATTGGACAAGATGTGACAACTAGAAATAAACCAGAGTGGGACTAGACAAAATGTACCTCCTTGCAAGGGGGCAAGAGCCTCACTTAGATGGGGGATTGTTTCAGCCTTTACTGCTGTGGTGGCCACTGATACAGAGACTGCAGGAGCTGTTGTTCTGTAGTGGGTTGTTTTGGTGAGGAGTGTCTTGTTGCTGTTGTGCTGGACAAGACGGAGCCTCTGCCCTGCCGTGCTTCTGCTCCAGCACCTTGGATTCAGGGAGCTGATGGCAAGTTGGGTCAGGGCACGTTTTCTGGGGCTTGGGGTCCCAACGGGGACTTGCACCCTGCTCTGGGGGCTGCAGCTTCTGGGTCTTGCCAGGGTTGGGGTCCTGCCAAAGGGCCTCGCAGACCTGGGTCTTGTTGTTTGGGTCTCTTCCTCATGTCTCGGAGGAACAATTCCGGTCCTGCTTTGCCGACTCTGTCTCTGGGCTCTGATGGTGGTTTGAACGCTGTCCTGGTGCCTCAGTTTCTTGGCCCTGGTGGGTTTTTGGGTCCTGTTTTGGTGCCTCAGTCTCTTCAGCCTTATGGATATTTTTGTCCTGCTCTGGGATTGCAGTGTCCAGGATCTCAGTTCTCTCTGGATCCCCTTCTGGTGCTTCAGTTCTGTCATCCTGATGGGTGTCCTGGTCCTGCTGTGCCATCTCACCTTCCTGGGTTTGATGGGTGTCTCAGTCCTGTTTTGACGTCTTAACCTCCGGAGTTTGATTGGTGTCCTGGCCCTGCTCCTGTGTCTGACCCTCCTGGATTTGATGGCTGTCTGGGTGCTGTATCTCAGTGTCCTGGACCTGGGTTGTTCACACCCTGCTCAGGGACCTGCTGGTTGCAGGAGACCCTCCCCGCTACTCCCCACCTGCCTTCTCTTGTGCTGTCAGCTCTTGACCATCTTCTGGTGCCTGGTGTTGCTGGAGTGGCTTCCAACAACCCTTGGACACGCGGAAAACCAGGCTGAGCAACTCGCTGAAGTCAACCCTGCAGTTGCTGTTATCATCCAGGAAGTGCAGCACCTTCTTGATGGTTTTGGGTTCCTGTGGCATTCTGTAAAGAGACAAATGGTGTTGGCAAAGCCCATGAGCCATTTGTACCATCTCTCTATGAGCACTGGAGCAGTCTCAGGGCAGAAATCCAGCCCCACGCCCCCACTGCCCCCGTGGCTTGTGTTGCTCCCCACACCGAGCTTTACAAGCTGCTGGCACTGGGAGAATGAACAGCCTGTCCTCTTCCCTGCAGATCCTGGGCTTTGAAGGCATCTGTGCCTTTCCCAGGGAGCCAGGTGTCCTGTACACCCACACGGGAGTGCACGACTTTACCCACCCTAACAGCCCTGCAGCCAGAAGGCATATGCATGGCAGGTGCCAGCTGTGTGGCTGGATCTTCACCTCCATCGCATTCACAAACTCCTGCTCAATGAGCTGCCTCAGGTCCTCCCTGCTCAGGGGGCTGCAGTTGCCGTCGCTTCTGGCACACATGTAGAAAGCAGCAGCGATACCATTGATGTTTTCCTGGAGCTGGGCCATCTCCCTGCAAAACTGAGCATGTGAGAAAAACCCAGATGAAAAGGGACTTTTTTTTGGTTAATTTGTTTGGTTTTCAGGTAAGTTACTCTTAAACAACACAGCTGGACAGAGAGAGAGAGAAAGAAGAGCCAGAGGAGGACACAGATAAAATGAAACAGTATAAGGGAAGGGAAAGAGACAGCAAGAAGGATCTCACAGGAAAACAAATCTGAAAAATGAAACATAGCTGCAGAGGTGGCTAAGTGTGAGGACCAGCAGGTGATGGCTGGAGAGGTGAGGGACAGTGAAAGCCGAAAGGCTGGGGACACTGTAAGAGAGGAGAGAAAAAAATCCCATTTGGCTTTCTCTGGCGCAGAGCAGAGCTGTGGAGGTCGTTTCTAACAAACCATGGAATAGTGTAATTCCAGATCTCTTTTATTATTTTTTTCCTTTAGGAGAGCTCAGCAGTGGCAGCTCCAGGGACATCCTCATGGCCAGAAGCTCCTGCTTTCCTGCCGGTAGCAAAGTCAGACAGTGTGAAAAGTCTGTCCAGGCTTACCTGGGTGAAGAGGAGGAGCGCTGAACTTCAGGAGTGCAGTCTGGAGCAGGTCAGCTCTTGGCCATCTTATATACAGTCCAAGATCACAGCTTGCATCTTCCAGAGGAGAGACCCCTTCAGCAGGGTGACCTGATACATCTCACACCCTATTATGGTGTCATGCCCCTGTCTTCAGTTGTCTCTTTCTCACTAACTTCTGCTCTGATGCTTTTCTCTGGAGTTAATGCACGATCCTTCCTTCTAAGCTTGCCCAACCTGCAGATACATTTCAGAGGAATCTAACAGAAAAGGCTATTTTTACCACTGGAGGATTTAGTTTAAGTTGATGCCTGAGCAACGCCTGGGACTCGTATGTTTGGCAAACGTGTTTTGTGAGAAGGAGGTCCCCAGTGACTGACACGCAGGGGAGGAGACCGGCCGGGCGTGCTTGCACGGTAAATAAAGAGAAAAGAAAATAAAGGAAGAAAAATGAGGATATTGTGATGCCAAGATTAATATCATTCCTTCCAGATACTCCCTCTTCTGGATCCTCTGGGAGGTAGGCATAGAGCAAAGAAATCTTTTCAAACAGTGCCACCAAGTGGTACTTGGAGTAGGACAGAAGAGTGACATGGCATGTCCCAGAGCCTGCGAGCAGCTGGGGGTTATGGGCATGGTGGGCTGCAATCACCCGTTTACCAGAAGGGGAAACTGAGGCATATGGCACGGAAGGGACTTAAACTCCTCGTGCTGTCCAGCACCAGTCCCTGCTGCAACCCTGTGTACTGTGGGTGAGGCCACCATACTGGGGCCCAGTGGGTTAACTGGGAGCCCCACAGTCTTAAATGCAGTTATTGCTGTTTGCTCAGGAAAGTAAATTTTATATCTCCCTATGCTGTCTTATCACCCCCCGGCTGCTCCAAATGCAGCATGACGTGAAAGTTGCCTCCTAGGCACTTTGAGTAAGACTTTTAGGTGTCCTCACTTTAGCTTTCTCTTTTTTAAAAGTCCTTTTCTTGGCCAATATGCGGTTAATAAGAAAGACTGGAAAAAAATGGTATCAGAAATCCATGTGGCTTTTAAAGTGCAAGGTGTTTTGGGCACAGAAAATAAAATACATCCAGTTTTGTACTAAAAAAAGCACTTTCAGGAAAATGCCTTGGCTTACTCCATGCCTGGCAGGGGGAAGGTTAATGGGTCCTATTTAATTTATGTGAAATCCTTGCAGGTGTGCATGGAAGGGTTTGGAGAAGATAACTATGGGAGGCTGGAGGGTCAGGAGGGCTTTGCAGGCTGTCCTGTCCTTTGTGTGCTGAGTCCTCTTGAGCTCAGGGTTCCTTTTTCTCTGGCTGGTTCTGTCTGAAACCATGCCCTTTCTTTTAGCTAATATATCACGGTTTTAATCCCAGGTGCCAACAAGCAGCTCTTCTGTCAGCCTGAGTGAGCAGTGCCCAGGGAGGAGCTGCGATCTCCTAAGCAGTACCCTTTTATTTCTATTTATCAACCTTTCTATCATACCTGCATGGAAATGCACCACTTTCCTCTAACATGTGGCATGTTTGCTGCTAATCTTATCATTAAGCTGCAGTGAGAGTGAGGGGGCAATTACCGGGGCACCTTGGAGAGGCAGAAGCAGAAGAGTTTAGGGTGTTCTTGCTGAAGTTATTTCTAGTTGAACCACCCAGACCTTGAACAGGGTGGTTTCTCCTCTTGTAGACAGCTGTAGACAATAACAGGTTTATGTTGTACAGGATTTTGTGCATGCTTTATGAAGCAGAAAAGATTACAGTGTCAAATTATATGTGAAGAAGTTAAAACTGCTGCAGAACAGAAAAGAGAAAAACATCACTTTTAGCAGAGCTTGCAATAAATTATGTTGAATCCAGGGAGTGGAGGGCAGGTGCTTCTGAGACTTGAGCTAACCTAATCACATGAAACTTCAGTGGTGCTGCCTTGAGAGCTGTGAAATAGGAGGGGAGGCTTTGCACAAGCTCACACCTGGTTTGCAATGAAGTTGGCGGGTTTTAAACAGGATTGGGATGGGGCTGGGAGGGCTTGCTCTCTGAAAAGGTCTGGAAAGAAGCTGATCTTCCTAGGAATGCCTCTGCAACAGAAGAGCAGCATTTGTGCTGCTCTTTACTGTGAAAACTGCTCTTCCGGCAGAGCCAAATCACTTAATACAATTAGCTTGGGATGCCTTTGGCTGAAATAAAGCTTAGGTTCCAATTTCTCTGTTTTCACCCAGTATCAAAAGGAACCAGCAGCCTCCAAGGCTGTGCCCCATGTGGTTAGAGATTCCTGGGCACCCTGAGACCTTTAAGCCGTGCTGGTGCTAGAAAGGCATCATTAGCCTAAATTTTGGGGCAGGATGGGTAGTTCCTTCCCCTGTGATGCCACCTGCACTTCAGAGAAGAATAAATAGTTTGGGAGTTTACATTCAAAACAGCCAAAAATGCACATTAATCGGGGATGGCTTTCCAAGGTGGATTTCCCATGGAAGTAAGGTGCATGGTGTGGCAAAGGAGGGAACAAGTCTGCAGCACTTTGTTTACTTGGCAAACTCACTCCACTAAAATTCACAAATCTTTCAGGTGTATTTGCTGAAGGAGCTCCATTTTCTGAGCTCACCAGTAGAAAATGTGTTGGGGCACTGGGTAAACCAGCTTCTCTGGATAGGCAGAGTGTGTATTCAAGCTTAGGCTGCTGGTAAAATGCTCTCTGGTTGCTTCCTTTAAGCGGTTCGATTGCCTAATTTTATTCACATCTGTCCAGTTCATCTTTCTGTTTCTTGGGCAAAAAGATATTCCAAGCACACCGAGTCTGTGTGTTCACACGAGAGGCAGCTGTGGTTCCCTGGGCTGTGGACTGCACTACTGGCATGGGTTTGGAGGAGTGATGTGCACCAGGGCTGGGTGAAGCTGGAGGTGACATCTGGCTCACAGCAGCACTGGGACTCTGGCGTGATCATTTGGAGCAAGATTTGTGTCAGAATTGCAGAAAGAAAAAGAAAGGTGTGGAAAATCTAAGTGTGCAGGGTTACACAAGAGCTTTAAAATAATGTAGTAGCTGTTATTACCACCGTGGTGATTGCTGAAGATCTACAGCTTAGGTCATGCTTAAGTTTATCCTGCTGTATTTTAATGTGTGAAACTTCAGGTAAACCCATCTCACCTAAAATTCTTCTCTTTGAAAAAATAACTAGAAAACTGGTGCCTCGTCAGCCAACCCAGGGTTATTTTCCTCTCTTCTGCCTGAAGACCTTGTGGATCTGGGAAGTTGCTCAGCTCCTCGGTTAATGGGGACGAAAGGAAGAAGCAGATGAAGGAGGCATTGGGAGGGAAGGGGGCACAGAAAAAGCATTGCCAGTAGTTGGGGCTGTGTCATGGGCGAGTGTCAGGCAGTAATGGCAGGGACTAGTGTTAAGCTGGTGTTGGGTGTTAGGCTTTGGGGGTGTTTAAGGTCTGGGACTCAAAGGGGTAGGAGTTAGGTCAGAGCGGTCAGGTTTCTCAAGAAAAACTAAAGCAGGAAATTACTGTTTATTCTTGCATGACTCTGATTGTTACTGCTCAGCAGGGAAGAGCAGAAGTGTAGATTAGCACTGACGAAGAAGGGAAAGTGCTGCACGGAAGGTTTAATGTGAGGAAGCATTTAAATGTGGGTTTTGGAGAGCTGGAGGTCTTTGGGGCTTGAATGGATGGGGCTTGCTTTGGGAGGTTAGAAGAAAAAGCAAATGCGTGGTTAGTGCCTGTACTCTGTGCAGCCATGGGACCCAGAGGTTTTTCTCTGGGGTTATTGCCTTCCTCACATGCCTCCTTTGCCTTTTCTTCCTGTTGTTTCCTTCTTTCTTTTGCCTGCTGAGAGCTGAGGGCAGTTTACACCGAGGTTCAGGCTTACCTCGTTCCACACATGAAGCACATTTCCTAAACTTTCCTGGGGCTGGAGCCCATTATACAGAGAGTTTTATCACTACATCTATGTCATTATCAGGAATTAAGCTAATTGGAATAAAATGCTTTATTTTCCTATGCTGCCTAGGTGTTTCAGCAAGTTATTTCTGTTGCAACCTTCTTTATTGCTAATTCATTGTGACATTAAGAAGTGTAATACATCAGCTTTTCTCTAATACATGTTTCCACTTTTTTACATGTTAATGAGCATATTTAACATATTTCTTCAGAGGTAATTGGATTCTAAGTCTCCCTGTGGTAATGCACTGGAAGCCAGCTAGCAATGCCTTTAATATCTGAAAGACTCTTTCTGCATTTGAATAATCCCACAATTAAAATTAGGAATTAATCTCTTGGCTGAAACAAGGCTTTTGAGGATACTTTTCTTGTTTTGAGACAGTTTTAATACATATGTTAATTATACTTATGGAGAAGTTAATTAAGCCCTTCACTTGCATTTGTACCCCAGAACTCACAGAGGGGCACGGGTATCTCAGATTATCTTGTTCCTCTCGCCCATTGATCCTCCTTGTGAAGGCAGGATTTTTCTGTGCTTCGTTTGCTCATAATTTATCCAGCTGTCTGTTTTAATTCAAAACATAGAAGCTGTCATTGAGTAAATTATGTTTTCTGAAGGTGCAAAAGAACTCACAAGTTTACTTAAAGAGCTCTAGGTCTGGAAAAGGAAAGGAAATGATGATCTGTAGCTAGCCAGCGCATAGAGAGCACGGATGAAATTCTTTATCTCATTTTAAACAAATCTTTAGCAATTAGAGACTAAGAATAAATGTAACAAGGAAAAAGGGCAGGGAGGAAGGTGAGATGAGATTATCCCACATTTACTGCTATGAAAAATTATTTCACCTCCCTCCGAAGGCACCTGCTTTTCACTGTAGGCAGGCGGACCACTGGTGAGGCAGCATGCTGTATGGTAGTCCTTCACCCCAGATATTTGGGAATGCTGTTAATTGGCAGATGATCAAGACAAAATTAATCGTGCCGCTACTACTCTTTACCTCCAGCTTGGAAGACTCCAAATCCTGCCTTTTATCTGTTGTCAGAAAACAAGCTTTGACATTGCCTGTATGTTCCTTGCCTTTCAACTTCTCCAAGCTACAGCAGGACATGCCCTCCTGCCTTCCCATGCTGTACAGCACCAGAGGACACTGCGTGTGTGCATGCACGGTCACATGTGTGCATATTTGCTGTGGGTGCCTGGGCCAAGTGTGTGCATGCACAGACTCACCTCTGTGCGTTTGGTGTGGGCAGCTGGGACGCTGTCCCTCCCATCAGGTCTGCTGCCTGCACCCAGACCTTGCTCAGACGCGCTCCCTGAGATGGCCACGGGGTTTAGCTTTGGAAAATCAGCTTCTGGGCAGAGCTCTGACCATGAACCAGCTTTTTGTGGTGGTGCTGAGGCTGGGCAGGTGTAGCAGCCTGGCTGTGAGCACTCCTCTGATTTTCTTCCTGTACTGTATCATCCTGAGCCCAGAGCCATCACTCCTGCCGCATGTGGGGACCCTGGCTGGGGATGGAGGCAGCGGCAGTTTGCTCCTGCCACCTGTGTGCCTGTGGAGCTCACCACCTTCTCCCAGGGCTGTCAGTGGAGGAGATGGGCTGGGACGGGACAGGGCACTTGCCTCAGTTGCGGTCTCTGCTAGCTTGCTCCACTTGAAAGCTGAGGGTTTGGTGGAGACCTGAGTCACCTCTTGTGGCCATGGTGGAAGTGAGTCACAGGCTGCACTCATTTCGGCTGCTCCCCTTGGTGGTGGGGACAATTTTGGTGTCTTTGCCCGTTAACTTCCTCACTGCCCAGCACATCAGTGGCAGAATTTCAGTTCCTTTTGCTAGCTCATTTTCAGAGGAAGCTGCAGTTTGGGGCAATGGCTTAAAGTCTCAGGTTTAGTGTCTTCTCTGGTTGGGGTGGAAAGCTTCTTTCTGCTGTCCTGAAAAGCAGCTCTGGCCACCAAGGAGTGACTGCAGGAGCATCGATGGCAGGTGGAGAAGAAGCAACTAAGAATTGCTCAGGGGTGGCTGTGCTGCAACAACAGGAGTGTCGTCTAGAGCAGAAGGTGGAAGGGGGCAGAGGATGTGTTGGGAAACACGACCTGATAGAAACCCCACTAAAGCCAGGCTGTCGGTGTGGTGGATCTGGCTGGGCAAGGTGCTGCTGGGGAGGAACAAGGTGTTGTGTCAGGCTGGCAGTTGAGGACTGGAGCGGGTGCTCTGGGGCAAGATGAAGCTTGCCTGACAGGGATGTGTATCTGTCGGCGGTGTGGCAGCACTTGATGAGGCAAACAGTGCAAGTCTGGAAGCTGCTTGCACAAGGCAGGCGGGCTGGCAGAAGAGGGGGAAAGCCAGGCAGTAAGCAGGCTGATGCACCTTGTCCTGCACTGTGCTACCTGTGCTGCTTGCAGGAATGCAACTCCTGCCTGCCCTGCTCACTCCTCTCTTTTTTTTCTAGAGAGATGTACAGACAAGGAAATCACCTGATTTCTTTTTTTCATATGGGTTCATCTTTCTTTAGCCTGGCTTTCTGAAGAAGTAAAGCTTCTATGCTCCTGCTTTTAATATCCTAACCTATTATTTGCAAGCAAATTTTACGCAGTGGCATGGTTCAAACAAATGCTAAATCTCTACTAGTTTCATAAAAATCGATAGAGACTTGGCTCATGCTGCTGTACTAGAAAGGACTAATCAGTTCTACCTTCATCAGGCTGTTGGACACAGGACAGATGGTGGAAACCAGGTGCTACCAGTTCTGCCTGTGGCCTGACTTGTTTAAGAGCAACATTTCTGTTTGTTTACACTAGAAAGGTGAGTGCAGAGGAAGGTCTGCTGGGCTCTGGCAGGCTCCCAGCCATTCTCAGAAACTTCTTGCCCAGGTGTACATTTATGCTGAAGTTTAGAACTCTGCCCTGCTTGAAACAGAGCCAGTTGCAGCCCATGGACAAAAGTCACCTGGTCCTGAACCCAGCAAGATGCTGGATGGGAGCCCAACACCAGAGGGGGGAAGATGGGGTGAAGAAATAGGGAATTTGGAGCTGATGTGGCAGTTGCTGAACTTGTTTTTGTTAAATGCTTCGCTTAGTGCAGCTCCTGTGTGTTTTGAAGAGTTACTTGGATGTGCTAAGGGGTGCCGACCTCTCTGCCTTTAGTAAAGAGTGGGAGATGCCTGTTTTAACTGGACTTGTCAGTCTCCTCCCTGTGCCTGGAAGACCCTCTGGAGCTGGTGACTCAGGCCAGGAGAATGTGGACTCCAGACTGGCAGGGCTCACAAGTGCAGACGTGCAGCAGTTGACCTGCTTGGAAGGATCAGCTTCCTAAAATGACTCACCCTACTCCATGAAATAAGCAGTACCAGCCCTGAGGTACTGCTTGTAGTCCTTCATCTCAGTACCAGCTGAGATATCCATAAGCAAGCTATCAGCCTTGTTGTCCATGCCTGAGAAATGAGGTTCTCGACTTCTGTTTGGAAACAAAGTTTGGCCAAACCCATGTTGGATGGCATTTTGTCCTTTCCTTCCTCCCTGTAGGAAAGCTGTAAATTACTATCTGATATGTTAGGAATGCCACAATCACACCTGATGCCTCTCTTCCAGCTGTACCAATTACACTCCACCCTGATGATGATGAAGTGTCACAAGGCAGGAATAATGACAGGTGAGGGAGGGGAGCAGATCATGGTGAGGGGAACATGAGAACTGTCAAAGGAATGAAGAGCCAGTGGAAGGCAGTGAACAGGCTGCTCATGAGTTTAGAGATGCAAACACAATACATCCTCAGAAAACACAGACCAGTGAAAGGATCTAGCTGGATCTGGTCCTCTTCCTGCTTTGCCACCAGCACTGCAGGCCTGGGACTGGGGTCAGGTCACTGCAACCCAGCCACAAAGACCATCCCTGCACCAGATTGCTTGAATGAAGAAACACTTGCTGAAATTACAGTCAATGCAGCAAACAAAAAAGACAAGTTTTTCTAGGTTTAGTTTTCATATAAAACAAGACATACTTAGGGTTCTGCATGGACTGTGGAGTCCTTTAATGAGCTAAAGAAACCTTCACCTTGGTCTTGATGGACACCTCCAGCTTAATGACACTTGTGGAAAGGAAACCCACTTCCTTGCCTGCTGAGCGGCTGCTGTGCTGGAGGAAATGGCTCAGTCTCCAGGTTGTTGTTGGTAAGCACTCAGAAGCACCCAGGATGATGCCAACAAACTCTTGAGTATCAGTAAATGGGTGTTTGAATGTCAAATGTGCTGGGATGGAGCACGCTGTGTTGGCATAACCATAAATGTTGGGGTTGTGAGAGGAAGTGCCAGCCAGGGCAATGCAAGTGTGTCATGAGAATTTATTTTTGTAACTGAGATTATGTGGGACAGCATGACAATTTGTAAAGGACAGCCAGTAACAGGGCGTCAAAAGAGCATCTTGTAACAATGAGCTGAGCTTATTTAACTTCGTAAGGGCATATTTGGTAGTACAGTAAACAGTATTCCTCTGCTTATCATCTTTGCTGGTTCATCTTTAGCTGTCATTTTTATGTTACTATAGGCTATCTTCACTAATGTTTGATATATAGGTGTTTCCAAAGTCTAATGCTGCAGATCTAATCTAACTCACAGAAGAGTCTTATTACATAATGGGTGATATATGTAGTTTCAGGCATGGTAATCTGACATAGTGTCTTGCAAATGATATCTGTTGATTTATTTACTGGGAAAAAACCAGAAACAGCTGTCAAACTCTTCAGATTCATCAAGATTTATTCCCTCAATCCAATAAGCTGCAGTTATGGCTACACTATAAGGACTTGTTTAATCTCTTTGCAAATACACAGAGAGCACTAACACACAGAGATATTTTATGAGATGTGCGTACGGAGGCAGAAAAGTCCTTTCTAACAGAGAATGTTAAAGACCCAGCAAAGAAAGTGCCATAATCCAATAAAAATGTCTTTCATTGAGCAGCTGTTTATGGATGCCTAGGCTGGTTCTCATCACTTTTCCAGGCTACCCTGAGCTGGATTGGGCTCTTCTTGCAGTGGCAGAAAACTGCCGTATCAGCAAACAGCAGCTCATGACCAAGCGCCGCCACTGGGAGTACAGAGAGTATTGGATGCTAGCCCTGAGTCTGGTAGGGCTGCTGGCAATAAATGTCAGATGATACATCAATTACATGGCAGGCAGCTGCAGGAATAATTGGCATATCCTTCTCTCCCTTGTCTTTATAGAACTTTTCAAAAGCTTTATCCATCTACTGCATCAGGTTGCTGCTAATAGAGATCTAACTCTGGTTCTGGGGAAAGCTGTTACACGTCAAAAACTTTTAATTACAAAGAGTTTTACCCAGTCTTTAACTGGACATTGTGCAACAAAACTCCCGTTTCTCAGCACTACTATTCTCCTGGTGTTTTCTGCAACTTCTTTCTGTTCAGTGTTTGCTCTTACTTCAGCCTAAATGCTGTCTGTCATTTTAGATCTCCTTAAAAGACCTTTCTCAGGCTATGTTAAAATGAAGCCTTTGAGCTACTTTTCTCAATTTTCTCTTAATAATTTCAATCTAAAAGACCATTAAAAAAGAGGATAGAAAACCCAAAGGCAAAATCATAACTGAATTTAAGACAGACTATGAAAGTAGTTATTTGTATGTGGGAAGTAAAAAGGTTGAAGATGATGAAACGGGTCTCTCTGAATGCAATTAATACTTGCATTGCACTTTTGGCATTATTATTGCAGTTAACATTAGGCAATAAAAATAAGAGCCATAATTAACAGATGATTGAAAAGTATTTTTTATTTAACATGAAGCAATTTTCTTGCTTGTTGTTATACATGAGAAACCAAGAGACTCACCACAGGAGGTCTCATTTATGCAGGGAAACTTCCTTTACTGTATGCCCACTGATGCCACTCTTATTTCTTGCCTCGCAGCCAGTTTTGACACCTGGAGAGGCACCGCTCCACAATGGTGGCGGTGCGGGTGTTCAGATGGAAAGGTGCTCTCAGGGACGGGTGGCTGCCAGCACCCTTGGAGCTGGTGTCTGTGGGTCCTGCAGTGCCCTGGGGTGCGCACAGCACCACGGTGCTCTGGGGTGTGCATGTCCCCATGGGTTCTGCGGTGCTTGTCTCCGTACCCTGAGCACAGCAGGGCTCTTCTGTGCAGATCTCGAGCACCTCGAGGGTGCAGGGCTCCACAGCTGAGACTGGGTACTCCAAGGGGTTGTTTTCTATGCAGGTCCCAACTGTCTTGGTGATGCAAGGCTCCACCAGTGAGGTTCCTTGCTGGAGGAGGAAAGTCTCCACATGTGCCCCAGCTGTGTCAGGAAGGCAGAGCTCCACTGTTGGGATTTCATGCTGGAGGGGGAAGGTCCCAACTGTCTCGAGGGTGCAGGGATCCATTTCTGAAATTGGGTGCTGCACAGAGAAGCTTTCCACGCAGCTCCCAGCTGTCTCAGGGATGCAGGGATCCACTGGCGAGATTGCATGCTGGAGGGGGAAGGTTTCCATGCATGTCCCAACTGTCTCAGGCATGCAGGGCTCCACTGGTGAGCCTGTGGGCTGGAATGGGAAGCTGGTCCCTCCCTTGCTTTGAGGGGCATCACAGGGGATCGCTGCTGGGGACGCGCAGGCACCCGCACATGGAGGTGTGCAGGAGTGCCAGGCAGCTGTGTGCTCAGGGCAGCAGCTGTCCCCAGGCAGGGGGACAGCAGGAGGAGGTGGGCAGGGGGACCCAACCTGAGCACAAGCATCCAGGCAGGTGGCTGCACCCTGACATGGGCAGGGGTCCACCTGGAAAGTCTGTTCAGGACAGGGTTGCATGTCCTGCACAGGGCACAGGGCATCCAGGTCCACCATGGCACAATGCGATAGGCAAGTGTCGGTTTGTGCAGCCTCCTCTGTGCAGGCAGAAGAGGGAAGGCAGGGCAGCTTGCACTGGGAAGACATCTTGCTGCACTGCAGGCAAGCCTGAAAGAAAAAGAGCAATTTGGTGCCTACTAACCCAAAGCGTCAGACATTTTTCTTGGCTGTTGAATTCTTCAGCAAGACGGTTGCTTTATGTGCCACAATTTGTTCATGAAATAAGGAACAGAGAGAAAATTTGCTGGTTTTGGGTTTTTTTTCATGTTCTGCAACCACTCCTGATGAAAAGAAGTTTAGTCATTCTGTTTTTCTGTATAAACTTCCAAACTCAGCTTTTCTTATTAAAATCTCTTTTCAGCCTAACAATTTCACCCTAGCAGCATTTTCTTGTGCAGATAGCAGTGGATTTGATTAACATTTTCAGCAGGTTTATAAACTTCAAGTTATTCCCCTCTCTTTTCCAGATGTTTTCTCCTTGTCCTGAAACTTCCTTGCAGGCAAAAACCCATCTCGCAGCAGCTGTAAGAGATGCAGCTATCACTGGTCTACTTTTACCATGGCTAAAAGCAGCAATAGGGTAGACAGGTAGAAGAAAGACATAGTTCAGGTTTACTGTGAGGCTAAGTGCTCTTACCTGGGACTTTGGCTGCTGCCTTACGTGATGCTGCAGACACTTCAGCACTTAGATGATAACTACATACACAGCAGTTTCGGCTCCTGCCTGCTGTATAGGTGTTCAGTGAGCAAGATGATGTTATATCCCTCTAAATCCAGTGCTGAGACAACAGGAAGCATTTTGCAGAGCATCCATGAGAATTACAGCAAAGTAAGTGCGAAGGAAGATGATTACTCTTTCAAACCCTTATCACCAAGGAGGTGTGAGAGCCAATAAACAATTTCCCTTATGCAGCTGGTAGCAGTAACCTATTTCAGCACATAGTAGAAAATTAACACCAGCAATAGGCTTAGATCTGTACAATCCCAAAGATACTTACCCGGCTGAGTATCAGCAAATAAAGACAGCGAGCAGACACGGCAACTTTAACCTAGGATCTGCCTTGTATATTCAAGAGCCTGGCCTCCGGAGATGAGGTGCCTCAGGCACACAGACAAGCCACCCTTTGCTAACCCGGACCTGCTCCTCCTCTGCCTTGTGATGGATTATTTGACTAATTATTTTTAATGGAAACTGGCTATTTCCGTGGCTGTAGCATAACCTCAAGTGAGCAAAGATGGCTTGCGGATACATGTGTCCTTTCAGCGGGGCTGACGCCAGAGAAGAATTTGGGAAATGAATGGACTCTCAGCTTGTTCTCAAATAGTTGTCCAGTCATGGGTCAGTTTTTCTGTGACAGTAAAACATCCTCCAGCCTAACACATCATTCAGGCCATTAGAGACAGGATGGGATGTGGGATCTGGGGGATTCTTTTATTTTTAGCCATATATGACCTCTTTCTGTCACTGCCACTGTCCTATTCAGACGTGGTGCTGCTGGTGGCAGTGTCCTGACATGCTTCTGGAAACTTATATCATCACTAGTAGCGTGATGTTTTGCATTTTCTTTTAAAGCTCTGACTCAAATAACATAACACTACTCCATTGCCATGATGTTGCCTTTATCCTCGTGCAGGCACAACCCTGAAGAGCAGACGGGTGATAGGAGGAGTGACCACCACCCTTTTCCCTTCAGCCCACTGGTTTACCAAAGTCACGTGAATTATACTCAGTGTTAATTCAGATCACTGTGGTCAGCAGCGGACTGGCAACCCAAGTGGTCACGCATCCCAGATTTATTTATTTAAACTTAAATAACCAAAAGCCACTACCTTGAACACCACTGTGCTCAGCAGCATGGACACGCACATTTAAAAGGAGAATACTGTGCAGACACAAGAACACACCTTTGTCTCTGGATGATATATGCCCTTGTCTCTGTGTGCAAGTAATACTGGTTCGATGCTTATGTCACCGAGTGACTTAAGGCTAGTTTGGAGTGAGCAGAGAAGGAAGTTTCAGTCTTTGATCTTTCACAGGCAATACAGTTGTTGGCTCTCCCTTCTCTCTTGTAACGAGGGATCTTCAGACAAGAACATTTTTACTTGACCACAATTGTGGCAGGCAGAAAGCGGCGACTCCATGCTTCAGCAGTCATGCACAGTTTGCTATCTTTCATGAATAGTGTATCTCAGTCTTGGTTTAGCCTGCCATACGATGGAAACGTGCACAGCAAGCCAAAAAGGGCCACTACCACAGACACGGTGGTCAGAGCACCAAACACAGATGGTTCATCACCCTGGAGTATCACTGCATAGAGATGGGCCACTGCAGAAGTCCTGGAAGGAACCTAAGTGACACTGAAGATCTGAACACAGTGTGAAGCCTTCCCTGGCTGCCTAACTGCCAAAATCATAACAAATTTTGGTTATGCTGCCATACTGCACTTTATTGAGCAGCAGAGATGTCATGAAGCTGCGTGGAAAACTTGTGTGCTCCCATGTACTGGGCTGCACTCTCCAGCATACACCAGCAGTTATGGGGTTGGGGGTGAGTGGTCCCCTCCATCTGACACGTGAGACCACATCTGGATGCTGTGTCCTATATGGTGCCCACAGTGCAAGACATTCTCCAACAAACTGGAGTGAGTCCAGTGGAGACCACCAAGATGGTCCAGGGGCCTTAAGGAGATGGTGGGTGCGGAGAGGCTGAAGGACCTGCTCACCCTGCAAAGGAAAAGACTTAGGCGAGATCCTGGGGCCCTTTCAGCTATTGAAAAGGTATTAATGTAGAGGCTTTTCTCAGAGGTGTCCAGAGAGAGGGTGAGAGACAATGACTGCAAGTTGCAACAAGGGAAATTCTGACCAGATTATCGAGAATAAAATTCTCAGTAGGAGGGATATTGTGCACTAGTAAGAGCAAGCAAACTTGCACAGTAGAGCAGAACAAAGCTGCTTAGAGTCCTACCCCATCTGTAATCCTGGTCTGTATGGCTGTCTTGGGGAAGGGGCAAGAAAATGTACCAAATTAACTTTTATCAAAACAAAGTTTAATCTCGAGGGGGATTGTTTCCAGGCTGTATCATCAGTTCTTTGTTCCCCATCCCCCATAGAAAATACATGGATCAGGAATTCAAGCTTTCAGGCAGCAGTCATAGTGTCGTATGTACCACCTCAGTGGCTAGGTTTCATTAAATATTATAATGTAAGCAAGTAATTTAAGGACTGGAGGTGGAGCAGGTCTGGATTATTAAAAATTTTATTTCCATACCCCTGACGTGTCTCACTTCCGGAGACACGGACACTGAAATCATATAAAAGGATTCATATTGTAGTGTTTCTCAAACCATTTTGGTTTCGTTTGCTAGTTGCTGGTGGAGAATTGGGTAAGTCTGTCTTGGCTTACTGGGAAGTAATGTAGTGGCTGGGGTTATTTAATTTTTAAATATTATCTGCAGAAGCAAGTTATAAGACTTACGAGTGCTTCTGCTTAGCAAGTTTTGTGTATGGTACTTATCAAGCAGCTGAGCTAAGGGTAAATATTAATTCCATCTTCTACCAGTCTTTATTTGCTGTATGTTTTGCAATTGCTTTGCTTTCTCTGTCAAGATACATCTCAGGGTAGTTGAGAGTGGACTAACCTCTCTCTTTCCCCAGTGACATTGCTACCCTGTTTTAACCAGGAAATTACTGGGTTTGAGAGAGATCAAAAGGCAAGGCTAGGACTTCAAAGGGAAAAAGTGGGTGGGAAGATAAGAAGTGGAGACTTGCAGGCTGCAAGGGTAAGCAATGCCTGGGAGCAAGTCTGGATCAGAAGAACTAGGAGGACTTCTGTGGGAGAGGTGGAAAAGCAGCTGCACTGTGAGCATCAGATCCTTTCCCTGTGGCAGTATTCCAGCATAAAACCTCCACTCATGTCCTCTAGCTAAGGACCTGCATGTGGACAGGGCACTATCAGAAGCATAGTAGTCTCCTATTCGGGTGGAAATAAGGAAGTAGTGTTGACGAGTTAATGCCAAACCAAGGGGAGATGTGGGGGCTGTCATGACTTCAGACCCTGCAATATAATCTAGTCCAAATAACACCACTTTTCTTTCCTGTTTTGAGAAGAAGTTATTTGAAATGCATGTGCAACCAGTAGCTACAAACTTGTCTAAAATTCTTTCATGTGGAGTTAATGCCCTGCTATGGATTTCAGGCTGTTTTCCCAGTATATTGTTCAGTATTCCTCTGGAAAAAGTATAGTTTAACTCAAATGTGTAAACTAGCCTTGTGAAAGCTGAATGTGTCCATTTTCCACAAAGTATATTCCTTTCCTGCTTTCAGACATTACCCCTCCCTCAAAGATGCGTTGCCAAAATGATTGCCAACTGAGACAGCTCTGCCTTCCACCTCCCACCATCTTGGTGAAGAGTTTCCCCATGAAAAAATATGTGGATCCCTGTGGCACTGTCTGTGACATCCAGAGCTTGCCTCAATGTGTGGATCCCTGCTGCTATGCTAGGATTCCTCAGGGCACCACCACTTATGTGAACCTGGGTAATCTTGGTGTGACACAGGCTGCCAGGTGCGTGGATCCATGCTGCCTCGGAGTCACCACATGTGTGCGTCCGTGCTGTGAGGAAGTGACGAAGTGCACCACCGCACGTGCAGACCCATGCTGCTGCAAAGTGACAGAGTGCACCACCAGATGTGAAGATTCGTGCTGTGAGGAAGTGACCAAGTGCACCAACACATGTGTGGATCCCTGCTGCAAGGAAGTGACCAAGTGCACCACCACGTGTGTGGATCCATGCTGTGAGGAAGTGACCAAGTGCATCACCACGTGTGTGGATCCCTGCTGCAAGGAAGTGACCAAGTGCACCACCAGATGCATAGATCCATGCTGCAGACCTGTGACCACATGTGCGACCACGTGCGTGGAACCATGCTGCAGCAAAGTGACTAAATGCACTACCACATGCGTTGATCCATGTTGTGGGGAAGTGACCAAGTGCACCACCACATGTGTAGATCCATGCTGTAGTGAGGTGTCCAAGTGTACTACCACGTGTGTGGAGCCCTGCTGCAAGGAAGTGTCCAAGTGCACCACCAGATGCGTAGATCCATGCTGTAGTGAAGTGTCCAAGTGTACTACCACGTGTGTAGATCCCTGCTGCAAGGAAGTGACCAAGTGCACCACCACGTGTGTGGAGCCCTGCTGCAAGGAAGTGTCCAAGTGCACGACCAGATGTGTAGATCCGTGCTGTGGACCTGTGACCACATGTGCCACCACATGCGTGGAACCATGCTATGGGCAAGTGACAAAGTGCACCACCACATGCGTTGATCCATGTTGTGGGGAAGTGACTAAATGCACCACCAGATGTGTAGATCCATGCTGTGGAGGTGTCACCAGATGCACCACTAAATGTGTGGATCCATGCTGTGACAGAGTGACCCAGTGCACCACCAGGTGTGTAGATCCATGCTGTAGAGAGGTGTCCAAGTGCACTACTAAGTGTGTGGATCCATGCTGTGACAGAGTGACCCAGTGCACCACCAGCTGCATAGATCCATGCTGTGGAGGTGTCACCAGGTGCACCACTAAGTGTGTGGATCCATGCTGTGGCGGAGCGACCCACTACACCACCAGATGCATAGATCCATGCTGTAGAGAGGTGACCAAGTGTACCACGAGGTGTGTGGATCCCTGCTGTGGAGGAGTGATGAGGTATGCCACCAGGTGTGTGGCTCCATGTTGCGGAGGAGTGACAAAGTGTGCTACCAGGTGTGTGGATCCGTGCCATGGACATGTGACCAGATGCACTACTAAGTGTGTGGAGCCATGCTGTGGGCAAGTGACCAAGTGCACCACCAGATGTGTGGATCCGTGCTGTGGTGGAGTGACCAAGTGCACCACCAGATGCGTGGATCCCTGTTGTAGTGAGGTGACCAAGTGCACCACCACGTGTGTGGAGCCCTGCTGCAAGGAAGTGACCAAATGCACCACCACGTGCGTGGATCCCTGCTGTGGAGGTGTGAGTGAATGCACCACCACGTGCGTGGATCCATGCTGTGGAGGTGTGAGGGAATGCACCACCACGTGCATGCAGCCGTGCTGCAAGGAAGAGACCAAGTGCACCACCACGTGCGTGGTTCCCTGTTGTGAGGAAGTGACCAAATGCACCACCACGTGTGTGGATCCGTGCTGTGAGGAAGTGACCAAATGCACCACCACGTGCGTGGATCCGTGCTGTGGGGGAGTTCAGGCTGTTACGAAGTGTGTGGATTCCTGTCCCACTGCCTGTGTTACACAAGCTACGCCCCCGTGCATGGGTGTATGCACCTCTGGCTGTGGCCGGCACTACTCCATTGCGTGTGCAGATGTCTGCTGTCGTAAATGCATGGCTCCTTGAGAGGCTGTGGCAGCGGGCTCCTGTGGTGGGAACCACAAGGGGATCCCACTCTGCAGTGCCGTTGTCCTGTGGAGTCTCCAAAGGCTAAGGAATGAAAATGGTTTGCAGATCGCTGAACCTGCCAATGTCTTCCTCCCATCCTTGCTTCCCTAGTGCCCTTCCTGTCCTAGGAAGAGTAAATCCTCAAATGGTTTTCCTTATGTTCTGCATCATTTCTGCTATATTTACCTCAAGAACAATTCCTTTCCTTGTAACATGTAACTAATTGATTTTGTGCCCCCAGGAATATTGCCTGGGAGAGAGATTCTATAACTCTTCTTTGCACTGATGGGGATGGAGGAATTTCCCTGTTTGTTCTTTCTTGTGATCTTCTCCTTTTCCTGTATGAAGCAATAAAAAAAAAAATTATCTTGGTATCAGCTGTCTGCAAGCGTCTCCTTCACTTTTGCATTCCTCCAGACTCACACGTTCTTTTAATTTCTTCCAAAAAGCCTGATCTCTGTAGATTGGCAGCTCCTGCTAGTATGCATGGGAAGGTCTAAGGCAATAGCCAGAGACCTGGGACTCATCTGGGATATCCCAGGTAATTTCTGGGAGAGGGGATTCTGCACATCGTGAGGAAGCACCGCTCTTCCATGGTTTTGAAAAGACTTTGAAAACCCAACCATTTGCTGAAGCGCTCCTCTGAAGCTGGAGTTGCTCAGGGCCAGCTGTGTCTGCTTTCCTCAGGCAGAAATTAAATGTTCCATTATGAGCAATGGGTAAATAAGCCACTAACGAGGGGAAAATGAGCAGGTCTGGGAGACTGCCTCATGACTTTGTCACCCGAGTGCAAGAGGTCTTATCTCAGCCTTTTGCAATCGACTTCTATTTCCATGTCTCTGGTGGCAATTGGGCAAGCCTCATCAGTTAGGGAGATCGACACGGATTCACTCACTGCTGAATTCTGCAGAAATATTATTAGTATTAGCAAGGTGTATTGGACAATTTTGGTAACCCTCCAAGAATATCTGCTAACAGGATCCCAGTGCTTCCTCCTTAGTGCCAAATTTGTTTACAAATTGCTTGCCCAGTAGTAAAGCAACGTCCTCAAGGACTCAAAGTCACCCTGTTACACAGGCCAAGGGTAGTGACCTGCAGGTTTCCAGAGCAGAGATGGTGCAGAGTGGGATTTGGCTTAGCAGCAACTGCTGAAGGGAGTAGAGATGGGGGAAGCAGACTGCGGGGAAAGCCAGACCAGCTGCTGGAGCAGTAGATGTGGGTGCAGCTCTGTCTGGGAGCACCCACTGGCTCGTTCTTTAAAGATGCCCCAGGACATGTGGCTTGTGACTAACTTGCAATTATCACTGTCTCACTTTTTCTAGTAGAGGAGTCTGACCAATAGTAGGACATGATAAATCATACCTAATGGATGTGGCATTGCATGCAGGTTGGGGAGATCTTGCCTCGGACAAATCATTCTACCCTCACAGCTCTTCTGTTTCTGTCCTCCTCGCTCACGAGGTTGTGGCAGACCCCGGCTCGCACCACTGGCTGTACAGCACTCACCACATCTGGTGTCTGGACTTCTGCAAGTGCTATGCAATAGAAATACCAAACCAATTTAGTCTTCCTAATCACCTCTCTGTGAGGTCTGATTTGACTCCAAAACTCCTTTAAAACCTCATTAAAGGGTTCTGTGCAAGCAATGATTTCCTTTGCTCCTGCTCCCAAATCAAATGGAACAACCTTCAGGGAAATAAGAAACTGTAGGTGGAAAAAATGGCATTCAGACAAGATTTTTCCCTTAAACTTTTTCTCTGTAGCATGCTTCTCATGGCATGATGCTTGCATTATATTTAATCCTTCATATGAACATGGAAATTCAGTTTTTAAAAGGCTGAGACCATTAGCAGAGAGCAGAGACTTCTTTTCTGGGTGAACATCACAAGATTGTGCCATAGGAAGAGAAACAGAGATCCTTCCTCCCTGAAAACATGTATGTTTATACTATATCAATGAAACTGTTATAACAGTTAGGGAGAAAATTGCTGTTCAGCATATGCAGCTGTAGTAGCCCACAGTTCTTGCTCTGTCAGGCAATGTGTGCTGAGCTTTAAAATGTATTCCTCAGAGATCAGGACACAGTTTTATTCAGTAATGTAAAAAAACCTAAGGAAAGCTAGATTCCCATTCTAAAATATTGGGAAAATCAAAGCAAATATCTGCAATAGTCAGAAGGTAAAAGATAAAGCAGATGAGATATTTTTTCATAACCACAGCTAGTTCCTCTTTTTCAGATTTAATTGCATTCAGATGCTCACTTATCATTCTTCATGGAGCACTCACCTTCCTGAGTAAACAGGAAAAGAGGTGGATAGTGCCGTATTTGGGTTCCTCTCAGCCCCAGAAGTAATGATTTAATTACTTGATCAAATACTCCCTAGGGCATGGACTAGACAAGCCACTTGTTTTCATGTGAGCCTAATTGCATTCTACACTCAGCCTCCTGGCATCTCAGCTATGTGACGATTTCCAAAGCTGGAGCAAGTGATGGACCAGCAGCCTGGAGACCAGCCTCACCTAGAAGCTGCCCTCTGTGCTGGATCACACCCTTGCACCTTCCCCGGGTAGTTGTGGTAGAGAGTGATGAGAAGGGAAAGTTGGGTGTAATGAAGCCCGAGACTTTAATTGCAACAAAGTACAGGAGAGTGGGCTGGGAAGGCCTTGCCATGCTGAGAATATGGGGAGAGTCCTTGATTCCTATGAAAAATGCTTTGCTCACCAAAATGTTGGTAGTGTACTATATGGGATGCTACACATAAACAAAATGAAATCCCTGATGCTGACCAGCGTTGGGTGCCACAGAGGAAGAAAGCTTACTTTGGAGGCTTTTTAGGTAAATCAAGGGATGCAAAGAAATCCAGAGGTATCATATTTTTAAAGCAAAGTGTTCAGCAGTTTATGAAATAGGTTGGTTTTTTTCTAGCAGGAATCCAACCGAACAGCCCCGAAGGGCGCATATCCAAACAGCTGTACAGGGAAAAATTTCCGTTTGAGATGTTTCCATCAAACATGATGACACCTGCACATCCTGAAGTTTTGTATTTATGTTAACAATCGTGTCTCTGTGACTATGTGGTGTTTCATGTCTGCAGGGAAAATTTTTATGGCTGTAAGAAAATGGCTCCAATCTCGATATGCCTCCATCTTTGGTAGGTCTTGGTGGTGAAATATGAAGTCTCTTTTGGATTATTGGAAGCCAAAAGTGTTGGCCGTGTTCTTTTTTACTGTGTTTTTCAGAAATATTCTCCTGAGCACCAGAATACAGTGCTCAGGGGGCTCCTCTTCTGCAGCACCACACAAACCTCTGGGTAGGGGAATCTGTCTCCTGGGTTCCAGGAACCTCTTCTGCTTCAGATTTGTGCTTTGTTGTGCTCTTTTCATCAAAGCACTATGCATCACACCAGCCTCTTGTTCTGCAAGAGACCTCAACATATGCCATTTAATTAAATAGATCTCAGAAGTGTCAGATTTGGAAAAAAAAAATCACTTCTTTTCGGCACTTTTGCCAAAGGAGGATGGCCATGAAAGGATGTTGCTGTGGGGTCCTGACTCACTGAAGTTAATGTGACTAGTCAAGTGACCAAATTACTCATAAATGTAATAGAAATCCACAAATAAGTGTCAATTAAGAATAATAATCCAGCCCTCTGATGTTCCCACATATTACAAATGCAGATCAATTTATATCTTCTAAAATGTCTGTTTCTCTTAGAAGTCATTACTATTTCTTGCTAATCAAACATAACAATAGGCTATACAATAACCCACTATAGAAAGGGAGATGTAGGACTGGTCCTCAGCATTGGTTTTAGAAGTGAGCCTGGAGCCCTAGGAAAGCATGAGGAACTGTACAAACCGGACTGTGAGAAACTCCTTGGCAAGATAAGTGTTGGAGGCTGCTGCTTTGAGAGGACCTAAAAGTACTGGCAGATAATTGCTTGCTCAGCATCACCCAGCAGGGTTAGCTCTAGGAGGAGAGGATGGGGAGAGATTATGTGTCGAAATACTAGACACCTAAATCTGAGCTAGTTGCTCTCTGTTCATTTTACAATCTGCAGGGTCTATTTGATGCAGTCATGGGTGTTTCTCCTCACACTGAAGCAGATGTCTAAGACAAGCAAACCACACTGTACAAGTCCCTATTCATTCCTATCTATAAAAGCCACCAGTGCAGCAGTATGAGCCTCGGGGGGAGAAACTGCACGTGATGCACCGACTCTGTCCAGAAAAGGCAGAGGAGTGGAAAGACTGAACGAACCATGAGGTGCTGCTGGGAGGATATCAAGAGCAGTGCAACTCCATCAGCTCACATGGGCTTAGGACAGGAATTCCAGTTTCCCTATGTAAACACTAGAAAGGAACCAGTGCTGATGCCTGCAATTCTCTGGAGGGACTCCTGGTTTCCGGTGTAAACAGGATGCACTGCTCATGCTGAATAGGTTGGTTGGTTTTGGTTTTTTTTTTTTTTTTCCCCATTTAGCATTTGTGTAATTGATCTCATTGGGAAATTTGGTCACCTAAATCCTAAATGTAGTCTGATGATCACATTCCACCTCCATGACTGGAATATCTCAGAGAAATCAAGATTTTCTATGCTGCGGAGTTAAGTGAGATATCATTATCAGCAACAGGCTTCAATACACTAATAAGGAGTCCTGGGCCTAAATCCCACTTAAACTGAAGTCCTTTACACTGCTCTGGCTGTGAAAAATGCCTTTAAAATGAGTGCCCCTTTACTTTGCCCTGAATGGCTTGAAGAGGTTCTCAAGGTAAGAGGAGTTGTGTCCCTATTGGCATTGCCAAGCATGGATGTTGTTAATAGAGGGTGGATAGGAATGCGTTGGGTGTATTTAATGATTAAAAAGGTATTAGAGAAAATGATACCTCAACAGTTTGTGGAAGTGCTGATGGCCCGCTGTAGGATTAGCTGTTTCTTACCATGAGAATTAGGACATGGTATTTCTGATAGTAAATCAGATCAATTGTTCCTCTTCCCTAATAATAGCTATCCATTCTTACTGCATTGAAAAGAACCTAAGGTATCATTCAGACATTTATGGAAATAAGATGAAAATATCCAAGCGTATTAAAGCTTTTTTGAAAAGCAATTAATCTGGTACCTGATTTTTTTTAAATTACTGTGTCATTCCCGTTGGGAACCACATGACTCGGGTATTAAGTGGAAGCAGAATTTGCTCAGGATCACGTTTTTCCTGGAAGAGGTTTTCCATCAAAAATTAGGATGTAAACAAATATGTAAAGCATGTATAGGTGGAGCCTGTTCAGGTAGTTAGTGGTCAGGTGTCCATACCCCTGGGCTCCCTTGTTTCCGGAGATGACGCCATGCAAGCCATATAAAAAGGTTTGCATTTTGATGCTCACATCAGTTCATTTGACTTCTCCCTCACTCACCTGCATTGGTGAACTGGTAAGTCTTTCTTGGATTTATCAGAGACTAATGTGATGGCTGTGTTACTTGGTTGCTCTGGTCAAGAGAATGTATTATTGATCACAGGAGAGCTTTGCTTCTGGTGTTTCTGTTCCAGGATTTGTCCTGGAATGGGGGAGAGGTTGTTCAACCTTAAAAAAGAGTTTGGTCTTCCTTAAGTAGCTTGCAAATGTCCTGTCACCTCTTCAGAAACTGTGACTGTCTCTCCTCCTCCTTCATATTCTATCTTCATTAACTTTTTCATACCTCATTAAGTCTGGAAATTAAATAAATTAGTGGACGCTGCAGAGTAAGTCTTGGGACTTCAAAAGAGGTGGGCGGGAAGAAGCATTATCTGGAAGAAGGAAGCTGGAGAATACCTGAGGGCAAAGCTGCAGGAGACATCTGGGAGAAGACAAGATGAGGAAATGAATTGGAAATGGAGATGCAACCTCTGGGCCAACCCTTCTCTTTTGAAAGGATGAGCCCATGAATTTTGATACAACTCCAATGACATACCATGATATACCACTGGAGGATTTGGGATAGTGTCTGAATTTGTGGTCTTTCGGCTTTATCCTCAGGCATTGGCAGCTCCGCATCTACACAAAGGGGGATATGTGCTGTGGTGTGTGTGAGGAACTGAAGAAATGATAAGCAAAAGATGGGCCCTGGAATGTTTGCTGATTTAATTAAGAAAATAAGGAAATGAACTATTTTCATGTTACGGCTTCTACAAAGTTCAACTGTGGGCAATTTTATAAAACTCAGGGTTTATGGCTCTAGTCTCCATAACAGTGATGCTTGCAGGTTACCAAGAAAGGAAGCAATAATCTGGCAGTGTTAGTTGCATGTGTCTGAATCCAGAAATCATTCACAAATGCAATTTTTTTCTAACAGTTCCTTTCTTAGTCCAACTAACTGCTATATATGTTTCAAGAGCTCAGGTTGTGAATTGTGGCTCAAGAAGAAAAGATTAGTGTCCTGATTTTGTATCTCTCTTTTTATCTTTGTCTTTAGCTTTACCAGCACCTCAGAAGGATGTCTTGCTACGAGCAGTGCAAACAGCCCTGCCTGCCCCCTCCTATTTGTGTGCAGAAATGCACCAAATGTGTGGAGCCCTGCAAGACGGTGTGCGTGGAGCCCTGCGGCAGCGTCTGTGTGAAGCCATGCTCAACGCCGTGTGTGGAGGTCTGCGCAACGCCCTGCACCACCCAGTGCGTGGAGCCTTGCGCCACCCAGTGCGTGGAGCCCTGCAGCACCCAGTGCGTGGAGCCCTGCAGCACCCAGTGCATGGAGATCTGCCCCCCTAAGTGCATCGATGTCTGCGTAAAGCCATGTGCCACTCAGTGCGCAACCCAGTGCACCACCCCGTGTGTGGAGCCTTGCGTCACCCAGTGTTGCACCAAGTGCGTGGAGCCCTGCCCACCCCCATGCGTGGAGGTTTGTGCCACCAAGTGTGTTGATTCCTGCGAGACGGTGTGCCTGGAGCCGTGCAGCACAGTCTGCTCTCACCCATGCTGATCGCTTTAATGCATGAGCCTTGCATGCAGCCCTGGTGTGTTGGTGCATTGCAATATCCATAGGCTCCTGAGCACTCGCAGAATGAAAAACAAGTTACAGACCCATCTGCAACGTACTGAGACCTCTCCTGATCTGGTTACCCCATGCTCTCTTTGTCTTGGAAGATATTCCTCTGAATGTTTCCAGCCTGTATCTTGGCTTCCTATGATACTTCTGCTACTGCTATCTCAGCACCTTTTTCTTGGTAACCGCAGTTGGCCAATATTATACTGCCGGGCACCTTGGGAAGCTATTTAGAAATGGCTGTGCTGTAAGCAGTTGATGTTGGAAGATGTCTCCCCTTCTATTAATTCTCATCTTGTCTTTTAACATATGTCCTCTTGTCTTTTAATGTTTATGTGCAGCAATAAAAATTGACCATCGATGGCATCATGTGTCCTCT
The DNA here is from genome assembly GCA_013401275.1 of Pandion haliaetus. NCBI lineage: Eukaryota > Metazoa > Chordata > Aves > Accipitriformes > Pandionidae > Pandion > Pandion haliaetus. The sequence continues at coordinate 33,415 of VYZV01045817.1, forward strand.
GTCTTTCTTTCATCTCCCCGTTTCCATGTCTTTGGACCCAAGAACATCTTCCTTTAATCTTCATTTTAAAAAGCTGCTATGGTTGTGGAGGATTTGTGCCTGCAATGCAGTGCTGTAAACAGAGAGCATGCATTATAATGTGGAGCAATGTCTTCTAATACTATAAGCAAAACATCGTCTGGTCAATACTTTTCTGACAGATATTAAAAACTGAGTTTTATCCTACTTGAAAATAATGATAGAAATTTAATTTTCACCTTTATTAATGACAGATTTTTGATCTTTATCTCTCTGGATTTTGGAGGCAAATCTTAGAAACTGTTAAAAGGTAAATTTAAGTGGAAGAAAGCCCCAAATCCAAGAAAGAAGGAATTGAAACGTTCTTGCTGGGGTTTTAATTTTTTCTTAAAAACATTCTGATGGAGACAAAAATGGTATTTTTGATTAATTCTTCCCATGATTCTCACTGACTAAATATAGAAAGTAGGGATTTTGGCTTCAGGAGATGAATCTTTTTGTGGTTTAGGAACAGGTCTGAGCCCTGCAAGACTGCAGTTTTGTTCCCAGGTTTGCTGCAGATACTTTGTGTGGCTTTGGGCAGGTCTCACTCTTGTTATCTATCCGTTCCCCATCTGCAATGAGGAGAAGTCACATCCCTGACTGATAGAGTGGCTGGTATTTTGGGTTCATTAACGTCTGACAGGTGCAATAATATTTTAATTCACTTATAAATGCATCTTCTTTATTTGGAGTCACAATTTTGAAACTGAAAGAGGCCCATTGTCTGGCAGGATGTTATACCCATTTAAATGCTGAGTTTCAGAGGTAATGCTCCCATTGTCTTCCATACTGTGCATGTGACTTGCTTACCTGTCTCTGTGACGGCCACACAATTTCCATGTCTGGGATGTAGAGAATTGCTATCCACCTACCATATCATTATGGTAAAGGTGGAGGATATCTAATCTAGAAAAGAAGAGTTATATTTAGGTGTGTGTAAACACTGTTACCAAATCAGCTTTTAATGAAACCTTGTGTGCAGGTGTAGAGAGTTTGACAGTAGATTCCTTTTTGTGTTATTTCTGTCAACACCAAAAGGTGACAGCATCAAACAGGAATAATGATAGGCAAAATATGTCTCAGTAAGGCAAACAAATTCTACACCTGAACACACCTTTCAGTTGAGACAGACAAAGATGGGGTAGGTGGACCAGATATTCAACAGCATGAAAATGGAGAGGGAGACTAGGAATGTGCACCTCTAATTCCTACTGTTGAATGCAAACCTTTGGGGGTTCAGCGATGAACTCTGCCTCACAAATAACTGCTTGCTGCTGCCACATGTGTAGCATCAGTGCACCCTTTCAGGCATGGAAAAAGTCTTAGTCAGGAAGTCATATGCAGCTACTAATGAGATCCATTCCATAGGTTCGTCACCTATGACTGATTTCCAAGCATCTTCATCCAGCTCTATCAGCTGTGTTAGTAATGTAAAATTCTTTCTTTTCTCCCTCTGTGCTGCAAGCATTGCACCAGGCACAGTAATCATAGATGGGAGCACACAGCTCTGAGAACCTCAGAGGAAGTGGCAGAAGAGACCTGTTGGTTTGTGCTCATCATGCTTCCTGCACCTGTAGGAAAACATGTTGCAAAAGACCTGACACACTGCTCACCTATGCATCTGTGGTTAGTTCTGAGCAGTGCTAAGATTCCCCTGTATATTTACAAGAAATTAGTGACATTTGGTCCATGTCAACCTTGAGGTCATTAAGACCCCTGGTGAATCAGGCATGAGTGAGGGATGTTAAGATATGGGATGATGTTGTTTCCATTAGCAACTTCTGTTCTCCTACACCCAGTGGAAGCCATGTGTATTGTCTCTCCATGTATCACACACCTGTAATGGAGACTGCGCTGTAATTCCTAGGGCTGAATATGACCCCACAGGGCATAGCATTAAGGAATATTCAAGGGAGGCTTGAGCTACTTTTTCCATTAGAGCTAAAGACAGTGTTTCCATTGAAACATTTTCTCTGTTCCTTTCTTAGAAAAATTTCAAGGGGACTAACATTTTTCTGAAACATGGATCCATCCCCAGAAAAAAAGAAATTCTGCCACAACTTTAGCAAGACAAACCCAGTGTTTGTGAAAAGAAGTTTTAGTTGCTTCAGTGAAAAGCTACATGAAAGCACAAGAAAAAGAAAGGGGAAAGCTCTGTAATTTCTTGGCAACATAAAATGTTTCATTCCCCTTTCAGGGAAGGAAAACAGAGAAGGACAGAAGCAAAACCCAAAACCACAGACTGCCAAACACAGACCTGCTGCCCTTGCCAGGAGCTGGGATGCAGCACACAGACCTCTCTCCTACCTCACTCAGATTTATGCCAGCTGGAGATCTGTCCTGGTGATCACAGGCAGAACTATCAGGAAACACCTAAACATTATGCAAACATGTTCTGCTAACTCCAGAGCGGGTCTGAGCCGTCTCTCAAATCTGAGTTTGGTTGTGAGATCTTTGCCCATGGTTGGGACAAGATGAATTATTAATAAATTAGCCAGTTATTATGAGATTGGGTGTGCCTTGCATTAAAAACAACAAATCCCCCGCACCTGAAAGAGGAGGCATCTCTCACAGACCTTGACTGAAGTCCAGGTGTACGGAGGTGTCAGTGAAGCAGGTTCTGGTTGTGAAAGATTCTGGTCATCAAGTTAATCTGTTGTCATCAGCTCCCAGGGCTGACTTCTGAAAGTGTATAAAAGCCTCCCATTTAGGAGGCTTATTAATCTCAGTGGCTTCTTCTTCCTTTCCTCCAACAGCAGGAGACACCAGGTAAGTCCTTTGATGCACTTTTAGCTATGTAGGTGGGGGTTTCTGGTGCCCTGTTCTTGGGAGACAGGGTGATTTTTCTTTATTTTATGTCTGTAGTAACAGTTTCAGTTCATATCCCTGGCAATTCCTCTGTACATGTGAAAGATATTATGTTATTTTGAGACTTTCTGAGGCTCCAGACAGTGGCTTGCTGACTCTTTGGACTAGCAAACCCTTGTCAACCCTCATAACTCTTTCCTAACTGATAAGAGTCCTTGTGGATAACCATCAGGTATTGACTATTGGCTACCAAAGGATGGCATCTGCTGGCAGCTTCTTTTGTATCTGTTGAGCAGCCACAGTCTGATCCCTGCAGTCTCCTGGATCTCCAGGGCTCTGAGTTTCACTTCTTTGTATAATGTTATATCCTCACTGAGCAGGAGAACAGTTCACTTGTGTTTAACAGCTAGAGGCATGGCTCCTGCTCTGAGGCTTTCAATGAACTGAGCAGAGACATGGCTGTTGCTGGAACGGATTATTATCAAATGTTTTCTCTTTCAAAACCATTTGCAATACTGAAATGTCACTGGCTTTCTGCTCCTCTTTGACTAGTTTTAAATATTGCTCTGAGGTTTTCCTTGAACTAAGCATGCTTTCATTAAAATTTTTATTGCTTCTTAGCTTGTCAAAGTTGAAATGTTCAGAAAATAGTGAGCAGAGGGGGGGAAAAAGGGAAAACCCCTCTCATTGTTTCTCTTCTCTCCACCTCTGCAGCTATTTACCTGTTTGGATCACAATTTTGTTAGGATGGTGCTTGCCTCTTATATTCATTTATGCTTATATACAGTTATGCCCTGAGGCCTCAGCAGTGGCTGATCTCCACAGAGGCTAACTGTGACTGGAGCCCAGAAAAGCAATATGGGACAGCTACAGCAAATTAGAATCACCAACACAAATTTGGTCTGAACAGCAGCATCCTCAGGGATTTCCAAGGTGGTTTGTTTTTTTTGGGTGTGGGGTTTTTTTTTTTTGGTGGTTTTGCTGGTAGGATTAACTTCTAAAGGCTCTTCACTGTTGGTCTGATGTCAAAGCACTGACTGAAAATGTAATATCCAGAAAGAAGTATGTAGGGCTTCAAATAACTGAAATGGCACCTTGGTTTCCTTCCAGGCTTAGCAAAGATGTCTTCCCACCAGCAGAAACAGCAGCAGCAAATACCTACAAAATGCCAGGAAAAATGTCCTCCAAAAAGTGTGGAGCAATGCCAGACCCCAAAAGGGCAAGCTAAGTGTCCTGTGAAGAGCATCCCGCAGCAGCAGCAATGCCCAAAGCAGAAGTAGCACTAACAGTAATGGCCACAAAGTGCCATGGAAGATGCAAATGCTTATTTTCAAGCTCTCCTCCTGTCTGCTGGCTCTGCCAGAATAGCTAGAAATTTGCAGCATGCCTCCTTTGTTTGCAAGCAGAAATTACAAAAAGATGCAATTCATTAACTTGGATTTATTCATCTTCTGCTATTAAAAAAAATAATTGTGGGGTGTTTTCTTCTGATCTTTAATTTGGGACATGCTACAATAAAATTTTAAGTAACCTCATTACTTGCTTCCTGGTATTTTTTGTTTTCACTTTACTGGTGTCATTCATTCTCTTGCTTTCTTTTATCAGCCAAAGAATAACCTTTAAACAGAAACTTGTATGTAAGGCATGCATACCCAGGGACCCATGCACATTTGCCTTTCAGATTTCCCAAGGAATGATTTGTTCATATTTTTATTTCAAATAGATCCAGAAACCTACAGCTGTTAATATGATGACCAAGTGGACCAGAAATATGAAATGTCTAGTGCAAACAGGGCACAAAATGATTGAAATTTCTAGAAAGAGCATTTAAATTTGTGGCCCTTTGGGGCAGAGCTGCTGCCTGGATATAAAAACTGGCTTGGTATCAATGTGCTTCTTATCTCAGGGCAATCTTGCAAGTTGTTTTCATCCTGAACTGGAGCAAACTGGGGAAACTCAGTTTTCTGCAGGATATAATAATCCTAAGTATATTCTTGTGGATCTCTCAAAACAATTAATTGTAGTTTTAGAGTCTCAACTCTACTGTAGGAAAACGGTCTTTGGAATTTTTTAGCACTAAAAGGAAGCTTTTGCTTGCTCAGAATGAATAGTGTCCATTTTAAAAAAAATCAGAAAGAGGATTCAGACTTTTTTTGTTTCTCAGCAGGACCTATGGGCTTGGCTAATTGGTTTCCAGTCAGCTGTATGGCAGAGTAGAGGAGGAAAATTATAAATACAGAAACTGTTGAGTGATATGATATTGGAGTCTGGCAGACAGACATAAGCTTGCTTTGCAAACTAGAAGCTGTGTGTCTCAGTGTGATTCTGTGATCAGACAATGAGGTTGGATGTATCTAACACCCATCTAACAGGTACAGGGCTGAAGTAGTGAGACTACATCACTCCTGCCTTATCTGAAGTGTGGGAAAAACTCATTTACTTGTGCTTGCAACCTGCCTTGTAGACATGCCCATGCCTTATGTCTGCTGAAGGTCACAGAGTAGCTGTGAATACGTTTAAATTGGGCAGATTGACCATGGGGACAGCTTGGTGTGAGCTGATGCTGTGTGCCATGCTCTGGGATGGGATGTCTTGCTGAGAGGTGTTTCAATGCTATTGGCCAGCCCAATGGACTGACAGCACAGGGACTCTTGCAGGTTCTCTGACCTGAGCACCTGGAGATGAGCAGCAGACCCAGGGTCCCCTGCAAGCACCCAAGTGTCTGAGTCCTGATTCACCCAGCTTTGAGCCTAAAAATGACTGTTGCAAGCTGAGGCTCCTTTTCATCTTTTTAAGCAGAAGCTATTAAAATCTCTACAACTTGGTATTCAAAGTCATTTTTATTGTTGATTTTCACAGTGAAATAAATCCTGGATACAATATCAGCCTAAAATAATTAAAGATAAGTACCAAATACGTATGCAACAACACTGTGTGGTGAAACACGTTCCAGGGTGTAATTGAGACAGCACTGTGTATGCTTCCTCCTCTATCCTCTCTAAGAGGTGGAAGCCACACCTGAGGTTAATCTATTTCAAAACATGTCTGGATTGGATTTAATTATCTATATATTTTCCATAAATAATCTCAGCTCAAGCTGTTCTTTTACACAGCCTAGAAAACCCAAGGTGAGCTCTCTGAGGAAAGTGCTGATTACTACCAATTCAGCTAAGCACATAATTAAGAGGTGATGGCTCTTTTGTAAAAATCTATTTCCTCTAGCCCAATGGACTTTTTTAATTGCTTAAAATATTCAGTACTGTGGATTCATGATTCAGAAAGTCTTGTTGCCATTGACAAGAACCCCTTAGCAGCAGGTCCTGCACAAACCTCAAATCCTGTTATTAATAGGCAAAACCGCTAAATGCAAGGTGGGAGAAGGCATTCGCATACAGGGAGCTGGGGAGGAAGGCATGAAAACCAGGAGGCAGTGTGCAGGTCTGGGTGATGAGCTCTAGGTATTTGGGTTAAGTTTGAATATTTAGCTTAATGAACCCTGACTCGTGCGTGCCATCATGCTCTTTGATCTCTTCTGGGCCTTTAAAAGCCAGCGGGATGACTGGGAGAGGGCAGAAATTCAGGCTGCTGGAAAGCTGAACGCACATGCCTATGACACTGCTTGAAGCCTTATTATCTATTGACAGTCCTGACGTGTCAGTTAGCTTATGGCTGTTAGTACAGGGTAACGCTAGCGTTAGCTGGGGGGAGAGTTGGAAGCTGTGCTTCTTAACAGAAATTCTGCAGTGAGTAAAAGGGTGTTGGAAAATGACCTCTGATTGTGAGACACGGGGAGAGGAGGTCTGGGTTTGCAATCTCCTCTCTTCAGGACTTCCCTTGTCAGCTGCAAGTTACTTCTGCATGGGTGGCCACTGGTTGGGCTGCTTCACCTGCTGCTGCTCAATGGGAGGACAATCCTCTGGAAGGGAGCGCTTCCCTGGCTCAGGGCAGGGAGCAGGGATGGGCACGGGGATCTCCTTGCACTCCTGCTTCTCCTGGGGACATGGTGCAGGTTCAGGGCACGAAACAGGAATTTGCACAGGGATCTCCTTGCACTCCTGCTTCTCCTGGGGACAAGGTGCAGGTTCAGGACATGGAACAGGGATTGGCATGGGGATCTCCTTGCATTCCTGCTTCTCCTGAGGACACGGTGCAAGTTCAGGACATGGAACAGGGATTGGCACAGGGGTCTCCTTGCACTGCTTCTTTTCTTGGGCACATGGTGTGGTTTCAGGGCATGGAACAGGGATTGGCACAGGGGTCTCCTTGCAATCCTGCTTCTCTGGAGGGCATGGGGTGGGCACAGGGATCTCCTTGCACTCTTGCTTCTCCTGGGGACATTGTGCAGGTTCAGGGCATGGAACAGGGTTTGGTACAGGAGTCTCCTTGCATTGCTGCTTCTCTTGGTGACACGGTGCATCCTCTGAGCAGGTAATGGAAACTGGCACCGGGATCTCCTTGCACTCCTGCTTCTCCAGCACACATGGAGTTGGTTCAGAGCAGGAAAGAGGGGCTGGCTCAAGCAGCTCTTTACACGCTGATTTCTCTTCAGGGCATGGAACAGGCTCAGGGCATGATACAGGTGGGAAAGTTGGTGGTAGCTTGCATTGCTGTTGCTGCTGCTGCTCCTGGGGTGGACACTTGGGTATTTCAACCACTGGTGTTTCTCCCTTGCATGGTTCCACCACCGGTGTTGGCAATGGCACTGTTTTTTCTGGGCATGATACCACTACTACTGGGACTGGTTCTGGGCAAGCTGTTGGGACTTGGACTTCAGGTTGCTGCTGTGGACACGGGAGTGGCTCAGTGCACGGCTCAGGCTCTTGGCTTTGCTTTGAAATCGTTTTACTCAGGCCAGGTGGGAGGGTGATTTCCTGCTTGATTTGCATTTGATTCAAAGACATCTTTGCAGGAAACAAGATTATCTGAAAGAAATGCCAGAGTGTTATTGTGTCTGCTAAATAAACTGCATTGGGATAAGGGTGAAATGATTATAAGAAACATGAATCAGCTGCAAGAGTAAAGTTCTCTTAGCTTGCCCGTGGTTTCCCAAGGAAGGTTGGCTCAGAAAGAATTATGATTTGCTCTTTCTTTTTCATCCTGCCTTTCAGCTCCTGCTCTGACTGTCTTATCTTGTTCCTTTCCATTCTGCAATGTGGGACAGCCCTGTCAGGTCTAACTGAGGTAGAGCCACTCCTTTGAACTTGGAGCTGATTTACACTTCAGAGATCTTCCTCCTGTTGCTTAGCTCTTCCCAATGTGTTAACTCCCTTTCATTTCTGTCCTGGGGAATTGATGAGAGGAGCTGGCAAATAACAGATCTGCTGGTTTGATAGCGGTTTCAGAAAGTCAAAATAATAATAAAAAAATAATGAATGCTGAAGACAAACCTTTAAAAACATTTGGTGTATCAAAAAGTAGAAGAATATAAATCTGGGCCCAGTAGGATATTTTATGTTGACAAAACTGAAATATTTAATCTGATTTTGCCCCTTTTAAAATGGTTTCCAGATTTTACTTGGAATTGGAAACCTGAGGTGCTAAGACCTCAAGGTAGACCTCACCAGTAAGCTGAGATCTTTCTGTAGTATTAAGAGTCTTTACAGTAACAATAGGCCAACTCCTCTTGCTCTGGTTTCACTCTGACTTCATTGATGATGTAATGGATTGAGGTTACCTGTGGCACAGTCCTTCCAACTGTCATGGAAAGAATTAGCAGTGGTAATACGTCCCTCTGTTTCTGGATTATCTTGGCCACTAATAATAAATGTAGGTCGCATGAATCAGAATAATCAGGAAGGATTTATTCTCCCAAGGCCAGTAATGTGCAACAGGCCAAATGGGTTTTCCTAACAATTTATGAAACAGTGTTTTGTGGGCTGCTGAAGGCAGGCACCAGGCTCAGCTGGACTGGTGCTGTGTCTTTGGTAAAGCCTGTGTTGCTGTTTTTCTAAAGACAATCTAAGGGCACAATTAAAAGGTTAGAATCACAGAAGTGTTGGTTGGAACGGGCATTTTTAAGTCCTCTCAATGCAGGACTAGCACCAACACAGATCATGTGAGAGTGTGCAAATTTTTTCTCCCTTCCCCATGTTGTCTACTCCTCTCAGCACATCTTCAAAGCAAATTCATTCCTCTTTTCTACATCCTCCTAGTTCCTCCAGATCAATATCACTTGTCTCTTGCTATTTTATTTATAAGGACCTGATAAGATCTTAAGCCAAATTAATATATTGCTCGTGACATGTTTAGCATGAATGAGACAGTACACTAGGAATACTTTCGCCCTTCTGCTCCCTACAGACCCTCACACTTGGAAATCTATCTTTTGCAAAATAATTCTTCAATGAAATTGAAGCTTAAAAAAAAAAAAATTGTTATAAATAGCAGAATCACAGTAAATAGATTTGGAGGGAGCTTTAGGAGGCCATTTAGACCTTCTCCTTCCCTGAAGGCAGGATCAGTTATAGTTAAACCAACATAATTTTATCTAATCTCTTCTTCAGAAAGGGTCTAATTTAGCACTTAACTATCCTCAGATTTACACACAATCTGAATTTGCCTTGTAGAGTTATTCCAAGACTGCTTGTCCTACCCCAATACCCACAATTTCTCTTCTTTGCAGAAATCTTTTGCATATTCAAAGGCATCAAATAGAACACTTCTTTAAAGAGTCTGCCTACATTAAGCCAAGCAGTAAAATTATAGACATCACAAAAAAGTATCAGTATTCTCTGACTTACCCAACCAGTCAACAGGGAGAAGCACGAAGTCGAGTGGATGGTGGAGCACAGAGATTTGAGAACTTTTATATGGTTTCAAAGCCCTGCCTTCTGGGAATGAGTCCTCCTAGGTAATGAGCTCATTCTTTCACAACTGCTGTTGTGCATTTCCTCCACAGACTTGTTTTACACGTAGGCATTGTGAACAGAGGCATTTGGTGCAGAATGTGTTTTATTCCCCTTTCTGACTAATCCGATTTAACAAAAAACTTGCTGTGTGAATAAAGGTCATACCCTCAGGTTAATACATTCATTGCAGACCCCATCGAGATCAGGGGTCTTGCTGCAGTGTCAACCAACGTGGTTCCACTTCGACCCATGCATGAGTCGTTTCATGTCAGCTAATGCCCTCACTTCTTAGGGTGTATTTGTAGTTTAAGACAGGGAGGCTAATCTGTACTTCTCTCACCTGCTTTTCATCAATGAATTTTCTAAACTGACTTTCTTGTCATTCTCTAAACTCATGATGGATGGTTTTTTTTTTTTTTCCCATGAAGATCTTAATAGATTTCATTCTTCTTTCATTTCAGAACACAATTTTGAATGCCTGTTACTTCCTATGGTAGAGGAGATGAAGCTCCCACCCATCTAAATGTGACAAGGGAACTGAGTTTATCTCCATGTATCCTGTGAAAATGGAATTTGGACACTGGTCTTATTTAGGTACCCGAATGGCATTTGAAAAGATGTTTCAATCTATATGTGAAATAAAGGGAGCTTGTAGCATATACAGTTTATTTCCTCTGGTTTGTTTCCATGTAAAAATGTTTATTAAGTGAAAATAGCTCACTGATTATTATCCTCAAAATCTCAAGGAGCTATCAGGACACAAGTCAAACAGTCCTCATTTCTGATGGTAGGATTATTTTCAGCAGCGGAGATGACACGTCCAACACAGAGGTGAATTTCATCATATTTGGTTGTCTTGGGACTATCTTTGTCCTGTCTCCACCGTTTTACCAGAGCCCTTATCAGAGCATGCACTACAGATGCAATCATTGCAACAGGCTGAGCTGGTACCCGTCACCAGTTGGGATTCCTGGGCTTCAAATGTAAGAAGCTGTTTCTAGCTGTGGTGTAACTTCCTCTGTTAATAATCGTTTGGCAACTGAAGGACAGAACACCTGAATTTTAGACCACATCTTCTTCTCCTATAGCGTGACTTCATCCATGCAACTTCCTTTCTTACCTCATGGCAGGTGGGGCCTAGCCTTGCTGCCTGCCTGGCTGGCTCTGAAAGCTGCTTAGTTTTAGTCGCCAGCCTTTGCTAGTGAGGAGAATATCTCAGCCCAAGACCTAACCCTGACTCAGGCCTCACCTGCTGCTCTGCTGGTACAAATTGCAGTTGCAGCTCTGCTGAAGGCAGGAACTAGGACACTTTCCAGCAGTGGAGAACCTGCCTGTCTGCTTTCTAGGTAGCATCGTGCTTCGCGGTTATCAAAGTAGCCCTTCTGCTGAGATATGCTCCTGGAATATAGCCTGTCAAAGCAGGAAGAGAGAGGGAATAAGCTCAGACTCATAAAAAAAGTGTGTTTTATCATAGCACTTGATGGCCCGAAGAGGACAGAGCAGCTGGGTTCGAAAGGAGACAGTGCATTTCATTAGATCAAACATTGCATTTGAATATTTGTGCAATATTCACAAATGAATATGCATCTTCAGGTCAGAGCTTCAGTAACCTTTGTTATGTCCATCAATTAGAGCACCTGAGAGAAACAGGGCACGTAGCACATGTGGAGCAGTGTTGAGGCAAAGACTGTTACAGTGTGTACAGCTGTGACTCTGTGTTGAGACACTGCCTTTATTTAAGCAAGCAGTGAGGTTTCTGGAATATTTAGGTGTCAAATTTCCAGCCTCAGCTTGCAACATCGAGTGATTAAAGAAAATCACTTTCCATAGCTGGAAGGGAGACGACCTGAATGCTGTCTGGAGATCAGAAGGTGGGGCTGTCCTGACCTCAAACACTGGTTTGGATCCAGGTCTGGAGAGGCTTGGGGAGGTCACTTCACCTCCATGCCAGCAACCTCAGCAGAAAAATGATGGTAATTATCACCGAAGAGGCTCTGATGTCAGCTCATGGAAAGGGAGTGAATGTTTTCCCATAGTAGAGGTGTAATTGCTTTCCCTTTCCATATGAATTGCACAAAGACTATTTTTAGAGGCAAATGCCACATGCAGTGAAACCTGCCTTACTGAAACATTTGGGAAACTACGGGAGAAACGTGCATTGAGTAAGGTGGCTTTACAGTGAACGTGGAGCTAAGCAGCTCCTTAGCTCTCACTTGGCGGAGCCTGGCTCAGCTCCCAGTCCATACTGAAGTTGTACCACTAATTTCCAGGGAACATAAGCTCCCAAGTGAGAGAAATACTGGCCTGAGCCCATCCTTCCCAGACAGAAGATGCTACTCCAGCTCTCACAGAGCTTGGGTAGGTACTGTGCTGCTATCAGCTGAACAGTGGCCTTGCAAATGCTGATCAGGTAGTTAAGTCCCCAAAAGTCTAAGATGTCCTGGGAGATATGCAGCAGCTATGCTAGCAGCTCTGAATGAAGGTCTGTAGCTGTCATCTTTATCTGGTTTATCATTGAGATGAGTGTCTCAGTATCTTGAAGGGCCTTGAAGCTGTATTGCTTCACTCTGAAAAAAAGGATCAGCTTTTTTACAAGTGAAGACCACTGCAGAGAACCTCAGCTCAGGATGTGAAATGCTCGCTGTGATCCTCACCTCATGTCTGCATGGATGCTCTTTGATTTTTCTCTGTCCAGTACTTTGGACCTTTGTGCACAGAGAAAATGATCTGAGGAAACTACTGCACTCTTGGATTTCATGTCTTGGTGTGATTCAGAAGTTGCTGAACTGGATCTCCCAAGACATGGCTCGCCCTGATGGTTTAATTAGACACTGTTTCGTTAACACCCCATCTTGTTCTTTATTATTGTGTCTGTCATCATTTTAGGGTGGACATCTTGATTAACTCATCTCACGAGACAAAAGACATAATTACCTGTTACTGAATTTCCTAGTATCGGTTTGTCTGCCTGTGAATTCAGTCAGTAAAGCATCTTGTCTCCTAGTGCTGAAGGCTGAGTGTCAAGTCATGCTACAGAAGATTAGAAGCTGGTCACCCACAGGGATGGCCAAATGCTGTAGTATCCAAGTACTGGATATGAAGTGTCCATGCTTCAGTAGTTTTTTTCCTGCCTGTTATTTCATGAGTGATTTCTCTTTGTTTTTGCCACAATACAGCACCTGAGCTTCCCAGGAACCAGAGGGTTTCCTATTAAACCTATATCAATGGATTAGTTTAACAACTCTCAAGAGACGCACATGGCTGAATCACTGAGTTAAGTCTGTGACTCTGCATTCATAGTTACAAAACCTCTTCCATAAATTCACCAACCTCCATCCTAAAGCTTGTTCCATATTTTGATTGCAGTTTCCTGATTTGGCAGCCTATTTCAGAGTGTCCCTGCACTGCTTCTTGAAAATCTTCTAATTCCCTGCCTAAATTTATTCCTAACTGCTTCTGCAGAATTACTGTGCTTCTTGAGTACAACAGATTGCCTCACTGAAAACCTAATGGGCACAACAGGAACACTTTCCAGTCAGCTATCACATCAAAGAGCCTAATTCTCAGTTGCTTCATTCATGTGCTTGTGCTCAGGAATGAACTTGTTGGAGTTTAGCCTGTCATCAGCCTTTTCTAGCCCATATACCAGGATGTGCAATTGTAAAGTAGAGCAACCTGGGGGTCACCCTAGCTTTGTGCTCATCTTTGCAGCGCTGCTGCTCCTGGAGAACAGTGAGCTGGGATACAGTGCCACATTTCAGGCTTGCCTGCCCTCTTGGAAGGGGATGAAATACTAGCTTGCTGGAGTATCAGCTGCACAGTGGTCAGGCAGGTGCCTGGTGCAACAGGGAGGTTCTCAGGGTACCGCTTGCATTTGGATTGAGCTTACTTTATGCATCTAAAGAAGTCAGAAAAGATCTTGAATGTCCCTGAGGTTCGGGCCACACATAGGGAATTTCTGTGTGAATTTACTGCCTGCATTATTTTTGTTGTTGTTTCTGGCAGGCCTGAAGCCATGGGGCTTTAGAGTAGAGCATTTGGAAAACATCTGAGTAAGAACAAGCTTTCATGCTTCAGGTATGGCCAACACAACAGCCTTCTGCTGCTAAAATAGAAAATGCCTAAAAGTGGGGAGTTTTCTCTCCTAAAGGTCAGAAAAAAATCACCTGTTTCTGCAAGTAGGGCAGCTCTGGAGCTATGAAAAAAAGTACAGGATGTACAGCACAAGCCCTTTGCTCTAGGAGGTAGGGCTCCTGGGGTATATAAGGACCTCTCTGACTCCCAAATCTGTTAGACTGTCTTTGCATTGATTAATTGATTCACTGGTGGGTTGGGTAAGTTTGGTTCTGGTGAATCTATTAAATACTGTTAATTAGACTTGCTATAGTATGACTTACTGTAGGATTAGAGTTTGGTGATAGCAATTCCAGACTCTTCCATTTGCAAATGGAATTAATTTGAGATTAGATTTTGGGAGCTGCAGGCTCTAGGAATTAAACTGTTTCTTCTCCAGCTGTTTCTGCATCTATGTAATGCCACAGATTAATGCAGATAATCTTGGTTATACCTATGCCATTCTTGTGACTTTGATGGCATCACACCATTGCACAAGGTGATTACAGGAGGAGAATCAGGCCCAGAGGACTTGGAGATTATACAAACATGCCTTGCATTATAGTCCTAAACCTGCTCTGTTAGCTGAATTGCTATGGAAAGAGGTATTTTAAAAGCTTAGTGTGTCCTAAGCATCCGATTTAATAACACGTATGGCTGATAGAACAAACTCCCTGGGGAGGAAAAGGAAGGGTAAATCCCAGAGCAGCTGGGAAGATTTTGAGGAGTCTCACAGCATTGCATGAATGCTGTGTCTGACAAAACAGACTCTGACCCAACATGGGTGTCCTCAGAGGTGTTTGGACTGTAAACCAATACTAAAATGGTTGAGTGCTGGAAAGGATCATCTGACAAGGTCTGAGTAATGAAAGGGACATTGAGCAGATGAATATACAGCAGGAAGATAGCTTGGGAGGGGCAATTATTGGTCTTCAGGCTCAAGAGAGACTTATCTTGGATCTTCTCCTTTCCATTGCTCTGAGTTAGTCATAACAATCCTGAGCTCTCACAATTTGCTTAATTCTAACACCTGTATGTGGATGAAGGTGAAGCTGCCAGTGTTTCTAATAGAAAAGTGCTGATTTTGCTGCTGCTTTTCTTTTCTCTCTTGGTTTGTCATTTTACAAAAAGAAAAAAAAGTGCAATTTTTTTATTTCTTTAAAAACTTTGGGTTCTCTTTTTTTCTGTACCGTTTTCCTCTGTCCCCAGCTTGCAAGAAGGATGTCCTCCCAGCTAAACCAGCAGCAGTGCAAGCAAGTGGCCCCTCTGCCACCTGCTGTAAGCAAAGCCATGCTAGCACCAGCACCAGTCACCCGGCAGTGTCAGAGCCAGACACAGCAACAGCCAAAAAGAAAAGTAACCTGAGGAGCTTTTTACATCAAAACCAGCAGCCAAGGAATGCCCACCACCAGCCAAGGCACTACAAGCTCTTGTTTCTGTGCTACACCTGGAACGATAGCAAACCAGAATGCGAGTCAATGGCCTCCCAGGCCAATGTAGGTCCTGCATATGGAAAGTGATGGCAAAGGAACAAAATCTGGGACATGCCATGGTAACTTCACATTCTCATTGCTGGTGTGATAGAGGCTCCACTAGGTACATTTCACAGCTTCATCTTTGGCAGCTGGGTGCCTCGGCGACCACATACCGCTTCCCCGTTCAGAGCCGAGGTGCTCCAGTCCCTGGGGCTGTGCTGCTGGAGGCTTTGTGCCTTTGAATTAACATCTGTTGCTGCTGCAGAGGGGACAGCTGTGGCTGTGATCAAGCTTTGAGTTCAAACCTCAGTGCCCAGGTTTCTCTCCTATTGGAAGCCCAGCTAATGAATGGAGCTAATGGGTATGTGTGCTGGCGAGAGAGAAAGTTGCATTGAAACTCCACAGCTCAGCTTAAGTATTTTAAAGTCACCAGGGCTATTATGATCATGTCAGATTTTCTACAGACTCTAACCTCCACTGAGCCTGGGAGCAACCAGAACAAAGAGGTGTGTGGGGCTACAAATTGCAGAACAGCAAGAGTTCATTAAGTAATAAAACACTTTTAAAATGAAGCAAGAGGGAGTCCAAGTGAGGAGCATTTCATTTTAATGCATGATGGGGTTAGTATTTTGCCTTCAGTGCAGTTAAATCATTGAAATAGTGAGACCATGAATTTACTGCTTGCTGGGCTAATAATATGTTAAGTTTTATTATCTACAGCCTATATGCTGCTTTCTAATTAAAAATCTGATACAATAAAAGTGCAATCTCTGCTTATTTTCTCATGTTTCCTTTATTCTCCACCCTCCCCTCCCTGCATGCACCTTACTGCCTTGCAGCGATCCACTGAAAAGACTCACTCTCCTGTGAAGAACATGATGGGCAGCCCAGCTACTGTTTCAGTGCGTGTTCTCAATGCCCAGAAGCGCATGTACATGTGAACAGCTGGAATAAGGCACTCTGGCTTTTACAGCCATGGGAACAGGAGGCGGTGGTTGGGCTGCAGGGAGCACTGGTAACTCAGATTTAACTTCATGCCAGTGACTTGGTACAATAGGGAGCATTCAGACATTAGGGTTCTATGGCACAAAAGCATTGGGCTGGGTCTAGTTCACAGGCTGCCAGTTTAAACTGTTTTATTGGAGAGAGAGAGGGCATCTGAAGGCAGCTTCCCAGCTACCAGTATCTGGTTCTGCAAGGCTGTTGCAGGAGGTGGTTGCGTGTGCAAGTGCTGCGCTCTAGTGGTTTGTACAGCTTGGAGGAAATGTCCATGCCTTGCAAGTTTGGAGGGCATGGCCGGGCCTGGGTGAGGCTGGAGGACATGACCATGCCTTGGAGATACCGGAGGAAATGTCTGTGCCTTTGCGAGGCTGGAGGAAATGACCATGCCTTGGTGAGGCTGGAGGAAACGGCCATGCCTTGGTGAGGCTGGAGGAAATGGCCATTCCTTGGCAAGACTGGAGGAAATGTCAATGCCTTGGCAAGTCTGGAAGAAATGGCCATGCCTTGGTGAGGCTGGAGGAAATGGTTATGGCTTGGTGAAGCTGGAGGAAATGGCTGTGTCCTGGAGAGACTGGAGGAAATGGCCATCCCAGCCCCATGCAGGTACTTCTCCAAGGCAGATCTATTTCTTCAAGGGAAGACTGTCTTCCTTGGCTTTGCAGTTGTAGCCTAACACACGTAGTGTCCTTCACCATGCACTAGTTTTAAAGCTTAACAATGCCCCACTGTAGATCCCTCCTGCTTTACAGCTCTTTGTCTAGTTTATTGGTATTTTTTTGTTACCATTACTGGAGCAAGACTAATCTTACATCACTTGAGGTTTCAACCCAATATCCCAGACCACACCTAGCCAATTTACCTTGTTTCATAGAATCATAGAATGGTTTGGGTTGGAAGGAACCTTGAAGATCATCTAGTTCCAACCCCCCCTCTGCCATGGGCAGGGACACTTTCCACTAGACCGGCTTGCTCAAAGCCCCATCCAACCTGGCCTTGAACACTTCCAGGAGGGGTGGCATCCACAACCTCTGTGGGCAACCTCTTCCAGTGCCTTGCCACCTTCACTGTGAACTTATTCCTTACATCTAATCTAAATCTACCCTCTTTCAGTTTAAGGCCATTGCCCCTTGTCCTATCACTACATGCCTTTTTACAAAGTCCCTCTCCAGCTTTCTTGTAGGCCACCTTTAGGTACTGGAAGGCTGCAATAAGGTCTTCCTGGAGCCTTCTCTTCTCCAGGCTGAATAACCCCAACTCTCAACCTGACTTCATAGGAGAGGTTCTCCAGCCCTCTGATCATCTTTGTGGCCCTCCTCTGGACTCACTCCAACAGATCCATGCACTTCTTATGTTGGGGGCCCCAGTACTCCAGGTGGAGTCTCACGAGAGTGGAGTAGAGGGGCAGAATCATGTCTGGTCCCGTTTCTTTTGATGCAGTCCAGGATATGATTGACTTTCTGGGCTGCAAATGCACACTGCTGGGTCATGTTGAGCTTCTCATCAACCAACACCCCCAAGTCCATCTCCTCAGGGCTGCTCTCAATCGATTCTCTGCCCAGCCTGTATTTGTGCTTGGTTTGCTTGACCCGTGTGCAGGACCTTGCACTTGGCCTTGTAGAACTTCATCAGGTTTGCACAGGCCCACCTATCAAGCCTGGCAAGATCCCTCTGGATGGCATCCCTTCCCTCCAGCGTGTTGACCATACCACTCAGCTTGGTGACGCTGGCAAGCTTGCTGAGGTGCACTCAATCCCACTGTCCATGTGGCCAACAAAGATGTTAAACAGCGCCAGTCCCAATACTGACCCATGAGGAATGCCACTCCTCACTGGTATCCACTTGGACATCGAGCTGTTGACTGCAATTCTTTGACTGTGACCTTATCCACTGAGTGTCCATCTGTCAAATCCATGGCTCTCCAATTTAGAGACAAGGATGTTGTGCAGGACAGTGTCAAATGCTTTGTACAAGTCCAGGTAGATGACATCAGTCACTCTTCCCTTATCCACTAATGCTGTAACTCTGTTGTAAAAGGCTACCAAATCTGTCAGGCACGGTTTGCCCTTAGTGAAGCCATGTTGGCTGTCACCCACCACCTCCTTATTTACCATGTGCCATGTGTTTCTTCTGTCTTCTTTTTTTGACTGGCTTGTTCTTCTGCCAAATTTCTGTATTTGGAGCAGGCAGGGATCTTTGCATTACTGGTGCATTGGCTCATGCTCCAAAATTGCTCCACTGTGATGGTGTTCCTTTACATTCCTGACTTATTAAAGGGAAGGTGGTGGAATCCCTAATGCCTCACCTGGCATCTCCTCCAGGATGTTTTTCAGCTTCCCTCGTCGTACTTCTCAGTGCCATAGCCCTGTTTTAACTTCTTTTTCCCACCTTCACCTCATGCTGTTCACCAGGTTGAATGGGGCATGTTAAAAAAGCACAGGAGATTTTCTTAGCTGACAACCACTGCAGCGCAGAGCTGGCTTGTGGGGAGAAAAACTGGATACTACCAGCATATACACAGATGATAACAGAAGCACACATTTTTGACAGGCATTATCATGTGAAAGTGAAACACTCATTAAATTGTTACATAGTGAAATTCTCCAAAGTTGCTATGTTGCCAAAGTTAAAATGGAGCTTAATTGGGTTTCTGTTTTTTTTTCTTTCTTTCTTTGATTCTGTAGTTTTGGAGTGTACTGATGTCCTGGTTTCAGCTGGAATAAAGTTAATTTTCTTCTTAATAGCTGGTATAGTGCTGTGTTTTGGATTTAGGATGAGAAAAATGTTTATAACACACTGATGTTTTAGTTGTTGCTAAGCAGTATTTATACTAAGTCAAGAACTTTTCAGCTTCTCATGCTGCCCTGCCAGCGGAGGCTGGGAGTGCACAAGAAACTGGGAGGGGACACAGCCAGGACAGCTGATCCAAATGAGACAAAGGGGTATTCCATACCATATTACGTCATGCCCAGTATTTAAACTGGGGGGAGTTGGCTGGGGGGCGCTGGGGGGCACTGCAGCTCAGGGTTTGGCTGGGCATCGGTCAGTGGGTGGTGAGCAATTGTATTGTGCATCACTTGTTTTGTATATCCTATTATAATTATAATTATAATTATAATTATAATTTTCTCTTCCTTTTCTGTCCTATTAAACTGCTTTTATCTCAACCCACAAGTTTTACTTTTTTTTTTTCCCCAATTTTATCCCCCATCCCACTTGGCGGGGAGTGAGTGAATGGCTGCGTGGTGCTTAGCTGCTGGCTGGGGTTAAACCACAACAACTTTTTAAGAGGGCTTAGACACATAGTCTTACAGACATTACTGGGTATTAACATGAAAGACAAATAAATGTGATCAAAAAATTAAAGTTCACCTGGGCTTTCAATAAGTTAGGCAGGTACACCTGGGGTTTCAGTCAAGTATGGAATGAAATAAGGATTTGTTTGAAGGCTGGGGCAGTCCTGCATCCAGACTAGAATAGAAATAATATAAAAGTGAAGTGCTCACTTTGGTTAACAGGGAGGATCACACCTACGAACTTTGGAGCTAAAAAGCAATGAAGAGTTATGGCTTTGGATCAAAGAACCAATTTCTGCAGGAGAGGTGACACAACAAATCCACATTTCTTGTGGTTCAGGCAAAGATGAACACACTCAGTGCTGACCAGCAAGGGTCAGGATTTGTTCTTGCTGGAGAAGCCTATAGTAAAGGGAACGTTTCACCCCCTGTGATTCTTGCCTGGTGTGGGGCATAGTTGTCCAAGAATACCTAAACTTTATTATTCAGTCTCACTACAAAATTATTTATGGACTTTACTCTTTGCCTCCAAAACTGCATGGCCAGGGCCATTTCTCTACTTCACAAGAAACCACAGTTTTTAATAAGCATACTCAGGAACTGATCCCCTTGGGGTGGGTTTCATCTCAGCCAGTGCTAGATGTCTGTGGGGCCAAGCACTCCTCTGTGCTGGTCCCCCTCAGCTCTCCTTGTAGTCAGCAGGAAGAAATTGTCACTTTTGGGGTATAGTTTATGTGACAATGTACATACGAAAGCATTGATTAGAAGTTCAGTGACATAAAAAAATTAATCTCCCAGTTTTCTGACTAGTTTTTTTTCTGGGTGCAGTGTGCGATAAGAAGTTGACTCACCGAGAAAGTCACCTGGAGAACTGGAGGAAGTTTATCTGCTCCTGGTACTTTTTGTGGACTGTCATGCTGCTGGTCACAGCTTTGACAGCTAGGCTTGTTGTGCAAGGGCTGCAATCAAACGTGACTGTAGCTCATCTTTTCCGCTCATCTGAGAGTCACTGGACAGTGTATTTCCATTGTTCTAACAGGTGATTGCATTGGGATCATGGGAGCATCAGCACACAAACAGCCAGAGGCTCTCCAGAGCTATGTGAGCTAAAAATGAAGTTCTCTATGGATGATGAACTGCACCCACCCAAGGGGGTGATCTGAACTTTACTAGGAGCTCCTGTTTTTCCCAAGGAGCCAGTGCCCTGTGTCCAGCCTGCACCCAAATCCGACCCTGGCTGCTGGGCATTATAGGGCAGATGAGAAATGCTGCCAGCTCTGACCAGGGACTAAAGTTAGAGGAGGACATGGAGCGGTCAGTGCAGCTCTCACAGCATGAAGCCAATGCCATGTGTGTGCTGAAAGAGGCTGAGTAATAGGATGGCCCCATTTCTGGGGGACCACCAAGACATTTCCAGGGACTGTGAAGCCTGGCTCCAGTGAGACCTCTGGAAAGCCAGTATTGCATGCTATCTGGGGCACTTCTGCCTTGCAAAACCCCTGAAGCAGGGGATGCCACTGCTGCTGCCTCTCCAAATACCATTCAGTCTTACCATGCCAGGGAGGATTATACAAAAGGTAATTACTCTTACAATGGGGAGCTGACATTCAACTACTCATCCTCAGGGATGAGTACACTGTTGCTAGTCACTACAAGTGTTGCACACAGGACAGCTTTTGCATAGGAGCTAATAGGCTATGTCGTGGGTACCTCATACCTTCAAGGCACGTTTAGTAGCTATATAAAAGCTCTCCTTCTATTAGGGCTCACTGGTCACATCACAAAGCTGTTCTCACCAGGAAGCTGGGTAAGTCTGGTTTGTGCTGAGCCTCTGTAGCTACTGAAATGCAGATTTATTTCTGCTTTTTTTATATATAAAAAATGCTCTATGGCAAAAGTTTTTAAAACTAGTTTGTTTGAATTGCTGCGTTGGAGTGGGAGTGTGCTCTCAATGTCTGCAGCTGGGCATCTGAGTCCAAGAGACACTCCTGAAAGATGTGAGGAAAGGTTGTTAGAAGTAATTGGGATGCTGCTATTGTTTGCTTTTGGGGGTGCCTGACACCAGTCAGAGCAGCTTTGGTGCATTAGGGCACATAATGCTAGAAGAGCTGTAAGCAGATTTGTGTTCAGTTGTGGTATTGCTACCCTTTAATTGGCTTTGGTTCACTAATGAGCATGAACTTTGTGATGCTGGGACTGAGCTGTGAACCTCTGCCTGCCCGTGGTGTGATGGGATCACCAAGCAGTGGTGCCTTGCATGCTGTTTGCCTCTCCTGCTATGACAGATGTGGCCAGAGGTTCAGAGCTTGTTTCTGGGTTGGGCCTTTTTCTCAATGCATCAGCAAGAGGTCAGAGGCAGTCACCAACCAAAAGCAGGAGGGGAAAACTGGATTTAATGATTGAAAGGCAGCTCTGAGATCAGCCATTCCTCTGCTGACCTCCAAGATCAGTTCTCCCCCAGGAGAGGTCCAGGTGATGGGGAGGGAGTTTCAGTCTGGGGAGATATTTAGTGCTACATGTCTCTGAATTTCCCCACTGCTTGACTTAGTGCTGTGTTTCAGAGTTAAAAATGATGGGTTGGGTCCTCAGCTGCTGCTGGCATGGTTTTGAGACCATGGCATAGGCAGGATGTGTCTCCGGCACCCTGTGAAGGGAGCCAGTCCTGTGGCACAGGCAGCAGTAGAACTGTGAGAAACTCAGCCGGGTGCCTGTCTAAAGGCTCTGCTTTCTCATGTGTCATTCCAGTCCTGCCAAAGCCTCACCAAGATGTCGTGCTACCTACATCAGTGCCTTCCTCCGGTCTACCAGGAACCCATCCCCATCAAGTGCCCACCGATGTACACCGCCAGACACCCACCAGTGCCTACCTGGCACTCGACACTGTGCACCCCACAGTATGTAACCCCCTGCATCCCCCAGCAGCGGATCATGTCCTCCAGCTTCTCCCAACAGCAGTGTGTGACCCAGTGTGTGCCGCGGCAGCAGTATGCAACCAAGTGTGTGCCGCAGCAGCAGTGTGTGACCCAGTGCATCCTACAGCAGCCACGTGTAACTCGGTGCGTGACAACTTGTGTGCCACAGCAGCAGTGTGCAACCAAGGGTGTGCCGCAACAGTGTGTGACCAAGTGTGTGACCACCTATGCCCCCCAGCAGCAGTGTGCAACCAAGTGCATCCCGCAGCAGCAGTGTGCAACCAGGTGCGTGACCACGTGTGTGCCACAGCAGCCGTACCTGACCAAGGGCATCCCACAGCAGCAGTGTGCGACCAAGTGCATCCCACAGCAGTGTGTGACCATGTACACCCCACAGCACCAGTGTGCGACCAGGTGTGTCACCACGTGTGTCCCACAGCAGCGTGCAACCAAGTGTGTCTCGCACCAGTTTGTGACCTCTTGTGCCCCACAGCAGTGTGCCACCACCTACGTCCCGCAGCAATGTGCGACCAGGTGTGTCACCAAGTGTGTCCCGCAGCAGTGTGACACCAAGGGTGCTACCATTTGTGTCCCACAGCAGTGTGAGACAACTTGTGTCCCACAGCAGAATTGTGCGACCAAGTGTGTCCCACAGCAGCAGTGTGTGACCAAATGTGTCCCACAGCATCAGTGTGTGACCAAATGTGTCCCACAGCAGCAGTGTGCCACCAAGTGTGTCTCACAGCAACAGTGTGCCACCAAGAATGTCCCACAGCAGTATGACACCAAGTGTGTCCCACAGCAACAGTGTGAGACCAAGGGTGTCCCACAGCAGCAGTGTGCCACCAAGGGTGTCCCACAGCAGCGTGCCACCAAGGGTGTCCCACAGCAGCAGTGTGCCACCAAGGGTGTCCCACAGCAGTGTGCCACCAAGTGCATCCCACAGCAGCAGTGTGCCACCAAGTGTGTCCCACAGCAGAAGTGTGTGACCAAGGGTGTCCCACAGCAGTGTGCCACCAAGTGTGTCCCACAGCAGCAATGTGCCAAACGTGTCCCGCAGCAATGTCAGTTGGGTGGAGTAAAAATTTCGAGTCACTCTAAAAAGTACTGTTCTGCATCCAAATGGCTCTGGTAAAAAGGAGCAGGGGAAAGGAAGGTCCACAGAAAAAGAGCAAGGTACAGCTTTGGGGCAGGGGTTATTTATCTCCTCATACCGCCTGCTGACTAGTTCCTATTGCTTAAGTCTGCTTTATCTCTGTTTTCCAGTATTTTCCCTGTAGCTCAGCTCTGTTTTGGGCCAGGGTGCGATATTTCCATGGCTGCACTCCAGGTACCTGTGGGTTGTACCTTAATCTGCTACAAGGCATAGTTTAGTGGGATGCTATTAAATTCTCACCTAATTGAAATGAATAGTGATTTTAAAAAAAAAAAAAAAAAAAGAAGAAATAGAAATGTCTAAGGAGTCCAAATCATGACTGAATCAAGAAGACTGGCAGTGCAGCTGGTGGAGGGCTGGCCTGTGCCTGGCTCTGGGTTTAGTCCTGGCCTTTGGAGACAATATTCAGGTTAATTTGGATTCTATGAGGCTGCGAGTTCTCCAAAACAGCTGTTTTCACTCACAGATTTGGAAGCCAAATGTAAATTTGCTAAGCAAACGGTATATGAATCTTATTCCAATGGCCTTCATTTCGGAAGGTGGCCAGAAATCCCTGCTTCTTTAAACCACTGACTCTGTGCTGACTGCAGAGTCTCCAGAAAAGACAGGATTTCTGGCTTGGTGAAGTTGGTCCTTGCTGAAATTTTATACATGAAAGTTTTTATTCACTGGTTGCTTTAATTAATATTGAAAATACAACTTGAAACTAAAGAAAGTCTTTGAAATAACACTGAAAGTTGTAGCATGACTATTTTATAAATGTTTGAGCTATAAAAGCAATTAACTATATTCCTTATGCTGCCTGAAGGTGTGTACTCTACACCGTACTGAAAACAAACCATAGAGATATATATGTATGCTTATATTATACATACATATATATACTTAAATAAATATAGTTGTCTGACCTTAGATTAAATATCTTGTCTTTTTGCCCTCTGGTGTTTCTTCTTTATTAAATAGACTGAACTCCTGTCTGAAAAATACAAAAATCCTGTAATATGCCCTATCATTAGGAAAATGAGTAGTAGCTCACGCTAAGTACATCATGCGTATTTGGAGGGCAAAAACAAGTGTTGCAATACAAAGAGGAGGGTGTGACTGGGGCCGGGACGCTGCCCCGCATCCTGCCCTGCTCCACCCTTGCTCGGTGACCTTGGGGTGCTACCATGGGCTGCCCTCTGAAGGCAAGGATGTGTTCAAGACCTGAGCATCTAGCAATGTTGAGGTGGCACCTGGCTGCTTCCCCAGGGTGCTCAGTGGGTCATGGAGAAGCAGACCATTTCACACCTTCTCCCAAACATCCAGTGACTATGCTTTGGCCTGGCGAGGCAGCGTGCAAGAGCAGCAGTGACCATGGCCCTCCTTCTACCTTGCAGAGCCAGGGATGCTCTCACAACCCAACGTTTTGTGTCCCCTTTAAAACCAAGAAATGAGCAATGGTGTAGCCTTCTGAGGAGCTGTCACATCATCGTGGCTTTCCCATAGGAGCCAGAGCCCAGGGGATCATTAGAAAAATCTACCTGGGTGGTGGGTGGCGCAGGACCTCATCTCACAGGGGTGGAGTGGCCAACGGAGCACGGGGCTCATTTTGGAGGTGGTTGCCATGGAGTCTGGTTCTGACCCTGGCTCTGACTCATGCTGCACCACCAAGTGACTGCAGTGCAATGTGCCTGTTTCCCCTGTGCTTAATTGGGAATAATAATAGCCCCCACAACAATATCCCATGTGGCACTGTGCGTCTCTCTGGGATGAAAGGACTTTACAGATGCTAATTAAGAACATTTGGATGACAGGGCACGATGTTATCATCGGGTTAATATTTTGCTACCTGCACTGGAAACACTAAACTGAATATTAGCATTACTTGAAGGCTACTTGATCTGGAGCTTGCCCAGGAACTGGATTTATGGAGCTTATAAAAATTGTATTAATCTGCTTACCTGCTCTCTGATGCCAGCTTAATTCCTAAAATCTTGGGTCAGATCATTTAATATTAAAAAGGGCGTTGTAGTCCAGGGGTGTGAAATACAATGAAAGCTGGAGAAATCCAGATTGGATTCAGTGCTTTTGTCTTCAGCTGGAGAAAAGAAGATAAGCCTAAAGAAAGCATTCTTCCCTTTGGTTTTTGTAGCTCTCGAAATATTGGCATCAACTGGGAAAACATGCATTTTGTCTGTGTTTTTTTCTATGATACCGAGGGAGACGTTTTTGTTGGAAAATCAGAAATGTAAATAACAAACCTACCTTCAGGCTTCTGGATTTCCTGGTGAAAATAGAAACAGAAAATTTACTCAATTGTTCATAAGCTGGAGATCAATATTCTGCCTCAAATCATAGAATCATTTAAGTTAGAAAAGACCCTTAAGATCATTGAGTCCAACCATAAATGTAACACTGCCAAGTCCACCAAGAAACCATGTCCCTAAGTGCCGCATCCACATGTCTTTTAAATACCTCCAGGGATGGCAATCCAGCAGCATCCCTGGTACTTCATATTGGTGAGAAATTTTCCACCTACTCCATTAAAAATGAACTTATTTATTTCATTTCTTTTTATTTCAATGTGTGGGACCTCACACGAATTCCCAGCATGCTGGAACCCAATTTGTAGGTGTCAGATTTGCATTAAAGAAAAAAAAAAAATGCCAGGGCCTTTGCTTATGCAGATATGACTACGTAAAAATGCATTCCCTGTTGGCACTTACGCTCATGCCACTGTTAATTTTCCTTTGGGCTTATTCATGGCATAAACAGGGAACAAAGGGAGGGATGACTGGTGCAGAGAGTGCGCAGCAGAGCAGGAAATGTGATTTGTGTTTTCAGAACATGAGCCCAGTTTGATTCAGCTGCCTTTCCCCGGGTCACCCCGGTGCTCCTGCTCATCCCTTCTCCTCTTTGTTGTTCCGGAAAAGCGTCACCTCTTTCAGCAGGTTATTCACTTTGTGGCAAGTCCTTTTTAGTAGCAGTCTTGCCCTTAGCCCAAGGCTTTCTCAGTCCCAATCATCTGTCTCTTCTTTGGGTTCCCTGTGTAAGTGAAGGAAGTCTGCATGCTGCAGTAATTATGGTCTGCAAAAAGTTGCCCAGAGTCCTTCCTGGATGGTGTTTTCAAAGGCACCGAAGGGACTTATGCATGCAGTTCCCATGGAAATGAGGAGTCCCTTGAGTGGTCCCTTTGGTGGTCTCAACTGCAATCTTCTTCTGGGTGGAAAGGTGCATTTTACTTGGCCTGGATTTGCAATGGGCAGGCAGGGGTGCTTTGGCACCGCGCATGGGGATTCGTAGTGTGAGGGCTGTGAGCAGCCCCGGCACAGGGTGTCCTTGGCTTGCCATGGGCTTCGCTTGTTTGGCACGTTGAATCAGGAGGTTTCACAGATAAGCCAGATGTCCCAGCAGTGCTGGGAGGTGATGGCAGCCCCACAGAGTGAGGACAGCCATTCCTGCCGGCACGAAGCTGCACGTGGCTCGGCCAGGACTGGCAGGCAATTAGAGCATCACCCAGCCAAACCGCCTTACTCCCCTAGGGCACTTATTCACTGTATAAAAGCTCTGCCATCGCGGGGCTCTCCTAGGCACTTCTCTCCGGTTGTTCTTACTGATGAAGTGGGTAAGTCTGGCTTTTAATGGAGCTCCTGAAATGCTGTTTTATTCCTGGGTGGCCGGAGCAGGCAGAGGTCCTGCCTGTGTAGTCGCAGAGAAGCATCCTCTGGGAGATGCTGCCTTCAGCACCAGCAAGCGCGGCTCTAACAGCTGGAGCATCTCCTCCATGCTAAACTGAAGAATATTGGGAGAGCACTTCCAGATGGACTGTGAAGTCAGGAGTGGGATTTGTGGGCTTTTCTACGCTTTCTATTAGTTCTAGTCCAAAGAGGGCTATTGACTACATAAAGGGCTTGATGCCAGCGGGAGTCACATATGACCTTGCAGGTGAAAAGGCAACTCCTCTAAAGGAAGTGGCATGGAGAAATTTGCTGCCATTTTATGGAATTTAAACAAAGCAACTTTTCAGATAATAGTAAGAAGCTGACCAACTTCAGTGCCAATGTGACAGTCAGCAGAGAGACTCTCTAGCTAAGTCTGAGCATGTTAAAATTTCTACCTAGGGTAACAATGATAAAAATAAGTCTGAGATGCAAACAACCCCCTGGACGCAAATAATCCCCCTTACTTTAGAAGCTTTTTATCTTGATGAGCATCACCAGATACTTTAGCATTGTACATGTAGTAGTAGAAATTGCTATCATTGTTTTTCAATGGGTTGTTTTTATTAGTCAATGATCATTATAATTGTAGTGATAATAAGTTTTCCTAATGATAGTAACACACAGCATTGTTATTGCTAATAGTCACCCAGTGATAGGCTTTTGGAAGATAAAATGCCTTACTGTAATTATAGACAGAACTAGGGGTGTTCAGAAAATGCAGTTTCTTTACAGTCGTTGAAACAATGTTGAAATGAAAAAAACATTTTTGATCAGAGTACCTTTCACATGTCAGTTGTTCTAGTACCTGTTGTCCTCAAAATAATCACTTAAAAATTCAGAAAACTCCCTGAAACTGGTGTTTTCTGGAGTGGGGAACAAAGTGGGATGGCTTCTCCTACAAGTCCCAGGGCCAAGGCAAAGTGAGACATTTCACAGTGGTTTCAGTAGGAAAATGTGGACCTCCAGATGGTGCCACCTGCTCCCTTCCTCAGGGATGTGGTCTTGGCTAGACTCCCCTTCATGCTGCGTGCACAGGAGCTGCCAGGATGAGGTTTCAGTACCCATCAGAGCTGCTATACGAGGCATTTTGACAGTGGGTCTTTGGGTTACCATAACAAAACCAGGACACTATGGTTTGGTATGACTGTAGTGCAGGACTGGAGGCTACTTTAAATGGGTGTAATTCTCTCAACTCAGTGAAATTTGACCAGTTAACACCAGCTGAGACCTTGCCTTGATAGCTTCTCCTCTCCTGCTATGGTTTCACCAAATGCTTAGGCACAACCCTGTTGTATTTCCTCTTCTTTTCTTGAAGATGCCTACACAATAGTATGAAGCTAGGACTGCAAGGCTTGCAGAGGCAGCAAAGCTGATGCTACGGTGGCAAGCTCAGAGCCTGTAATTCCACACTGCCAGCCCAGCAGACCCCTGTGGGACTATGAATCTGCAGGCAGGCAGGCAGGCAGGTCGTACGTGCTGAGCTCCGTGCTGCCACAAACCTATCCTTACCCTCAGCTAGATAATTTAACCTCAGCTTGGGTTTGCCCATGTTAACTGCAGCCGCACCCGGGTATTACACCATGGACACACCTTTAATTTTGGCTTGCCTTTCATCTCTGGTGCTTGGGAGTTGCCAGACATAAACTTGAAAGGACGTCCCAGTGGGGACACAGGAGGTTTCCAGGAAGTAAGACAGCGGGTCATAATGCCACTTCTCCTTGGTGAAATGCTTTGATGGACACTTAGCTGGTCTTTGAAGAGTGGCATGAAAACTGCCCGGTTTGTCTGCCTCCAATCCCTGATTGTTTCTGGGCTCTTAAGAGAAGGGTGTGGAGGCATGAGCTGAGAACACACTTTCCTCTCCTTACCTGGGTGATCACAGCCTGGTCTTGAGTCACCAAGAGCCTCCGACCTTCAGGAGAGCTCGGGTGTGGGCTTGCCATGTTGAGATGCCTGCGGGGAAACTCCAAGGCCTGCATCACAAAAAAATAGCCAATGCCTACGTGAACTGTCTGTCTTTTTCCTGCTTCTTTCAGGCATAAGGACCTTGCATGACCATGCACTATTATGGGGAGCGGTATAAACCCCTGTACCTGCCAGGATCGAGCTATATCACTGAAAGCATCCAGCAGTGCACGCCCCAATCTGATGCGTGCAGTGCCACATGCCACCCTGTGAGCGTGATCAAGAGCCCAATGCCGAGATGGCAAAGCTACACACAACCTTTCACTTACGTGTGCCCACAGCCAAGCGTGACCCAGACGTCTCTGCTGTCTTGTCAGCCCTATGTACAGCAGTGTGTCCTGCTGTATCCCGAGCCTTGCGAGACCACTCGCCTTCTGCCCTGCAGGAAGCCCAGCCTGAAGCTGAGCACGACACAGCATTTCCAGCCCTGTGAGACCAGCCACCCTGAGAAAAAGCGTATGGCCAAGAGCCTCCCACCATGCGCACCTAGGTGCCCAGAGCCGAGCAAACTCAAGTTCCCACCATGTGGGATCAAGTACTCGTCCTCATGCAAGGACGAATGCAGGTCACAGAAGATATCCAAATGCTCATCACAGCGGTACAGCACGGAGCTCCGGTCCCTGCAGGGGATGACCAGCGGCTATTCCCCGCCACTGCAGGGAGTTACTGAGTGCCCCCCACAGCAGTGCATAACGCAGTCTTTCCTGCAGGAGTACGCGAATGGGTTCCCCCAGCAGAAGTGCATGAAGGGCTACCCGACGCAGGAGTGCGTCACCACTTACTCCTCGCAACAATGTGTAAGCAAGTGCCTGCCACAGCCACATGTGCCTAAGTGTCCCGCTGGGAAGGGAATAAAGGAGTGCTCCTCGCAGCAACACACAACCAAATGCTCGCTGCCACAGGAGGGAGTCAAGCACAAGAGCTCATCCACACAACACCTAAGCAAGTCCAAGTGCCTCTACCCACGGGCCACCCAGCACTCGATGCAGCATCATGCAGGGGGAGTGAAACGTTCAAGCCACTCCAAGAAGAGTCGCTGTGCTTCAAAATGGCTGTGGTAAAGGAGATAAAGGAGTAGTCATAAAAACAGCAAGCTATGTAGCTGAGGTCTGAGGTTATTTTCTCCCCCTGTTCCCATTCCTAACCCCCAGAGAAGCTTTGGCCTTATTTTATCCCTTATTGTATCCATGTTAGACTCATAAAGTGCATTGCCTTTCTTTTTTGACCACACTTCAGTTACTCCTGCAACAGAAAAGATGTTAGTGAGAGGTTAACTAACTCTGAGCGGGTGCTCAGGCTTTGAACTTCAAGCCAATACAACTCTGCTACAGTGTTTGCACCCCAAAAGGTTTTTACTGTTACTGGATCAATCATATTCACCGGTTGTACCGGTCATATTAAACTGAGGTTGCAGCTGGATTCCTGCTCTCTGTCTGACTTATTTTCCATTTTTAAAAACTGTTTCTAATACCTACTACTGGAAAAAACTATTCCCTGTTGTTATACCACTCCTTTGTGTAAAATAATGGCAGTAATCATGCTGTTAGGACTAGATTTACCATCTGTGGGAACAGATCTTGGTGCTGAAAAGTTACCCAGAGACGTAGTAAAAGAAGCAGTGCAAGGTGGTATTTAGGAGAACGCTAGATTAAAGTAATGAGACTCATTAACAGCTCTCAGGCAGGAGTTTACTGTCTATCCAGGCTTAGCTGGGTTGCACCAGCGTCACAGTGGAGAACAGCCTGTTTGCATGTGGGTCACACAGGAGAGTTTTCAGTCCTGCACCCCAGGTCCAGGGCAACCTTCACCCAGGCGTCCTCTGCTCTGCAATTCCTTCCCTGGACAAATAATTGCTGAGCAGATTATGAAATGGGTTGTGTGGGCTAGTCCCTGGCATAGCAGGAGGGAGAGAGGATGCTGCAGAAGGTCTCTTGTGATGCTATGACCCTGAGCTGGCCCTGCCTGTATCGGATGGGTGATCAGCATCAATACTTTGTGGTTATAAAATTGCAGTCAGAGGGAAAACTAACTTTCAATTCCAGCTGTTCCTTGACAATAACATTTTTTCTAGACAGCAGGAAATCGTGCTTAACCAATATTTTGATTTCTTACTATATTTATGTAAGGGGCAAGGTCCCAAAGCACATGTCTTTGCATACCTACCCTACACCACAGTCTCTCCCAGGAGGTGCTCCTGGGGCACCACTGGGGAAGCAGAAGCTCTCTGCCACCATCCAGAGGTGCAGTGGAAGACCCGGTGGCTCTTCCCATCACTGCTTCTCTGCCTTGCTCTGCTCAGCCAGCTCCCTGGGCAATTCCCAGCAGGAAAACCCCCTCCTATCTCCTTGGCTTCCGCTGCAGCAAACAGACCAAGCAGGATTTCTTAGGCTCCTTTTTCTAATAGTAATAGATTTGCCTGTGTCCTGGTTTCAGCTGGGATAGAGTTAATTGTCTTCCTAGTAGCTGGTATGGTGTTGTGTTTTGAGTTCAGTATGAGAAGAATGTTGATAATACACTGATATTTTCAGTTGTTGCTAAGTAATATTTAAAGTCAAGGATTTTTCAGCTTCTCATGCCCAGACAGCAAGAAGGCTGGAGGAACACAAGAAGTTGGGAGGGGACACAGCCAGGGCAGCTGACCCAAACTGACCAAAGGGATATACCATACCAAGTCACATCATGCCCAGTATATAAACTGGGGGTGGGGTGGGGCTGGGGGGAATCACCACTCAGGGTCTAACTGGGCATCGGTCGGTGGGTGGTGAGCAATTGCATTGTGCATCACTTGTATATTCCATAATAACAACAACAACAACAATAATAATTATTATTATTATTTTACCATTATCATTACTAGTTTCTTCTTTTCTGTCCTATTAAACTGTTCTTATCTCAACCCACAAGTTTTACTTTTTTTTCTGATTATCTCCCCCATCCCACTGGGTGGGGGGGAGTGAGTGAGCAGCTGTGTGGTGCTTAATTGCTGGCTGGGGTTAAACCATGACACCTGTAAAAAACAGCGACTGATGCTACCAGCTGTCCTCCAGGATTAGGAGGAGTCTTGCTCCCCATGCAGAGAGAGAAATCATTTTAACTTCTGGTAAATCACTAACTCTGGGGAATTAAATGAAAAAGAGAGGAAAGCCCTGATCAATTAGCTCCCTCCTGACTACATCCCATGGGATTAATCCCTTTCTTATACCAGGTCTATTAAAAACCTGTCTCCTCTCTACCCTTGCTCACCCCGGGCACTACTGTGCAGAGGAGAGGTGGTGAGGCCCAGAGCTCTGCAGCCATTAGAGGGAGATGGAGGTTCACTATTAAGGCATGAGGGTGGCCCAGCCCAGGCAAAGCTCTCCCACCTGCATTTATCCTACTTGAATGGTTTAAAGGACTCTGCTGATCTCGGTTGCTTTTTTTCCCTAAAGGATCCAGACTCCCCTTCAGATGGCATGGGGAAGATGGCATTAATCAGCAGAAAAGGGTTTCCTTTTAAAAATCTGAGCTTCTGTTTCTGTGGTTTTGCTCCTGATAAAGAGGTTACACTGACTTGATCATATAAAAACCTGATATCTCAAAGCAACCACTAAATGGTGCCTGAACTTTTACTGGCTCTCTGCACGACAGATTTGTATGAGGTTTAACAAGGCCAAGTGCTGGGTCCTGCACTTTGGTCACCACCACCCCATACAATGCTACAGGCTTGGGGAAGAGTGGCTGGAAAGCTGCCCGGCAAAAAAGGACCTGGGGGTGCTGGTTGACAGCCGGCTGAAAATGAGCCAGTGGTGTGCCCAGGTGGCCAAGAAGGCCAACGGCATCGGGGCCTCTATCAGAAACAGCGTGGCCAGCAGGAGCAGGGAAGCGATCGTCCCCCTGTACTCAGCACTGCTGAGGCTGCACCTTGAGTCCTGTGTTCAGTTTTGGGCCCCTCACTACAGGAAAGACATTGAGGTGCTGCAGCATGTCCAGAGAAGGGCAACGAAGCTGGTGGGAGCCTGGAGCACAAGTCTTATGAGGAGCGTCTGAGGGAACTGGGGCTGTTTAGTCTAGAGAAAAGGAGGCTGAGGGGAGACCTTATTGCTCTCTACAANAATGGCCTCAAGTTGCGGCAGGGGAGGTTTAGATTGGATATTAGGAAAAATTTCTTGACTGAAAGGGTTGTTAGGCGTTGGAACAGGCTGCCCAGGGAAGTGGTGGTGTCACCATCCCTGGAGGTATTCAAAAAGCACGTAGACAAGGCACTTCAGGACATGGTATAGTGGGCATGGTTGATGATTGGACTTGATGATCTTAAAGGTATTTTCCAACCTAAACTACTCTATGATTCTATGAGGATGGTTTTTATGCCCTCTTGTTCCCTCTCTCCTCCCGCTACCTGCTATGGCAGCAGACCCTGCTCTCCCTCATAAAATGGATTTGTAGGTGGGATATGTTCCTGGAGAGATCATGAATGCTAAAAAAAAAAAAAAAAGGACCTGGTGGTCCAAAAGGTGACGTGAGGCAGTGCTGCATCCTTGCGGTGGTGAAAGCCAACTACAGGCTGGGCTGCCTGAGCCAGAGCATAGCCAGTGGCAGGAGAAAAGTGTTGATTCCCCTCCAGCTGGCATTCAGGAGGCCACATCCAGACCTCCATGTCTGGTTTTGGGTGCTCAGCACAAGAGCCATGGACAGCCAGGAGCGAGTCTGATGGAGGCTGCAGGGTGATCAGTGCACTGGGTGCAGGAAGAGGAAGTCTGGGAGAGCTAGGTATGTTTGCCTTGGAGAAGAAAACACTGAAGGGACAGTTTTTTAGTACATTCACCCACCAAATGAGTGTTCAGAGTAAAGATAGACTCCTCTCCAAGATGGACAGTGACAGGGTGGGCTGCAAAGCAGCTTTTGCTTTTTTGGGCTTACTTTGCACAGCCTTTCCATGCAACTGCTGTCCAAAGTGGTTCTGGTGCAGGATCCCCCAGCCGGACAAACTCGACATTGCCCATGTTATTAAAAGGCATAAGTTGTTTGGGGTTGTGTTTCTACTCCCATTTCCAAAGGTGGTTTTGTGCAGAAGGTGTCATAACTTCTAGACATTAAATGGCAACCTTGGTGTCTTTTCTTCCTACAAGGAAGACTGGGAGGTGTAAATGAGATTCCAGTTCGGGGTATTTGGATGCTCTACAGGTAAAGTGGCATAGAAACAGGAATTTCCATTTTTCCGGACACTTTTCTCATTTTTAAGGAAGAAGTGTATGATCAGAAACTGGTTCAGAAGTCACCAAGAGATCCATAAGCTGCCTGAAATTGTCAAAGAATATGAAATATGATTTTTAACATAAATTGCCATCAATCTTTAGTACAGAGCTCAATGGGGTTAGCCTCCATCGTGAGCTATGAATTCGAGGCCTGGCTTTTTGGATATCTTTTGTGTGAACTTTTCATTGCCTTTTGTGAGAGGATGGGGAAAATAATCTCGATAATTAGAGACTGGTAAGGTGAGGTTTCCACACAACAGGGAATGTCAAAACATTTCAAAAATATTAATTACTGGTTTATGCATGCAAAGTGTTTTATCATTATAATATTAATAGTATGTTATCTGAGACAAACACCTCTAAGTTGCTAATAGCAACTTTAGAATATGCATTTCTTGATGGAAGTGTCTTAGTTGTTCTCATAAACAGGACATTGTTTTTTAGCATTGACAACTCAAGGCATTTTGCATTTTCATTAAACAATGCATTTCTGTTTGCATTCAAAAGCAATCATTTTGAGGTGGGTTAAAAGGCAGCTTCGGCTAAGCCTGTGAGAGTTGAGCACATGACTTAATTCTGAGAGTCCACCTGAATCCTTGGGAAATCAGTGAGGCTCCACAAAATTCAGGAATTCCTGTACATCATAAAAAATACTTAAGTCTCCCTTGATGCACTTTTAGCCCATGACCACTTCTGTTGTCCTCAGCAGGTGTAAATGGCAGCTAAATTCTTTCACCTTAGCATCTACCTTTTATCTGCAGGAACTATTACCTTATCTCCTTCAAGTCTTCTCTTCATAAGTGGGCATCCTTCAGAGGCTATCTTTCTTAGCCTTCTGATCATGCATGGTGATTGAAGCCAGTTGGCAGCTGGTCAGTACCTAAAGTAGGAATGGGGATCCCCAAGCAGAATGACATCCTCCAGCTGAAGCTGTGACAACAGTCAGTGAAACAAAGGACAGGAAACAAATAACCAAATCAGTTTCATTGTGAACAAAAATAGGGTATGTGCAGCCTGCAAAATTCTGTTCTCCACTCCTCCCTCCTCCAAGCCACTTACAGGGATGAACCCTACGGTCCCTGCAACTAAATGCTACAGTGGATTTAGGGGAATGAATTAAAATCCCACACCTAGCAGCAGATATAGCCAATGTCTGCAATACATTGGTTGCTGTCTGCAAACCACTGCTCACGTGGTCAATGTTCAAGTCAAAGCTGAACAAACTGAAGTGAGTTGCATCCCCACGTTAATAGAAACAGAAGTGGTAGAATCACATCAGCAATTAATTTATACCATTAAAAAAATAATACGAAGGGAACCCCACAGCATGTAACAGTATGTACCACAGAGAATTGAATAATGCCAGTAAACAATGTTAAAATAATTATAGTAATTATAAGTGTTACACATGCGGGAAAAATTGTTTGGAAAGTAATTACGACCTCATGCACAAAGGTTGTCTCATCTTCCTGGAAGTTCAAGAAAGCATATAAAACTCAAAGGATTCAGGGCTCCTCTGGCCATTTCTCTTGACTTCTTCCTGGACAGCTGGTAAGTCCCATTCGCCTCAATCCAATTATACTGAGTAAAATGTTGCTTTAACATGAGCTGGAGTTTGACAGCAGGCCACTCTGTGGTTTCTAAAAATATTAATGAGATTCTTTCTCAAAAAGTCTGCTAGAAATTATTTAGTTGTATACTTGGACCATGTGCAGCCTTAAAAATATATCTGTAGAGACTGACATTCTGATTAAAAAGTAGTGCAATTTTGTTATTATCTATTTACTGAATGGTATCCAACATAAAAGGCATTTTAAGTTCTATTCAGGTAGAGTTTAGATAACATTGTCATAGAATGGTTTGGTTTGGAAGGCACCTTTAAATGTCATCTAGTCCAACCCCCCTGCAATGAGCAGGGACATCTCCCACTCAATCAGGTTTCTCAGTAACATTAATTTTAGTATTTTTTCATTACAAAATTGGAGAGGACATGAGATGCTCAACTTCGTTTTCCAAAAGTTTTTATTCATAAATCAACAAGTTTTAGTTTACAAAGGGATAAAAGGGGACTAAAATCTTCTTGACTCCTTCCTTTCCTGCCAGAAAGATCATATTTGCATCCAAACCACAGCTAGAACAAAGAGTTCATTTCACTGAGAAGTGATGTCTCCCCAGTTTTCAATTCGTCATTCATGCAGGTCTGTTCATGGCTGGAGCCTCTCTCTTTGGGTTAAGACACCTTTATCATAGCACTATTAGGAAGGAGAAACTCTGCAAGGACAATTATTTTCACACTCATTGACTTCATGGTTTTTCTGACAAGAGCATCTGATGCTGAGTATTGACAGACATGAAAAGCTAGACAAGATAAGTAATGGGATCCCCCTTAACCTTTCTATCATAATCAGTGGACAGAAACAGGCGTTTCACATGAGTTATTTAAACACCTACCTCTGAATGAGCTTGACTGCACTCTGAAAGGGCCCGTTTTTCTCCAGGGACTACTTTATAGGTAATCATCAAGCAGTTTTTAACTTTGACAGATAAATCCCACAGTATATTTTTGTAATTAGTTCCAGTTGAATGACCTAAAAGATGGATTCAGGGTCTAAGCAAAAAGGTAGGCACTGAAAAACTCTATGACATTCTTGTCTCTGCCACGAATGGTCTCCGCAAACCATCTGGAAGTACCTGGAGGCAAGATTTTCCTAGGACCTCAGGGACTAGCATGCAGAATAGCACTAAAATCAAGTCCTTCCACTTCCTGCACAGCAGTCCCAAGCTTGCAGAGCTGGGATAATGTTTCTTCCTCCCAGTCCTGCCTGACATGGACTTGTTAGTCTGCATGAACCTCTCAGGACACTGATAGTGTCCAACGCAATCTCAGCAGAGACATAGGAATCCTATTATGCATAATTACTCTAACAAGGACTGGACATTCTCTATCACCGAGACAAGCAAATAATCCCAGGCAAGGGCATTCTCTGATACAGGGATATAAAATACAAATTCCTGTATGACCAGTGGCCTTATGGCACTAGCAGTGACTATGTTGAAGTCACTGGCCACAGCTGCAGTACCTCTCCAGTTGTCCTTGGTAGCTACACAGACAGGATCTGTAACAGTGAGAGTGAGAAGAGGCACTGCATAGGGGCAGAGGTGGAAATAGCCCATGGGCAATGGATTGCAGTGATAAAATGGGGTGGAGGTTGGTTAAACTCGGAGGCCTAAGGGTCCTTTTTGTGAGGGCGGAGGCAGGGTGATGGAGTGAGTGGAGCAAGGGGACAAGGCTGTACTGACCTGTGAGCTTCATTTCTCCAAATCACAGGCTCATGTTGTCTCTGCTACAGCATCTACGTTACCTGCACAGCCCCTATAACTACAATACCTGAGCTGCACTCTTATCTACTTGCGCCGCCTTCTCCACCACAGCGTATCCCCAGCTGTGGCACATGCCTCACCCTCCCTACAAGGAGAACAGGAGAGAAGAGCAGGAGTCCCCCCCAAGGTACAAGGGTCTGCGGGACGAAAGGCAGAGTGTGTGTTGCAAATGCTTTGAGAAACACGCTTGTGGTCTCTGTTATGTGCTGCAGGTGTGCCACCATTTCTGCCAGATGTCCTTCAGTGGGGAGTGGGACGCAGGACGGTGTTTCTATTCATGTGATGTGCAGTGCCCCCAGCCTCTTTCTACCAGCTGCAATGACCCCTGTGTTGTATCCTGCGGTGCCTCCAGGGTCATTATATACCCCCCTCCCATCATTGTGACATTCCCAGGGCCGATCCTCAGCATGTACCCACAGGAGACAGTAGTCAGAAGTTCTGCAGCCTTGGAGGAAGGTGCACCAGCCCCACTGACATCTTTGAGAGCAGAAGTCCTGTGCTCAGAGCCACCTGCAGAGAGCTTTGTCCCAAAATACGCACCTCAGTGCACACCACGGTGCTCCTATGTGTTTTCTTCCCGCTGGATGCATCCTTGCAGTAGACCCAGCTACAGACACTATCAACCATCTGAGAGTGAGAGGGAAGAGCATGCTCCAGAGAAGAAGCCAGAAACTGAAAATACAGATACAGAAAATGAGGATAAAGAGATCTCAGAAGCATAACACAGTGATACCAATCCCAATGACCAAGTCCAAAGGCCTTGTAGATTCCCACTGCCTCTCTAAAGCAGAATTACCCATGTCTTCTTTAAATTATACTTTACCTTAAGTTCACAGGTTTTTTTCCTTATGTAGATTCTCCAGCAGGCAATTAGAGTAATAAAATGCCCCCATCCTAATTTGGGTTAACCTGACCTCTGAAACACACAGTATCTGATTCTCAGGAGCAATTTGTTCTTTTTCCATTGCTTTCCAGAAAAATAAAAGCAGCAGCTGTTTCAATAAAACCACAAATGTGGTCTACTGAGACATGACAAACTCTTTCACTGCTAGACCTAATTAGACTGGTCTTAGCATTTAAGAGAATTAGTCTCCAGGAAATTCACTTTTCCTTTTGATAAATATATATGTACACACACATGTCATTTGTTTCTGGCTTTCAGTTTCACTGCAGGAAGGAAATGTGGGGGAAAAGAAACTGATCCTCTCTTTATACTTGATTTTATTTAAGAAAAGGGAAAAAAGTATTTGAGGAAATGTATCATTTGCATATAGAAGTTAAGGCAGTATACGAGTGACAAAATCTGCATCTGGAACTGTGCCCTTTAAGCTGTTATTTATTCTAGCAGTCTTGTCCTGTCCTTCCCCTTCCCATTAAAATTATTCTGCATTATCATGGTGGTTTTCTCATTTTCTTTCTCTTCTACTCTTGATTTTCAGATACCTACTAGTGAAATTTAGATGGCAAACATCAAAACCAAATCTGTCAGTCCTGCTCACCCACGAAGTGAGAAAATAATCAACTCCCTCCTGCACTCGTCAGCTCTGTTCACATGCCTTTGCCCGAGATGCTTTCATTTTCACTTTCATCTCACAGTTTTCACTTGTTCCTCATCCTGTTAAGCACAGCTTGTGGTTTTGAGAGTTCATGGCTTGATGTGTCAGCTGAAAAGCAGTAAGTTGATGAAAAGGAATGACACCCTGAGAAATTTTTCTTATTATTTGGTTCAGGACACCCCCCCACCTACTGCCTGCTACTGTCCTCCCCACTCTCAGATTCTAAGCTTCTATTCATCTAAAGGTTTCCACACATTTTAAGTGCAAGCATTGTCCTTTTGGTCCCAAGAAGAATATTACTGCAGTTATGATTGGGCACCTCTGCCAGTCTTTGCAAGCTAAAAGCCCAGTGTAACAGAAGTGAAATAAAATTCATAGGTAAACTTGTCCCTAAAACTGAAATGTGAAAGCTGACTAAACTCTAATTGCCATTTCTGGGCTGGTGAGTCTTGAGAGCTGCTATTTATCCATTTGCCCTCATCTGTGGAGGCAGATGCCCATGAAGATCAGGGTATGCCCCTTATTCTGCAAGAAGCCCATGCAGCCCCATCCAGATGCAGTTGTTTTTCCAGAGACTTCTTCAAAGAGAAAAGGGATTGCAGAAAACTTTACAGGAATGTTAAAACATCATACAAAAACATGCTAAACAGCCTGGACTCCTGCCAGGCTCCCTGCTTGCCCTGCCCTGTCTCCCTGGGAAGCTGCCAGCCTTTGAGAAGTTTGCCCACCTGTCTGCTGCAGCCCCCAGGCTTTCACCTTTACTGCCATCTGCTGTCTGCTCAGCCAGCTCATCCAGACAACTGCCTGGGAGATGAGCAGCCCCTATATGCTCCCTGCCCCCTGTAAATCTGCTCTTTCTCAAATGAGCCCTCAAATATTTGGTATATATATATATATTAAAATTTTTCCCTTTACCGGATAAGAACTCCTGTAAATCTGCTCGTTTATCGTGCAGGCATTAAGCATGTGCCCTACTTTATTGATCCAATATGAAGATGCAATTACTATATCTTGGAAGATTAGCTTGTGAACTGTGTCTCGGTGTCACACCCTAGATAAGCTGGGAGGCAGGGCAGAGGTATAAGCTTTGTTGATTGCCTGCCTCACACAAAAAGTGTTGTGAATAATTTGGTAATGAGGTCATCATCAGGGTGGAGCTGTCAGGAACCTCCAGTCCAAAAGACCTAGTCTTGACTCGTTATCTACCTCCCATCCAGCCTAGCAGTTCAAGGAGTTTAACAATAATCTAGTTGCACAAGGGGATTCAGGAAGTGATTTTTCACCTGCAGAAGGCGACTTGCAGATTAC
>VYZV01045817.1:74609-122485 GCA_013401275.1 Pandion haliaetus
CTGCATCTTTCTGCCAATTTGCCCTTCACTCTTGGTTTTTCCACCTTTGCCTGCTATTTAACAGCCTCCCACAAACACATTTCACCTGTTTCTCTTACACTGCTTGTTTCAGTGCTTTCCACCCAGACTGCCTTGCATGTGGGAGCCCAGCTGTTCCTCTACCTTCCCCTGCTCTTTCAGTCATTATAAAGGATGCCACATTTCATTGTCATCATAATATCCCACATCATCTTCTTAGTGCTTCTTGCAGACCTTCTTTCTCTTTACACCTACATGGCACAGGCATTTATCATCTTATTGTGGGATAACTGATGCCCAAAAGCCACCTAACTTGTCTAAGGACACTCTGTACAATAGGGTGGATCTAAGACTTAGACACACCTAATTATTATTAGTCTTATTATAACCTGTCATTATAATTCCAATATTGTATGCTAGCCAAATTTACAATGGAGCCAGGGAGACCAAGGTATGGGACAGACGCAGAAGAAAGGGCAGAATGAATCCTGCATGAGATGCCCAGAAAACGTGCTGGTACAAGGCTGCTTCTCCTGTTTAAATCCCATTCCAAATCATAACATGAGTTACTGGGAGCAAGGTAGGAGTGCACTGGCCTTTGTGGCAGCTTTCTACTCAAGCTGAAGTTTTAGCTTTGTTGACCTGAGTTGGAAGAAGCAGTGCTATACAGATAATTGCAGCAGAAGAGGACCTGGCACCATAATTTTCCTCTGGATAGCAGAACTCTGCTTTTCCTTTTGTGAAAAGAGCCTTCCCTGTCTCTAAGCTCAACTATAAATTCACTTAACAGGGTTCTGTACCACCAGCTCAGCATTCTTTTAGTCTAATAATAGCCTTGAAGGAACTGAAAGCCAGCTGCCAGTTTTTCTTGCTGAGATTAGCAGGCTTAATTGAGTAATAAACCAGAATAAAGATTTAATTAATAGCTTTATAATTAATAGATCATTAAATTGGATATTAGCACCACAGCTCTGTGAGCCATGAGGTGGTACAGGAACATGAATCCACTCTAGCAGTATCAGTGCATATAATGAACACTAACAAAGTATTAAGAATGGATTATTTGCAAGGATGGAACTTCCAAAGCACTCCACTCCAAATAACCTAAAACTTGGACTCATGAGCACCCACCTTAGCAAGAACAGGATCTATACACATCTCTACCATACTTCCATTTTAAGAAGACCCAGCTAACTCCACACCCCTTCCTCATCGGACAAAAGCACTATTCCAGGCTGTCTTTTTCTGACTACACAATTGCTGCTCAAGCAAGCACACACCACTATATCCTTCTCACTTCTACAAACCTCTTGGTTCTTACTGAGGTCCTTCACCTCTTTGCTACAATTCAGATACAGAGAAGAAGGTACGAATCTTCTCCTCAAAACCTGAGTCTTACAGGGTGGAGTGGAATGGAGCTGGGCTGGGCTGATTTATGGAGCAACCCAGCAGCCTAATCAATGCTGCTGCATCAGCTCTTCCCACACCTGGGGACTTCAGATAACCCAGTAGCCTTCAGAGTCCTGCTGCTGGTCCAGCAAGGTGCCTCTGACCTGGAAAACATGCTTGAGTGATGGGTCTGTTGTGTGCAGCCTGAAAGGTATAAGTTGGCCAGCTTTTATACAAAGCTAAATTATACACAGACGTGCAAGATGTAGTTACACCTTGGGCTGCAATT
Organism: Pandion haliaetus; assembly: GCA_013401275.1. Lineage (NCBI taxonomy): Eukaryota > Metazoa > Chordata > Aves > Accipitriformes > Pandionidae > Pandion > Pandion haliaetus. The sequence continues at coordinate 76,306 of VYZV01045817.1, forward strand.
TCACATACCCTCAGGTTTTATTGAGGAGAGCAGCACTCGTATTAAAGAGCATTAGTTCTGTTTTTAAGATGAAAAATGCCTGGTAAGATTGCAGTAGTGTAATTATTGTGAGCTCCAAGCAAATCTCATTTAGTGGTGGGGAAGATTCTTCAGCTTCAGAATTATTTGTGTGTATAATTATTTAATCACCACCTTTTCATTGCACTGTAGATAGAAAACATAACCAAACCTACCCATAAGAGAGGAAATCCATGTAATGAGAGAGCTGCATTTTGCCAGTAAATACTTAGAGACTAGGTATTCGGGATGCAAATGGGACATGAGTAGACCGAGGTCACTGACTACAAATTGCCTCTGGGATCAGGATGAATTTTGCTGAAAGGGCATTAAGTGAGGAGTGTGGAAAAGGCAAAAAATTGAAGAAAGTCATCTTAGTGCCAGTGGCAACTGGAACATGCAGAGGTGGCTGAATACAGGGTTTCCATATCAGTGGGGTTTCTAAACTTCCAGTGCCCTCAAGGGACAGCTAGATAGTACTTTGAAGAGATGGCAGAACTGCTCAGTTGATGAAATGCAAGTATTTATGGAAAGGTAAATGCATGGATAGATCTCTAGGCTCCACCAAATGTGTTTGCTGACTGTAAGAGAAACTCAGATACGTATTTTCAGACACCCAAGTGTAGCTATCTCAATCTGGAACTGCATCTAACCCCTACATCCTCCTTTCTCCTGTGCTAACCACATAGTTACACAACCAAGTCCAACTTTCAGGCACAATGACTTGTTTTGCTTTACTGAGTGACTGACAGGACAGGCAAGCAGTGGTTTTAGGTTCTAAGAAATGGTTACCGGAGAAGGTTGTTATAAGTTAAAGCCAGAGACATGGAAGGCAAATGTGGGTGTGATTTTAAGAAGAAATGAAGTTCCTTTGATTTTGGGAACTGGTGGAAGCATCAGTTTTTCTGGAAAACTACAATACTATCATCAATCTAGAATCTTTTTCTTATTTTTTTCTGTTGTCTTGTGCTGTGCTCAGCCCACAGTCATGAGGTTTCCTATACTTAAAATAGCATAGTCTGAGTAAATCATCTCCAACAGTTCTACACACAGGGAGAGGAGCAGGCTGCCAACAAAAAAAGATTATTTTTTTTTTTTAATAGGGATGAACAAAGGGAATCAAGTAAATGTAATGCACAACTTACAATGAACATAAAAATACAAAACTGATGTACTGCAGTGGTCTGAGCAATATAATCACAGTGAATATACAAACAATGGAAGAGCAGACAGTGGTGACCTAGTTCTTTAGTTCCTTATTTCATCTTCAGTCTTGCAATTAGGCAATGAAAAAGCACTCAGCAATATTGACCCTCCAGTTTGAGCAGTTTTGGAATAGCTTTCCAGCTGACAGCTCTTAGACCACATTGGAAACCTATGCCAAAATGTGGATGTCCAGGATCCAAAAGAGACTTCAATTTGCACTCTTGCACAATGATTCCTATATTTTTTCCTATTTATTTTGCTGCATGGTGGTGGTTGCTATTCTCTTACAAGCACTATCTGCCTGGAATTGCTATGATAAAATCTGTGGAAAAATGAAGGTTAAGGATAATGTTTTGCTACAATCTGTGATATTAATATAGGCTATTTCCTTTCAGACAAGAGAGCGTTAAGACCAATTTAGAAAATTCTAGCATGGCACAGGTGAGAGCAATAGCAATTAAACCAGCTTCCTCTTTAAGATTTAATCTTAGTATGCAAAGCAGCTGTGTAAGGAGCAGAGCACAGTACTGGGATTGCTAAAACCAGAAAATCAATAAAGCCAACAACAACAACAACATGTTAGAGAAAAAACAAGATGAGGAAACTTTCAGATAAGGTCTCAGAATTGCTTTATGTGAGGTGAGTTAAAATCTAAAGCTGTAAGTACAAAGTCTGGGATTTCTCAGCTAGGCTAGATTGCTGGTTTATGTAAGTGTGTTTCTCTGTATATGAAGCAACAAATTCTTTAGAGAAAAACACAAAATCCTTTATGTTTTTTTCTCTCATATTTTCAAAGCATTTAGTTTTCAGCTGGTGAGGGATTATATTTATTTCTTTATCTTTAAAAGAATTCTTTGATGTAAGGCAGCTGAGGTTCAGGTGTTGTGAAAAGGGATGTTGGACTATTGCCAATTACTTTTTTGCATTTTGTACCTTATATTTTTAAAAGGATAACTGTAGAGTATGAGGGCTGACTACAGTTTGAGCTTGAAAGACTGTATCTGCTCTTATGGCTTTCTATCTCATGTATATTCCCCCCTTAAAGCTGCCAGGAAAAAGCATCAGTTACAGAAAGCAAACTGTATGGATGGTCAAGCCAGTGTGATTTTCTGTAATGTGTGTTAAGAAGCTGCATTTTGAACAAGTTTTCTATACATTGGAAAAACCTCAAAAACAATGAGGTCCTTACTAAGTTTAAAAAAAAAAAAAGGTTTGGTAACTCCTTTAGTTGCTTCAGCTGTCAATTGCTGTAATTATCAGTTACTTCTCATCCCCACAAATTATGTGAGTCATACTATTCTGTGCGGCTTGCTGTTGTATCCCTATTGGCTCCATATATTCCTCTAGTCATTGTATTGATTTAATGGTCATTAAATAGAAACAAAATAATCTGGTTTTTTTTTTTTNTTAAAGCTGCCAGGAAAAAGCATCAGTTACAGAAAGCAAACTGTATGGATGGTCAAGCCAGTGTGATTTTCTGTAATGTGTGTTAAGAAGCTGCATTTTGAACAAGTTTTCTATACATTGGAAAAACCTCAAAAACAATGAGGTCCTTACTAAGTTTAAAAAAAAAAAAAGGTTTGGTAACTCCTTTAGTTGCTTCAGCTGTCAATTGCTGTAATTATCAGTTACTTCTCATCCCCACAAATTATGTGAGTCATACTATTCTGTGCGGCTTGCTGTTGTATCCCTATTGGCTCCATATATTCCTCTAGTCATTGTATTGATCCATAAGAACATAGTTAAGAGGTTTGGTTTTTTTATGTAAATGTGATTATGTGCATTACAGTGTCGGCATTTGTCAGGCCTTGTGACTATATTCTATCTGAGGTTATGGACCTGTTCTTCAGGTAATGTTTTCTCTGGATCCTCTAGTCTCACAGGTAGTATATAGTGTTCCTCTCCTCATATTGGTCTCCAACAAGCATACTCAGAAAGGAAAATTCAATTTCTTCATAGTTATTAGTATTTTTTTGGTGTTTATTCTGAAGGCACCTTAGAAGGTGATGATTCCTTGAGATGAGGAGCTGATAATAAATTGTAAAAGCTTGGACAGGTGCCTCTCCTTAGCTGAATTTCTAATTGGATTATTGTGCCTGATCCTAGTGCTCACAGGAAAGTCCATGAACTGCTTTGGTATCTCTTACTTTCTACTTACTTGGGATGTGGTGTAGTCATGTAGAACATCTGTCCAAAGGACAGTCCCAAGCCATAAACTCCAGTCCCAAAGCCCCTGGAGTAAGTACACAATGGCCATGGACACTAATGGCTATTTAATGTAAAGAGTTTTCCTAACTTTAAAGGGGAAAAATCCAGAAGGCCACCGGTTATTACTACCTGAGATGACAAATGCTAAACTGGAATCCTGTGCTTACTAGCAGCATGTACTTTATCCATCTCTGAGCTACCTTCACAAGTACTAGCAAGTATTTAAGAGAAAACAAACCTCAATTTATTGTGAGATTTTCAGCAAAAGACAAAATGGGTGAAATGCATGCATCATGCTGTGTGGGATTGGAAGTTATCTAATAATCATAAGCTCTTATCAAAACAGTTGCAACAAAGGCAGGCATCACCAGGAGAAAACATTCTGTTTCACAAGATGTAGAGAATGGTTGCGTAAAGGTATCTCCCAATTTCTGTTCTCTATGACAGCATATAAAAGTGCTCATAACTCAGGTCTCTCTAGCTGCCTCTGCTGACTTATTCTTCTTGGTGACTGGGTAAGTCTGATTTAACTGGATCAGTTCATAATTATAGATGTGGATTTATAGGTAGTGTTAATATGAGGTTATATATCCTACCCTATTTTAGGGTAGGACCTTATTCTCTAAAAACACTTTACTTGGAAACTCTAACTTGCAAATTGGGTGGGTATAGGCATTGCCATGTGTGGAGGGAAAAAGTGAATGGGAGTTTAAAAAAATGTGGATGGTAGTAATTCCTAGGAATTGAGCATCAATCCATGAAGACAGGATACTCCAAAAACATTATTGGGACAGGACTGGAGACAGGACACTCCAAAAACATTATCAGGATAGGACTGACTCCCAGACAGCAAAGGCAGTGATGTGAGAAAAGGACAGAAAGACATTCTTCCCAGAACTCACTTTGGGAATAGGCTCTGGGGTAATGGGGCACTAGAGAGGAGTGGGAGTAGACTTAGAAGCCTCAACCCAGCATTCATCTCACTTGATTAGTGAGATCTGTAATGCATACATCTGCAGTAGAGTAGAAAGGATTGTGCCTTAGAAATAGTGATTATTTTTTTATTATTTTATTTTTGTTTTAATCACTAACTCTCAAGTTTAGTGTAGATGACTCGGACATATGTATCTGCATCTGTTCAGAAGAATATCATTCAACACATCTACACAACCCATGTTATTATAGCAGTTTGTTCTTTCACTCCTCTGGCTATAACTTTACCAGGCTAGTGCACTGTCTGTCTTTCAGGTTGAGTCGCATTCTGGAAAGATGTCTTCCTATGGACAGATGCTTAGCTCCCGCTGTGCTCCACCATGTGAAGTGAGATGCTCTCAACCATATATCCACAGTTGGAATGAACCATGTGTCAGGTCATGTGGAGATTCAAGAGCAATTGTGTATGCGCCACCTGTTGTCGTGACTTTCCCAGGACCCATTATCAGCTCGTGCCCTCAGGAAAGTTATGTGGGAACGGCCATACCTGAAATTGAGGGTCAGATGGGCTCTGGAGGTGGAGGAATGGGCTCTGGAGGTGGAGAAATGGGCTCCGGAGGTTCCTGTGGTGGAGGCAGCTCCTATGGGATGGGCTCCCATGGTTCAGGTGGTTCTTATGGTGGCATGGGAGGGGGCTCATATGGTGGAGGGGGCTCATATGGTGGAGAGGGCTCATGTGGTGGTGGAATCTCCCGTTTGGGAAGCTTTTACCGAAACTCATATTTTTCAGGATTTGGTAGAAATGATTTCCCTTTTTTTTCCAGAGGGTATTATAGGTATCGCTATGGAAACTATGGGACATTTTAAATCTTTAAGAAAGAGTAATGACTGAAGGAATAATAAAATACAAACTAGTAGTTGACATATAGACCTGGAAATCAGATGTGCCAAGCAGCCTCTGCTCCAGCCAATGTTGGTAGGAGCTGGGGTTGCTTGGGATCTCGTTGTGCTTTTTCTAAGGCTTATGATCCCAATGTTGCCTCACTTTGTCATTTGCTCATGTTATGTTTTGTTCTTTCTGAACCTAAAGAGAGTAAAACGAGTAATGGGACTTGACTGTGAAAGTGTCCAGCTGAAAGAAGAATGTCTTGTGAGCCCTGTGCTTCTCTGAATGACTGATTGTAGTCCTTGTTGAAATGGAAATTACATTCTTTGTCTCTGCATTGCCTCATTCTGCAAGAGTGTATTCCCCTTTTTGTTTGTATTAAAGCCCTGTTGCATCATAGCACCATCTTCTGGCTTTCATTTCACTGCAGTTTAATAGTTACAAATCAGTCTGAAAGAAGTTAACTTTGTGCATCAGTTCTTATACATTAATTGGGAGCTATCATCAGAGAAGAATTAATTCCTCTGCATGGCCAATGTAATTTGTCAGAAATTCTTGAATAAAGTTTTTTTTTTCCCCCCCCCCCCTTTCTGATATATACCATGGTATACATACTAATAAATAGAACAGAATTGTAGAATAATTTAGGTTGGAACAACCTCTGGAGATGGTCTGGTACAGCTCCCGCTCAAAACCAAGGTAACTTTGAAGCTAGGTGAGTTACTCAGGGTCATTACCATTCATTCCTTGAATATCTCCAAAGAAATCATTTTAACCCTCAGCAGGGGTTGAAATGACAGCATGGGTCCTGACTCCATCAGAAGGTAAAGTTGTGCTACGATTTATCTAGTCTTGTTGGTAAAACAGTTTATCTGATTACAGACTGCAAAGGGAAACGGGTTAGGCTAGGTCTGAGTATTGTGGGGAGGCAAGGCCAAGAGGAATGGGAAGAATTTATTTGTATGCGACTGAGAATCAGACTACAAGTCTTGCATTCTGTGATGTGCCTTGAAGTAAGCTGAGAAATTCACCCCAGCAGCTGTATAAATATTTTTCTTTAGGAGCCATTTCATTGTGTTGCATTTGTGACAAGAGAGGGCTAGTATGTAGGCTGAGCAAGTGCTGCTGTGCCAAGCATAACATTCATTTCCTTCCTTTGATTATCTTAATCCTTGTGGTTTGTTAACTTAATTGAAGCATTTGTGCAGTGAATGATCTGAGCTTGTTAAGCATCACCATGAGATCCCTCAGGGCAACAGCTAGATGGATGCCCTTGTGCTGTCTCAGAATTAAGGATCACAAAGTGCCTCATGCACAATCAGTGCCAGACCTGCCTGAGAAACAGATTTTTCCACCACAACGTTGCATCTGGCTTTAAATGTTTTTTTTTTGTTGCTATCTTTTACATAAGTCTCTAAGATAATATGTCTGTAAGCCCATTGATGAAACAGGATTTTCAGTCAGAAAATCTTAGGCAAAATATTCAAATAGCTCTAGTCATATTGTGGGCTTATGCACACAATGTGCTGCACCACAACATTAACAGAATATTACTTGTACTATATCATCCAGTGGTAATGGCATTACTTTATGAGAAGCCTATCAAGCAAAGTAATGATGTTCTGCTAGTCAGATCATAATCTATAGACTTAAGTAATAATATATAATTTGATTGTTTAAAAAAAGCAGGATTGTTTTTATTTGGGTATAAATCCTTTTGTGTATAAATCTCCTAGTGCAGAATTGGTAATCTTAGCCACTTGAAGACATGTGCAGAGATCTGCGTGTACACACTGGGCTCCTAAATTACCAAAGGAATTACTTAGCTGTTGTGACTCCAGTTTTAGTCTCAGCTCAGGAACGTCTGACTTTGCTCTAGTGTACCCCAGATAAGATTGTGGTAGCAATGCCCCAGCCATTTTCACTCTCATTACTCAATGTTTCATTCCTCAGCCTATTGAGTAGGAACTGTGTGGGGGTGTAATTATTCTTTGTAAATTCACTGAAGTCACGTGTGTGTATGGCAGTTTGTGTAGACATTCCTGGCTCAGCTTCAAAATCACTGACTGTGGTCCTCTCAGTACTGTACGAGTGCAACTGCATGGAGCCTAAAGTGGGTACAATTACCACTCATCCTCTGCAAACCACATTATCCAAAAAGTTCTCAAATTGAAATGAGTATTCATTTCATGAGTAAACGACTCCTTCCAGGCTTAGCCACTTACATGTGTAGAAATACTTCCCTATACAGAAAGAACAGTGAGATTGGTACTTTCATGCAGCCACGCATAAGGGCATTGAATTCTACTTCTCTCTACGTACATGGAGCTCCACCTCTTATTTTGACTCCCACTGAATTCAATTTCACCACAAGTAGTTTGTAAAGCAGAATGGAAGAAAAGGAAAACCAAAAAGCTAGTAGTATGATTCAACAAAACTTTTAATATGACATGAAATAAGTGCTACAGTATAGAAAGGTGCAGTTCATTGATGGTCTATTCTGTGGTCCCAAGGCAACCAGACCATCCATGTTGATGATAAAAGGCACTGCACGTTACAAAGTAAAGCTGAAATCTTTGCAGCAAAGTCCCGCTTGCAAATTCTGAAGCATTTCCACTCCACCAGAAAGTACATAGTACAAGACTAATAAGAATTTAAGGAGAGAAGCCATCATATGAAACTGCTGTTGATGGAAGATGAGGCATAACGTGGAAGAAAGAGGTGTGGGCCCAGCTTTCAGAGGTACTGAGCAAGGGTGGCTCCCATTGATGCAATGGGCTTTCGCCATCTCTGAAAGCCAGCCCTGGCTGTGGATGTGGATCTTGCATTTTCATCTCCTAAGCTGTTGTGTGGGTATTCAAGCTGCCTTAGAATGAGCCACAGTTTCCAAGGCGGGAGCCACGGCTGCTGCTGTAGGACCTCCTGCTGTAGCAGCCCCCCATCCCTGAGGAGCCTCCATACCCAAAGGAGCCCCCAGCTCCAAAGGAACCCCCCATCCCTGACATGCCCCCAGAACCAAGGGAGCCTCTCATCCCATAAGACTCCTCAGAGCTATATGGGGTCAAAGCACCATATGGCTGGGGAAGCGATGTTCCCACAATGCTCTCCTGAGAGCAGCTGCTGAGAATCGGGCCTGGGAAGGTAAGGACGACCGGTGGGGGGTACACCACAGCTCTGGAGTCCCCACATGATGCAACACAGGGGTCAAGGCTTCTGCTGTAGGCACATGGTTGCGTGCACGTCACGTCACAGGCAGACAAGCACTGGGAGCTAATGTTGTTCAACATCATCCTTGAGGAGTGGAGGTGCAGCGGGGAAAGATAACATGCAGTCAGAAAACCACCACACTCAGGTGCCAATAGGTTCCCAGTATGAGCCAGGTGCACCTTGTCCTTCTCCTCCAGCTGCTCATCAACTCCCAGTTCAACCCTCCCTCAGAATTTCCTTTTTCCCTGCTATTTCCTTCCTGACTGACCTCTTTTAATGCTTCTCAGTTCTTCATTTGTGTAGCATCCATATCTCTTATTCTTCTGAATCTCTCAAAACATATTGCTCTTTTCCCTGGGATTAAATTACCTGATCCTCATACGATTACTTGTTCAGAAAAGTCCCATTCATTCTCTTGTCAAAGTAGACCTACAGGAAGATTTGTCTGTAACTTCAGAAAGTCTCCAGAGGAAAGTAACAGAATCTTCCTTGCTCTGTTCTTCCCTTTCCCCCAGATTCTCTAAGAATTCTTGCTAAATCTACTCTTCTCTTTACCTCAGCTTTTCTAAAATTGCTAGCATTTTGCAAGATGAAGTAAGTTTTAAGCATCCTATAGCTAAAAAGAAGTGCAATGAAATTAGACTTACCGTGTTGTCTTGTAGGAATAAGTCAGTGGAGCTGGAAGAATAGAAGATTTCTTAGTTCTCTACCTTTTTATATACTTTCTTAGACAATAGGAAGGATATGAGGTCATCCATTATTCACTAAATTCTTGTCACCAAGAAAAATATACTCTTCTAAGCCTTGCAATTGTTTTCATTTCAATTCATAATTAGTGATCCATTTACAGCCCTACTTTGAGTGACATGCCTCCAACATGCAGCAGCTTCCTTTTGTCTCAAACATAATGAAAAAAATCCTTTTGGCATCATTCTGGTTCTAACTGAAACAGGAGTTGATCTCTCTGTTTACTTCTTTTTAATGGCTTTAAGGAAGGTGGCTTACTGATGTGTCAGTCCCACAATTTATTTGTAAGCCTTAGATTTAGGTATAATACCTCCCAAATGGAATCATCCAACCCCACCTTGGATGGGGGGGTCAGCATTCTTTGCAACCCTGCCTGTATCTATTGACTGAATAGATGATACAGCACCATGACAGAATCAGGCCTCACAAATTATTCTTGAGCGCTGGCTGGGACAAGGCCCTGAAAAAAGTCTTTCAAAACACAGATAAATGGGATTGAAGTGACATGTGACATCTGCTTTAAGGTCTGCACCCTCTGAGTAGTTTTACCCAAATATGTATCAAAACTCACTTGATGTTATGCCTGGGGCCTTGTGATGAGTGTGCCAGTGGGGTCACTGCAAGGGCATAACCAAAGATCACCAGTTCTTTTTTCTCCAAGGTGGATCTCAAATTTAGAAGTGAGGTTGAACTTCAAAATTATCTCATGTTGCTCAGCATTGGGGTCAGGCCATTCATGAAAGCAGGCTTGCAGGGTTGATCTTTCTGGGGGTCTCTTCTTGGTAAAGCGTTAGCAAAAAGTAGTAAGCAGGGGTCAATCAGTTTCTGTTGTAAATCCAGTGAATCAGCAGAATGATATTGCATAGGAATTTGGCTGTACAATTTCAACACAATAGAAAGCCCAAATTTATTGTATGAGAGTCATATTGAAGGTCTGTGGATCATTTACTAAGTAGAAACTATGAAAATAATTACAGGTATTAGAGGAGTCACCCAGAAAAGAAAACCCATAGTTTGGTAAGTGTTAGAGATTTTATGAGATGCTTACATCCCTAGAGTTGCCTGCAAAAAGGTATAAAAGCAGGAACATCTCAGGAGTCTCCTAAAAACTTTTCCTGACTTACCTGTCTTGGTGCTGTAGGTGAGTTTGATTTAAGCTAATAATTTTGTATCTGCCATGTCTCTGTAGTGGTAGTTTTAAATGAGGACTCTTTCCTGTGTCTGTATTTTGTGATTTTGGCAATGGGGTAAGATGTCGCAGTGAAATCTTACTTTTCATAGAAGACTCACTGCAGTAACTTGTAAACAGTGGTAAGAATCAATTTTACATTTTAAAAAATTTAAGGGTTACTTTATTTTTTCTTGCATCTTTCAAAACTTGAGGTGCAAATATAAAGCTAAACCTACTGAATAAACGAAGTCTTAGGCATCCTCCACAAGGGTAAGAAGGGAGGAAGAAAAGGGATCACAGGACAGGAGGCCTTGAGGGAAGAATGGGCAGCATGAACAAGGATCTAATCTGCCTACCTAACCCCATTGCTATCATGTGTGTGATGGGCACTCATCGGCACTGTTCTGTGATCGTTTCCTGACTACATGTTGTCTTTCCCAGCTTCACATCAAACCCTGAGAACAATGTACTGCAACATCAACTCCCGGTGCTTGCCCGCCTATGACGTGACGTGCACGCAACCATGTGCCTACACCAGCAGCCTTGAGCCCTGTGTGGTATCGTGTGGGGACTCCAGAGCTGTGGTGTATGCCCCGCTGGTTATTGTCACCTTCCCAGGCCCGATTCTCAGCAGCAGCCATCAGGAGAGCATTGTGGGAACATCGCTTCCCCAGCCATATGGTGCTTTGACCCCATATAGCTTTGAGGAGTCTTATGGGATGAGAGGCTCCCTTGGTTCTGGGGGCATGTCAGGGATGGGGGGTTCCTTTGGAGCTGGGGGCTCCTTTGGGTATGGAGGCTCCTCAGGGATGGGGGGCTGCTACAGCAGGAGGTCCTACAGCAGCAGCCGTGGCTCCCGCCTTGGAAACTGTGACTCATTCTAAGGCAGCTTGAATACCCGCACAACAGCTTAGGAGATGAAAATGCAAGATCCACATCCACAGCCAGGGCTGGCTTTCAGAGATGGCGAAAGCCCATTGCATCAATGGGAGCCACCCTTGCTCAGTACCTCTGAAAGCTGGGCCCACACCTGTTTCTTGCATTTTTCACTTTGTCTTTTATTAATGACAGCTTCTGTTAATCATCTCACAATGCTAGATCCCTATTTTCATTGTGCCAATGTAAGAAAAAAATAATAATTTGAAAGTCCTGACACAGAGATTGTCACTAAAACTGTGACGGGAGAAGAACAACCGGTGGAAAATGGACACTTCGTACACAGTGAATGAGGTGCCCTTCCCTGGAACTGAGGAAGTGTCTGCTTTGTGTTGTGTGCCATCTCATTCTGCAGTGTATCCCATTTCTCATTTGTATTAAAATCCTCCTGCATCATCAAATTTTGTACAGCTTTTCTTTCTCTGCAAGACTGTTCTGGTCCTATCCTTTGCACTAGCTTATTAGGCTTCCTAGAGATGGTTACATAGCCAGTGAGCAACAATTACATGTTTTTATGGTAATATGATAGTAATTGCTTAAGTAATAAAGGTGTTATGAAAAGGGTGGTTGAATGAAGTGTTCAAAATTTAAGCACACAAAAGAGTTCAGCATTGCTTCTCCATAGGGCACAGAGGTTTCTGAAGCTGATGACTCAATACTTTGTGCTGGTGTATGAACAGATAGCAAACAGAAGTCACTTGCCACAAACAACCCTCAGATAAAGTGTTTTTCATCAGTGCAGCTCTTTCATTTTATGTCAAATGAGGAATGAGATTTAAAATGCCACATGTATAAGACCTTTTCAGAAGAGGTCAGGCTGCTTAGTATTATCTCTCTCTGGCTGATGGGGAAAAGTGTAGAAAAAAAGAAGTGTAAGGGATGAGACACAGTCAGCTGAAGACTGGAAATTAATAAGGTTTTTTATTTTACACTCTGTGGCATAGCCCAACTCTTCTGAAGGAGTCTGTTCATCCATTCTGTCACCATATTTCATTTAGAATCAGTTTATAGGAATTATCGTGGTCTCCTGGAGATGTCTGAAGGTTTAGGCAACTTAAATACATTATCAAGACTGCCTAAAGAATGCAAACCAATATAAAAACACATTTATCTGGGGATTGTGAACTGTAACCAAAGAAAATCAGTGACATAAGCCTTACTTGATTTCTGAGATTTGTCACCTTGAACTTGCAGTGTTAAATACCTCAAGACACTTAGGAATTTCTTTTGACAATGGCCCCATCAAAGGGCTGCATTTATATGACAGCATAATGTGCTTTCATATCACAGGTGTTTGCAAGAGAGACTTTCATAGATGATGAGTGGCACAAGACCAGAAATAACGTCTTGTGTTGTTGTTTTCTGTCGCTATTGCTGGCAACAGAAATGTAAAGAGACTGATGGGTGAGTCTCCAAGTGTATCGAATGCTAAAGATATGTTAAAACCTGGCTCTGCTCCCTTTGATGTTACTTGGAAAGGGAGATCAGGAACCAAAGAAAGATTTTTTAATTTTTTTTTTTTTTTTTTTTTTCTTCATGTTGAACTGTAGAATTGTTCATGTTCAGAAAGTCAAAAAGGATGAACTGAAACACGGGGACTATTAACAGAGCCAGAACACAGAATGTCCCTGTCATAGATTCCTGGTCCCACTTTGAAAAATCTAACTTCTATCTCTTTGTTAAAACTAAGGTGAAAATGGCAATAACAAAAATTTTAATTGCCAGCTTTTCTGGAGATAAAAAACCCCCAGAATTTAGAGGATAGTCACACGATTAAGTGATTCCTTAAGTTTCCCAATGTTTAAAGAAGTTAAGGAATTTTAATCTGTGATTTATTTAATGATTGCAGACAAGAAACTCATCAGCTCCAAGCAAAATGTTAATATGACTGAAGAAACAGGCTCAATTTGAAAACAATTAGATAATTTGCTTGCAATCATTATGTAGCTCCACAGCTAGGAGGTAGGATAATAACACATTGTCAAGAAGCAGACTTCCAGTTCAGCAGCATGAATTGTGAAATGTGTCACAGGGTGCAACATTTTCCACCGCTCCACATTCCTACTGTCAGCTGAAGGGGCCTGACGGTCTCTTAAAGACAAGACAGAAAGTTTTTGGCTGTCAGCTGGCTTCCTGGCAACGTGTTTCATAATCAAAGTGGTTTGTAGGTGAAAATGTGAAAAAGAAAATATTAGGCAAACATACTGATGCAACATAGCTTTAATGACAGGTCAGCACAAGATACATGTGGTGAAGACAGTCACGCAGAGCACAGAGGACATTTCCCCGGGCTTTGGGAAGCGATGCAGCTCCACGCGTGCCAGCAAAGTCGATCGCTTGGACATCACCGGGTTGCAGCTTCCCCTGCCAGGCTAGCACAGCCCAGGGCTGCTGGAGCGGGAGATGTTGCCCCTTCAGAAACGACCGGAGCTACAGCTTCCTCCGCCAAACCTCCTGTAACTAGAGTAGCCCCCACCGCTCTGGGAGCTCCCCCCACCAAAGCACCGGCCTCCTCCCAAGGAGCCCCCACCATAGGCGCTGCCTCCTCCACAGGAGCCCCCAAAGCCCCCGCCATAGGAGCTGGAGCCAAAGGATCTTCCGCCTCTGTATGAGCTCCCAAATGACCTGCCTCCTCCATATGAACCCCCAGAACCAAATGAACTGCCCCCTCCATACGAGCCCCCCATTCCTAGGGAACTGCCCCCACCATATGAGCCACCCATCCCCAGGGAACTGCCCCCACCGTATGAGCCACCCATCCCTAATGAACTACTTCCTCCATATGAACCCCCAGAACCAAATGAGCCCCCTGATTCAACAGAGCCCATTGGCCCTGAAAACCCCCCAATGGGTGATGGGAATGAGGTGCCCACAAAGCTCTCCTGAGGGCAGGAGCTGAGGATGGGGCCTGGGAAGGTGATGACCACGGGCGGTGGGTAGACCACAGCACGGGAGTCCCCACAGGAGGTGACGCAGGGCTGGCTCCAGGCATCAGCGTATGGCTCTGGGCAGGTCACCTCGCAGGGTGAGGAGCATCTACTGCTCATGAGCTGTCCTCCTGAAGACATCTTTTGTTAAGTAGATAAACCTGCAGCAGCAGATAATGCATAAGTAGAATACCCAAATGCCAGAGGGAAAAAAACTTGCTCTGCTGTCTTTAATGAGCTTGAAAAAAGAGTGGAAGAGCATTTAGAAGAGCATTTATCTCTCTTATGCGTTTTTCTGAACGTGCATGCACTGACACCTGCTACTTTCTGCTGCTCTAGAAATACTGGTAATCATGGAGAGCAAAGCCAAACTCTGTGTGTCTTTGAAAGTAGCTTATCTTCAAGACTTTGCTGTATTATAATACACAGCTCTGGAGTTAACTGACAATATTGAATTGATCCAAGTTCCTGTGAATATCCAGTCTTACAATACATCAATTTTGTCTACAAGGGCATACATTTAAATGACTATAAAACTTAATGTATGACAAAAGGCAAACGGCTTTGCTTAGCATCACATTTTCTGCAGAAGAGTAAGTCCTCAGTTAAATATTGAAAATATTTTCCTAATGGTTCCTATAGAGAATGAAGGAGATCCAACTCACCAGGTCTGGAGAAGTGTAGATGAATTGCTGTCGCTGATGAAAATGAAATGTTCAGAGCGTTCTTATATACCTCTTCAGACCACCAGTGGGATGTGAGCCATGCTTTGTGCAAGAGCTTCCTACGTGTTGCCAGACTATGTTTTGCTGTATGGATTAGTTCTTTAATTGTTTTAATTGTTCTCTTAGGTGATGTGATCACGACTTTATTCTTAATTCCAAGTCACGTTACAAGCATTACACACCTCATGTTTTATTTTATACTCTGACCCTGACAAAGCAGGTATAGCAGCTGATACTGTTGCTGGCCCTCACTGGAGTTGAAACTGGAATGAGTATAGATGAGTGTGGGGGTTATATCAAGCTGATAAACAGCTTTCATATGCAATATTCCACTTTTCTTCTTCCAAATCTTTATTGCAAATAGTTAGGTGGTTAATAGAAGTGCTACCACTTGCCAGTGGTGCTGAAATGTGAGAAACAGCAACAGTGCACAGGGTTCTTCATGTAAATTGATATTTCTCAACCCAACTGTAGGAAACGAGGAAGATTCACATTAAGTTAGGAGTTAGCGAAGTATTGCTGACTAGCAAAACTGTCAAATCAAGGGCTGCCCACTGATGCCTGACAGAACTCGTTTGCCTTCTGATGCAAGATCTTAACCATGTAAGTTCCCTGTGCTCTATTTTCTAATTGGGCTTGAAAACACCAGAAATCTGGTGATATAAATGATATAAACATGAAACGTAAACATTATAATGATAGAAACATTAAACATAGAATGATAAGTAGAACAGGCTGAAAACCCAATCATTTAGACTCAGATAGACTGCAGTTGCTTTCCTCCCACAGCTATGAGTGAGAGTCAAAATCTAGAATTACTTGAGTTTGCTTTGATTTAGAAACAAAACCTTTAAGGTGGGTGTTTGATATCACTGGCACTAATCCACATGATGTTTGTCTGTTATAATCACACAAAAATATCGATGACATCTAATGATCTCACTGTGTTTCTGGTTTTTGATAAAAGAAATTTTGCTTAGAGGTATCTCTTCCTATTTATGCACTCTTATCTCTGTCTCCTAATATCTGAGACTTTTAAGTACTAGTCCAGGAATACTGCTGTGGCTTTCACGATAAAAATAGTCCTTGCCATTCTTAAGGTGCTTTTATTTTGTTTTAGGTTAAATCATCTTTATGCACTCTACATGCACCCATTCCATATCCAAAAAGACTTTATTTTTTCTCAAATGATGCTTCCTGGACAACAGCAGTGTGTCTTGCTAGAATACTGCAACTCTCCTGAAATGTGACAAAAGGAGAAGGATGATAATAAAATTACTCCATGTTCTCACATGGTGCTTCCTTGCACTTACCTGGATGGCAGTGGGCATTTGATTAAGCACTTTGATAAGCAGTTACTTGGGTGGAAGTTAAACAGGCAGGAAAAATAACTTCTCCCATCTGAGCAGCTCTAAATTTGCAGTTTTCCCAACACTGTGCAATTCTCAATTTAAATGGAATCTGCTGCAGAACAAAAATTTTTTCTCCTGACAAAGCCAAACTGATGTTTTCATCTTGCTTAAGGGAAAGACTGATGCCTTTACCTGGCTAAGTAAATGGAGCTCAATTCACTACCACTGCAATTCAAATGAGGTCAGGAGATGGCACTAGTCATAAAATGGATATAAAAACTATTTAAGGATTAAAGTAAGACAAAGGGCGTGTTGCGCATGTTGTATGATGTGGAGCTGATTTACTAACCATTATCAGTTATCAAAACAATTATTACAATTAGAAGTAGCTTATTCAGCAAAATGTTTTGCTGGCTAACTATTATGCCCCATGTACAGAAGTGTGTTACATATTGTGGTAGCAGTCTGAAGAGGTATATAAAAGCACTGCATTTCCTCCAGGTCACCAACAACTTCTCTTCAGTCTGGTTTTCTCTGTGAGCCTGGTAAGTAATTTTTCTTTAAGTTCCTTTATATTAACTGGGACGTTGCTATCAGTGTTTAACTGGGGAATGAATTCTATGTCAGTACTCTGCAATGATCAGCAATATCAGTTTTATTTTATTTCTTAAGCAGATAAGTTTTTTGTAGCCATTCAGCAGTAACCATTGGTAGATGCAGGTCTTAAAATGTGAGTCTGTGTTCTTCCAAATCACAAAAGGAAAGTGTCAATTAAATCCTGTTAATCTGATATGGAGGTTACAACTGAACAACATACAGCTTGGCATTTATTAAAATATGTGTATATATACAAACACATGCCTATATATGGCAAGAACCACTGCTGATTTCTCTTTATAACTACAGAGTCTGTCAAACCTGTTTCCAAAAGAACCCAATAGCTGAGATGAATAAATTAGTGAATTGTCCTTAACAGAACTAGAGGTTAGTGGTGGAAGACAATAGCATATGGTCTCAGAATGAAGACAGGCTAAAGATGCTTTAGAAAGGTATATTCTTTACTGACTGCAAAAGAAGTTGTATTTGTGTCTGTATTATTCAGCTTTAACCTTGCTGAAGAACAGTATTTCAGACTGGAGTAACGTTAGGTATCTCCACAAGAGTAGTTCTCATATTTATAAGAAAATAATCCCTTCTATCAGGAAACATACAGCTTGTATCATCAAGGCAATTGCATAAAGGCATAGAGCTGCATATACATTTTACTTTTACTCCTTAACCTGTGCTGCAGGTTTATCTACTTAACAAAAGATGTCTTCAGGAGGACAGCTCATGAGCAGTAGATGCTCCTCACCCTGCGAGGTGACCTGCCCAGAGCCATACGCTGATGCCTGGAGCCAGCCCTGCGTCACCTCCTGTGGGGACTCCCGTGCTGTGGTCTACCCACCGCCCGTGGTCATCACCTTCCCAGGCCCCATCCTCAGCTCCTGCCCTCAGGAGAGCTTTGTGGGCACCTCATTCCCATCACCCATTGGGGGGTTTTCAGGGCCAATGGGCTCTGTTGAATCAGGGGGCTCATTTGGTTCTGGGGGTTCATATGGAGGAAGTAGTTCATTAGGGATGGGTGGCTCATACGGTGGGGGCAGTTCCCTGGGGATGGGTGGCTCATATGGTGGGGGCAGTTCCCTAGGAATGGGGGGCTCGTATGGAGGGGGCAGTTCATTTGGTTCTGGGGGTTCATATGGAGGAGGCAGGTCATTTGGGAGCTCATACAGAGGCGGAAGATCCTTTGGCTCCAGCTCCTATGGCGGGGGCTTTGGGGGCTCCTGTGGAGGAGGCAGCGCCTATGGTGGGGGCTCCTTGGGAGGAGGCCGGTGCTTTGGTGGGGGGAGCTCCCAGAGCGGTGGGGGCTACTCTAGTTACAGGAGGTTTGGCGGAGGAAGCTGTAGCTCCGGTCGTTTCTGAAGGGGCAACATCTCCCGCTCCAGCAGCCCTGGGCTGTGCTAGCCTGGCAGGGGAAGCTGCAACCCGGTGATGTCCAAGCGATCGACTTTGCTGGCACGCGTGGAGCTGCATCGCTTCCCAAAGCCCGGGGAAATGTCCTCTGTGCTCTGCGTGACTGTCTTCACCACATGTATCTTGTGCTGACCTGTCATTAAAGCTATGTTGCATTCAAACTCAAGCCTCTTTTTTTTTTTTTTTCCTTGTAACTCTTGTTTTCAAGTAATCTTTTGGGTAATTCAGCAATAGCCCTGAGAAATCTGTGAGTGTCCTGGAGGAGAATCTGGCCCCTTTATCACACTATCACATTGTGTTTAATGACAGGAACATAAATTTTGCACCATATCCTTCAGTACTTGCTAGTAGTGTGACCTGGCATAGAATCAAGTGGGTAAATCAGCTGACACCTTCCTAGAAATATGACCTAGTGGCAGACTTGCTCCTCCTGAAAACAGGAACATACAATATCAGTTTTAATTAATTGTAACATAATAACTCTTTCATGTGAAGGGCTCTGGTTTTTAGATTTTCCTTTAAGAAACACAATATTTACATTTGTGTGCGCTCATGCCCTTCAGCTCTCTCTTGACTTAGTGCTCCCTGCTCCTCTTAGTTTTTATGAAGATACTTCCCTGTAACATGACTCATCCTTATGAATCTCGTTGGTCTACTCAGCTGACTAACATGAAGCACATGGATGCATCTGTGTAAAACCTAATGTGAATAAGAGAAAAGACAAAAACAGAGATACAAAATTAATACATAAGATTTGCTGCTGTCTCTTCTATGCCTATGAAGGTCTGGAAGGCAATAGAGAGAAAAGCAAGGCAAAAGCGATGAGTCCTTACAGACTTCACCTTGCCTAGTGAAAGCAACAGTGGCAGGAAGGTGAATCACAGATCTCTACTCAGATTTTGAGATCATGGAAAGAAACTCTTTTAATGCCAAAAGTAGCTACACTAGCTAACTTGAAACTAGGTCTACTGTGTTTATATGAACTGTAGACAAAATTTAAATGTCGATATAGACATAACTGTACAGTTTATTACATAGTTGTATAGCCTTCAATATTTTTTTTTAAATGTAATCAGAAACCTTGTGATACATTCTTTTCTCTTGGCACATGTGCACATAGGTTATCTTCCTCCACTATTTGTGCTATTCTATCAATTGGAATGAAAACATGGAAGTGACAGGTTTTAAGACTGGGTGCTGGTGCCACATTGTACCTTAAGTCACAACAGATATTTTGTATTCTTGTGCCTACAGATTTTTTGGCCAGGAGGGATCTTCTGGACAATATGAACCAGAAAATATTACCCAGTACTTTCTCTTAACTCCATAATTTCTCTTTAAACTATCATATATCTTTTGACTGAACACCCACTTTTGATTTAAAGTCAGTAAGGAATCACTCATCTCTGCTAAATTATTCCAATGGTTAATTATAGTTATAATTAAATGCTTGCATGTTCTTCCTTCTCTAATTACAGTGTTTACTAATTAGAGAAATCTCCCCCCCTGCAGTTAATTGCATTTGTTTAAATTTTTTCTTGGTCTTATTTCACAGAAACTGTCCAGCACATTTGATTTGTTTATCTTAGAGAGGCTCATAAGAAGGAATGTAAAATCATAAAACATTACTTCAAGGAGAATGGCAATAAAATCCTCTTTATTCAGTGGAAAAACAGGAGTTGAAGTCATCCTCTTAAATTGCAATAAAGAAGACTGAGATTAGTTTTAGGGAAAAAATCCACCCCACTTTCCAACTGCAGGAGCAGCCAGGTGCTAACAGATTTGCAAGTGAGATGATGGAATCCCAGTACTGGAACACTTTTAAGAACAGCTTAGACAATTTTTTTCCAGGAATAATTAGGAGTTGTCTATAAGTTGGGCAACGTCACCAATTCTCTTCCACAATGATTTCCTATAATTCTGTTTTTTCCCCAATAATTTTTTTTTAGCCCTTGGCATTGCTCAGCACCTTTTTTGAAGAATGTTCACCTTCTAAAGCAATTCATACTAAATTCATTTACCTGTTCATAACAGCATTTGTTACTTCACCAGTTTGAAGTCTGAAATCTTTTACCAGCAGCAATTGTACAATTAATTACTTATCACTGATTTTATACATGTAAATAAATAAATATGTATAAGAGAATAAATGCATATATGTATGTGAAAGTTGGGCTCACTCAAAAGCTCCCTCTGGAGCTGCTCTGCCTAAGTGAGCTCATGCCAGGAGGGTGAGAGTGGCTCCTCCTGCAGCCCTGCTCCTGCCATGAGGCTTCGTGGGAAATGCCTCTGAGTCAGAAACACAGCAAAAGATAAACACCTGAAACTGGAAATGCCTTTTAGACAGCCAAATACAGGGCAAAAGCTATGGGAGGATGGTGCCATGAGAGCTGAGTGTTAGCAAGAGTGCAGGAGGAGTCATGGCAAAAATTGCCTGGCAGGATTGGCGCTGCTGAAGGGAGCTGGTGATGAATGCCAGCCACTCCACAGTTTTCCAAAACTGCCAGAGGTTGATGTGTTGTGCTGTACCTATAAGAACAGCATCTGACAGATACTATTCAAATCAGCTCTCAGCAGCATGTCTCATCTCCCCTGCATGGCTCCAGAACAGTGGGTAAAAGTTAGGTGTGTAGATCTGGCTGCGTAGCAGTTCTGGTTGTCACCATGATCATGGGACCTGCCAGCCCAAACAACGTGTACATGCACACATTGAGCAGTTTCTGGGTTCATTTCCCCTCCCTCATTTCCATACATTTACAACATTTTTGCTTTTATTGTTGCAACTCCTGTGCTATCAATTATCTCTTGGGAGCAGAGTGATTTTGGAGGATACTCTCAGCAAGAACACTTACTGGAAATGCTCTGAGGAAATGCTTTCAGATAGTTTTGCAAACACCCACTAATGTTTTATATATGCAAAGTATTGTGGCGCTATGATGTTAATAACAGGCTGCCAGTATTAAATTCCACAGTATTGAATCATAGCGTCACTTTAAAAGATATATGTCAGGGCCACCCATGTGATTCTCTGAATCAGGCAATGATCAACACCTTGGGAATTTGGATCCCTTTGGGTTTTTTTGATTAAAAGCCAGGTCTGCATTTGTTATCCTAATCATACTATTTAAAACAAGTTGGCCAAATATTCACCTTTCCAAATCAGTATTTGTTGATTTAGATAGTATTATACTTGTAGTACCTGAGGGGTTTGGGTCTGTGCTTCAAACATGGCGTGAATTGCTGCTTCATCACAGCAAGTCAAGTTGGGCACAAATCGGTACTGTAACTCTTAATCCTCTGTATCACTGAAGCCCTCCTGAGCAATCTTAAATAAATCAGTTGCTCTTCTTTTCCCTGGCCCACTTGTATGTTAAATGGGGCTTTTTTTTTGCATAACTTTTATGTTAAAAAAGCTTTGCTTGCTTTGGCAGAGCATTGTTCACTTACTGTGAGTTTCCCACACCACACTTCTCCACACTCATAAGCATTTTTCTGATGCAGCTGTGACCTTAACCGCTGTGAAAGGGACTGGGGATACAGTGGTTTATTCCAAATCAGACTGAGCAATTCCTAGATTCCTCTCACCTTCCCACTTTAACCAAAATGAGATTTCTCCCCCTATGTTTCTTCCTGGGCTTGGCCAGGAATCGTATTGCAGAGGAGGAGACCTCTCACACTAAACTGTGGCTACGGCTGCCACGTCAAGCCCTCGCACTGTTTTATATTCTTGCCTTGGAAGAGATTTGAACGTCAAATTAGGAGCCAGGCCACCACGAGCCACTCTGTGCTCTGCTAGGAGTGTCTCTCCAAGGCAATCCTGACACTACAGTCATGCAGTGACTACAGTTTCTGTAAACATGTCATAACAAGCTTTAAACTAGCAAGCACACTTGCTACTAATACTAGGTTAGGCTCTTATGCGTTCTTGGAGGTCATGGTGTTAAGCAAGGAAAACAAACTCCTGTTTTCTAAGGAACTGCACAGATGAGTCCTACAGAGCCTCTGACCAGCTGCAGCACTGACAGGGCTCTGGTGCAAGCCTGAGTTTAGTCCTGAGGGCTGCCTTCACACCATCAGGGCTGCGAGAATGGGTTTGATGCTTAAAACCATGAAATGAAAGGAATCCGGGGATGGGACCGTGCAAGTCACGTGCTGGTGAGAATAGGGTAATCAACACAAACAGTAAGCAAAACAATTACTGTAATTACATGTCAAATTTTGTTTGGGGAGTAATGGAACCTAACGCACAAATATGACGTTATTTTCTTGCATCAGCCTGGTGGTCCAGGAAGGTATATAAAACCAGTCATGATTCAGACACCTTCCAGCAGGTTCTCTTGACTTCTCCTCGGTGAACTGAGTAAGTTAGATTCTGATATAACTTCTTCCTAAAAAAAAAAAAATTATCATTTTTGAAATCTTTGTGTTTACTTCAGGAATGAATTTTAGATTAATATTCTGTGATTCTGTACAATATGCAGGAGTTTATTTTCATGAAAGAGTCATTTGCTAATTATTCATTCAGAGGCACTGATGGATTGAGGTTTAAAAATACATTTGAAATCTAGATAATATTAATGACATCTACTTCCATTACTTTATGGAAATTTAATGCATATAACCTTTAGGTAACCTTAAAATATCTTAGCCAGCAGTATACATCTGGCAGTGGTTTTCTGACCTTATGGCTTCCAATTTTTATCTAATCTTGGACAGAGGTATCATGTATAAATATTGAGATAGGCCATATAAATAATGAGATGGTGAGATAGCTGCAGTCACCTTTTGGACTGGAGCCAGCCATTAGGACACAATGTCTCTGTGGATGTGGCCCTACAGAGCTCCTGGTCTGACTTTGGAAATGCCCCACCTGGGACCCTCTTGGGCACTCACTGTCAGTCTGAATGTCCAGGGCTCTGCTAAATCGTCTGTCAGTACAGCTACGCAGAAGAAATGTGAACCCAGAAAATGTCTACTTAAGGTGTATATTCCTTGGGAAGTTGTTTTGGGTGTTTTTGTTGTCTTTATGCAAAGCAGTGGTCTTATGCAAACATTCAACAGGCTGTGTAAATATATTATGCACTATAAATGTTTTGTACTATACGTTATGTGTTCAGGTCTGTTTTTCAGTGATCCATTTTCTCTGGCTTTATTTCTGTTGAGGGATTTGCAGGTCAAGTCAAGAACATAGAATTAATTGATATAGTAGAATGAAAGGGTGGGAACCTGAAGATAGTGTCTGGATTAGGATTTAAGGTCAGAAGTTCAAGTGAATAATGGGTATTTTGGCATTGTGTCTAAAACAACAAAAGAAAAAAAATCCAAGAAAAATTGTTTGAGTCAAACTGAGCCCCACCCAGGCTTTTCTAATATGTAGCTCAGTTAGACAAAAAATAAGTAATCACCTTGTCTGAAACTGAAATATTCCATTTAATCTGAAACAAAAGATTAACTAGCTCCTTCATTTATTGCTTTGATATGGAATTTGGATAAGTTTGAAATGACATCCTGAAATGTAGTTTTAAGGCATTTTTCCAAATTACCTTCCCACCCTTCAATTTATTTCAAAAGAAAGAAAGAATGTGTATAATTAAGTGCAGGTTTATGAACAGTTTTACTCCCTCTGAAATTTAAATTTAGGAGACCTGCTTTCAGGTTTTTGCTGGGCTTCAGCTTTTTCCTTGTGATCTTGCAAAAGGCTCTTATTTGTTGAATATTCCAAGTGAGCCTGATGCTAAATATGCTGTGTTAAAGCCACCTGCTACAAACTAACTGCACTAAAAAAAATAGTACTTGGTATCCTTATGGGATTGACTCCCTCAAGTACAACATAGGGATTATATACCTCTTTCTGCTTTTTGTCTGCTTAGCCCAGGGAATATGTAAATACCATACAGTTAAACCTCTCATGTATTTTCCATTTCTACAACACTTGGTGCTGTGTTACCCTAATTTTACTGAACTCCACCTCTGGAGTCCAAACTACATAGAAGAAAGCAGATGATATATAAGCAGCAGCCCCAAAGAGGTTGTTTGGTGTCTGCAGGAAGGAATTGGGCTCTGAAGGGCCACAGAAGAGAAGAGCAAAGCAAAGCAGAACAGGATGGGTGTCAACCTATCTAGCAACTTCTGTCTCTTCAGGGTTCACCTTAGCTTAGTTCAAGTGTTGATCCTGTCCTACTGGCTCCTTTGTTTTTTTATTTGCTCTTTCCTGTATCTTGCAGGCCTACAGCACAGCTCAAAGATGTCCTGTGAGAAAACTCTGTGTACTGAGCCATGCTCTGTCCCGTGCGACGTGAAATGCCCTGAGCCCCGTGCTGCAGCCTGCAATGAGCCCTGCGTCATCACCTGTCCAGACTCCCGTGTGATTATATTTCCACCTCCTGTGGTTGTGACCTTCCCAGGACCCATCCTCACCACCTACCCACAGGAAACTATCGTGGGCTCCACGGAGTCAGCCGAGCTGGCTGGCTCCTTAGAGTCGGCCGTGGGGATTGCTTCAGCGCAGAAGGGTGCTGAGTGCGTGGAGCCCTGCATCGATCGGTGTGCCCCACAGTTCGTGACAAAGTGCGAGCCCCAGTGTGTTCCTCAGTGTGCTGCCCCATGCGCTCCCCCGTGTGCTGCCCCATGCGCTCCCCAGTGCACTCCCCAGTGTGCTCCCCAGTGCGTGCCGGAGTGCTCCTACACCTATTCCACCCGCTGGAAGCATCCTTGCCAGAGGGGCTTCTGTAAGAAGATCTAATCAGCTTAAAACAAAGAATAGTCATGGGAAAAGAACAAGCAAAGATGTGAAAGAACATGGCATGTGATTTACAGGCATGGGTACCGGAGAGGGAAGCACCCCTGAAAACCAGGACCCTACATTTAATTCCTATATAGCACTTTAGCTTAGATTAATGCTTTCTTTATTCTTGTGGCTTTGCATCTTACACCTGCGCTTTTAACTTTCTCTACCCAGTTTGACATTGACCATGGTTTTAAAACAGAGCATGCATAGGGATTTGAATGTCAGACTCAGCAAGAGTGAGGAAAGTGAACACCTCCACGAAATGTGTCACACTGGAATGGGTAATTGGTTTTAGCTTTTCTTATCTCTAGAAATGAGCTCTTTCTAGTCTGCATTATTCTTTCTGCAAATGTCTACTCCACTTTGCATTTACATTAAAATGCTGCTGCATCAAACCATTGGCCTTCTGAATCTCCTTTTTCCTCTGCTACTTATTTGCAATGCTCTCTTGGTGACACAGCCTTGTATAGAGAAACATAAGATGGCCTGGAGACTACTCCTAGACCACTCAAAACATGGTGGTCAGGTAAAATTAATGATTTGGTTCTGCTCTGCAGGCCCCTGTGTGAAAACAGGATGTCAGTCCTAGAATCCAGGTTGCAGTCTGGAAACCAGTGAGCAGAAGTCCCATTCACAGAGAAACATGGTTCTGCATTTTCTGGGTATACACCTCTAGATTATAGCAAAATGTGTATATTTAAGTGTCCTGTTCTAACTCATAACCAGTCCTATTTGGAGTCCTTGTTTTCTATAAACAAACTGAACTGAACCAGGTTCAAGATATTCTTCATACTTTTGCATCAAAACTTTTCCAGCTTGCTTTTGCAAAGAACTCTTTTTCACAAGTAAGTGTTAACAGTCATATGTGGACCTGGAGCACCAGTTCCTTACTTGCTGCTGGATGTCCTGGTCAAAGCCCCAGGTATCTATGTCTGCCCAGCTGGGGCCAGCAGTGGATCCCTCTAGGCAGACACCACTTAGGACATCAGGTGTGTCCTGCTCATGCCAAGCAATTTCAGATGCTGTTTTTATGCTATGCTAAAGATTATGCTAATTTCATTCTTCCATAATGGCTACGTACATGTGTTTGCTTATTTAACTCATGGTCTTTTGGTGCCTAAGAAATACCATGTCATTCTTGCAATTATACCCACGCAGAAATATCCCAAGACTTCCGCAGAACAAAGGGAGTCAGGGTGCTTCACAAACATGCACTGATGTATTACACATGTAAAGAGGTATGTTAATACAATGTTAATAGTATATTACTTGGGTTGCATTCCCCAAGACTCTGTAATAACTCATTTGGAAAAAAGGTCATGATTTCACACACGTTTATCTCCGTATCTTCTCAGGATTTTTTTTTTTTCTAGTAAACTGATGATTTTCACTATAAAGTTGCTTTTCTTTTGTTTTATGATACCTTTCGTGTCAATGATCAAGACATAGGGCTGTTTCCAATCAGCCCAAGTTGAAAAGAGGGGCTGACAAAATACATTTGGACCCCTCATCCCACTAGTTCCGGAAGTGCAAGTTCACTCTCCAGGTGACCACATTTTAAAACAAGCTGGGTTTTTTAACATGTAAAAAATCCAAACAAACCAGTTTTTATCCCTCTATTGAGTAGAGTTTGGTAGTTCAAAGAGCTAAAAACCCAACAGCCTAAGTGTTTTTATTAGGGAAACCACTCAGATAGCAACCGTGTCAAGCCCCAAGCTATCACGCTAGAAAAACTTAATGCTGTGTGTTCACAACTAGGGACATTGTCCCCGCAGCTCCCCATCACAAACCCA
The DNA here is from genome assembly GCA_013401275.1 of Pandion haliaetus. Lineage (NCBI taxonomy): Eukaryota > Metazoa > Chordata > Aves > Accipitriformes > Pandionidae > Pandion > Pandion haliaetus. Next base: position 103,257 of record VYZV01045817.1, read on the forward strand.
ACTAATCCTGGCAGTTAAACAAATTGTGTATTTGAGGAGAGTGGTAAACACGAGAAAACTTGAGCAATAAACCAGGTCTAGATAAACCACCAAAACTACCATTGAAAAGACACTTGGCAACAGCCAGGGACCCATCTATCCATGGCTGGGAAAGTCTGATGGGGCAATTAATAAATGTGTCCAACAGAGGATTTGGAGATTCCTCTTCATTCCCAGCTCCCTTCCCAGCCCAGGGAGAGGTGCTCTGGGGCAGGCTGGTCTCTCCAGTAGGGATGGGGCAACGTTGGTGGGGCTGTGGAACCCAGCTGGGATGCAGGTCTTGTCACCCAGCTCTGTGCTGGGGCTGCTGCCCTCCTGTGGAATCAGCTTGGGCTGACTCAGACTGTGATGCGAAGGCAACTCAGCAGGGACTGAAAAACTTACCTGCAAGTCTAGGTGCGTGCTCCAGGCAGTCTAGGTATGTGCTCCTGGCCAGGGTCATCATGAACCAGCCATGAAAGTGGCCTGGGTTGGTGTCTGGAGCCCTTGCTGCCAATTGCAAGCCCAGGAGAGCTGCTGGTATGCCACAGCCTCTGCAAAGTCTTTGTCAATGCCTGTTGATGAAGATCAGCCCGGTGATAAGCCTGTGCCAGACCCTTCCCTTAATCTCTTTTTTCTGTGTACACTGTGAGACAGCTCCAAGTGTGCTGCCTATCACTTTCCCAGCTGTTTTGCATTTCACCATTTTTTGCCATCGCTGATTTTTTAGGGAAAGTGGGTAATCATTATGTCACTTTTTATAGAAAAGATAATTGCTGCCCTAAAGCTAAATGACTTGCTTCCATGGAGAATCTTGGATTAGATTCAGCTGTTGCTATCTTTTGAATCATCTAATATAAATTATAGTATTTCCTAAACACCATGGCTACGTTTTAATGTTTGGTTGTCCTGATATAAATGAAATAACAGACAGTTTGGGCCTGGCACCAAGAAAAAACTAGACAAGTAAAGAAAAAAAGATCATTGGGAGGAGAATTGATTCGTATTTACAGTTGAGGTAGGGATGCTCAGTAAGTGACAAACTTTCAAAACAGCTTTTTAATTATGAAATCTTTGGAAAGTCTGGACTCTGTGGATCTGTGTGGGGCCCCACAAAAGCCCCATGGGGTGAGCGCAGAAGGCTTCACCTTCCTGTCACTCCTCTTCAGGGTTACCTGGCCCTGAGCAATGCACTTGGTTACCCGTGCCTATATTTATTCTCTAGAACAGCTGTAATAAAATGTAATACAAAGGCCAATACCGTGAATGTATTAAAAAGATTGGCAAGTATCAACAATTATTCCATTCTGAACAAACAACATTTTCAAAGCACTTGGGAATGTTTCACCACACATTTGGGCAAGCACAGTGCTCACAATGCCATATCCATCATCAAGATTTAATCTTTGCACATGAATCAGCCCTGCAAATCTTCAAGGCAATACTCTTTAGTTTCCAAAACCTGAGTCAGTAAGACATGCTAATAAACCGAAAGATACTATTTTGCAAAGCTAATGCATGAGAGAGATCCTCCCACGGTGCAAGTTACTATTCCCTCCCTGTAAGTATTCTTATGCCATACTACGCTAGTCAACTACCAGGCTCTAAAGTGGCATAAGCAATAGACGTATGCCCAATAAGAAAGCCTGAGAGACCTAACTTGAAAATATTCTTTCAAACATACACACCTGGAGCTGAACACCATCCAAAACCATATCTAAACACAACAAGTTCCATACATGCGGATCAAAGCCTATTTGTGGATGGAGAAAAAGGCATGGTGTAATTAAGATGGAGAAGCCAGGATGGTGACAAAGTTCATGGTGATGGTGGTTGCACTTAAAACGGAAAAGGTCAGGATGGAGCTCTGCCCTGGAATTACTCATCACTCCTTGCCATAAAGAATATTTGTGTTTCTACACTTAATCCACTCCTGTTTTTCTGCTTGTTGACCAGTTTGCTGCCAGTGTGTCAAAACTATCTCTAGGTTATGATGAGTCACTACGAAGATCACTGGAGCAATAGCCTGGGAAAGTCTTGGGCTTGCTCAGAACAGGCATTTCAGGAGAAGTTAACAATGATGGTACTCTAACTGCAGTGACGTGTGGGGTTATTACCATCCTGGTAATTGCTGGAGTAAGACGCCCCAGTGTTGACTAATCATTGCTCTCTAAAACATAACACTGGTGATGTTTCCCCAAGGAGGTTATGACTGAAAGCCTTAGAATTGATGGTCGCATTGTCAGTTAAACCAAAACTTTTTGACTTTGTTTTGGGGGATTTTTTTTCAACTCCATGGGCCAAGCCCTCACCTAGGCATGCAGCTGAGAGGGTGGCTATGGCCAGGAGCCAGCACTGGGGTGGAAGAAGCTGCATTGCATGTCACTGCTGCCTGGAGGATGCTTCGTCGTTGTACTTTGCTTTTGTCTAGCAATTGTGGGAGGGTTGTGCCAGGGTGTTTGCTGCTCTGACACTGTGGTGTTCCTGAAGCCGGTCTAGGAAGCCCATTTAGCTTCCTGGGAATGGGATGAAGAATGGGAAAGAGCTGTGAGACAATCAGAGGCTGAAGGCTCCCCGTAATGACAGCTTGGGATCCATCCCAGCAGTGACTCTATTCAGTTCTAATTGATGGGTACTTGGAGGACAAAAAATATGTTATTACAGAGTTCATCAATTCTGGCTCTTAGGCTTTCTTTAGAAGCCTTTGATGCCATACACAATTGCAATGTCTAGCCTGAGCTGTGGGTGTGTGCCAGGACATTCCTGGGGTCCTGAGCCAGGGGCTGTGCACCAGTGTGCCCATCCTGTCCTTTCCAAGGCATGCAGCGGGTCAGGGAGGGGGAACTGGTTTGGTCTGATCTGGAAGGGCAATGCACATGTTCCCCATTATAAAACCAACTTCAGTTTCCCCTGGCAGCAGTCAGCAAACCATCATCAAAACTACTGAAGACTCATCCCCGAAGTTGTATTTTCATGCTATAAATTATTCATTCGTTATTGCTGCTGACTCATAAGTGCTAGAGACCAAACCACTGACCAGAGGAAGCAGGACTGTTGAAGGGAAATGTTAGTAAAGGCACTGCTAATGCTGTTAAAGTCAGCTTTAAAAGGATCGGCACGAGCGCTGTTTCTTAACAGCCACTGCTGTTCTTCCACCTATTAATTGTTAAATATAACTATCACTACCAGTTCTATAAACCTGTCTCCTGCAATTTTGCATGCTATTATTTTATGCTTATATGGTAAACACCTCAGGAAAGGCAATGTCACATGGCCTGCGTTTGTGCAGTATCTGTCCCTTTAGGGTGTCCAATATGACTGGAACATCTAACAATTACTGAGTTTACAGTCTACGTAATAAGGTAACAAGTCCATAAGTGCTAATCTGGAATTTTCTGCTGATTCCCCAGAAAGGTGTCAATCGTGTTGAAGAGTGGTCAGGAATTCACTCACTCTTGTCCATTATTATTACTTATTTATCATTACAGCTCCTTGCTGCATGTTTCAGGCTTACAGAGATTCAACTATCCCTCCCCCAAAGAAGTCTTTCTGTGCAAAGTGAGACAAAATGTAGGAGGGATTTGCTTTAGGCACCTAATTTAGAGCTAAGCCAGCCAGCTAGACTCCCTCTATAGTCCAGAGAAAAGGAGGTTTTGGGACCTCCAATCTCTGGCTGCTCTTCTGCATTTTTTGAGGAATGTCCCACTCTCTCCACTGGCTGCAATAGCAAGTTTTTAACCAGCTTGGCAGGTTTTAGGTCAATGAGTCACAGGTCCCTCAAAGCCACTGTCCTTGCAAAGATCTCTGCCTGCTGTGGTGGATGATTTGGTTAATTTCTCAGGTGATCACCACAGGAATGAGCCCAGGGCAGTACCTGGTCAATGTAGGTGCTTGTAATTGGTGATGTTAACACACTCCTGGCACAGCACATGGTACCTCACCATCCTCATCTACTTTGGGGCTGGCTGAAGACAGCATCCCCATGAGATAAGGATTAAGGGTGATAACAAACCCACAGTTGTCTTGGTTTGCAAAAATGACAGATGCTCACAGAGGCTTTGGTTGTGATAACCATGGTTATGAAGGGTTTGGCAGACACCTTCCAATCTCCAGGCACAAACTCTACTGTCTTTTTCTCCCAAACTTTGGATAAGGTGCATTGCCGTGGTGGCTGTGAGCTGCACTGCTGACCCAGGGATAATACAGCTTTCTGAGTTGGCATTTTGCTATTTGGTTTGGCAGGATGAAACAGAGTGCCTCGTGTGTAGGCCGGGTAGCAGAAACATGCCTTGCTGCAATTCATTCCTCTGCTGTGCTTGTTTACACCATTAACAATTTAAGCCCTGTCATTTATGGCATAGGTTATGCTTAAATTATGTGGGATGGTTATGAGGAAGCTCTTGGCAACACTTATCTGGGTTGTTCTAATTTTTTCCACAGAATAAAGGACTTCAAAGCACCTATGTGTGATTAACATGTTGTAGATACAGAGTTCTACTGTCATAAAATTAATGACATGTTGCTGTAGTTTTAGATCTTGATAATGAGTAATAGTTTCACTTTAAAACGTGATCTTCTCCTCCTCCTAAGCAGGCCCTTCATAGCTTTGCAGGTCGAGGTTATTGTCTTTGCCATAGAAGACAATTTTTTTTCTCTGCTATACTAAAATCAAAGTCTTAAATTTATGAACCTTCTGGTCTTTATATGATGTAAATTTGCTCTGTCAATTAAAAAGATACCTAAGAGGATTGATTACCCTACATAAAATCTGGGCTTACATTGTTTAAAAAAAGTTTGAAAACCAGCCTTGTAGTGTGCTAAATTAAGGTCTCCTAATTAAACATATATAGTACAAATGATATAAGCCCTCATTTTCCAGTGATAACTTTGCTTGTTATTTCATTGTGTAAAGAAATTATAATTCTCTATAGAAATGAAGAGCCGACAGATTTATTTAGTCTCTAGCTCTGCTTCCAGCTGGAAGATTTGGATTTCTTCAACACATTGACCAAGGAATTCAAGGCAAAGTTTTCAAAATCTAATGAGGAATTTTGCACACTTTCTTTGAAAAGAAGCGTTGTCAGCTACAACTAGTGATCATGAAGAAGCCTAAGTCAGGGTCAGATGGGTATCACACTGTATGGGGCTCAGAACTAACAGCTAACCCTAAGAAAGATAATTGCAGCAGCTGAAGTCATGATCCAAGTAACAACATGTGATTTGCAAGTAAATGAGATAATCACCGACAAATAGGTCTTCTAGCCTCCAGGCAGTTGGAGGAATTGTATAAAAGCATTTGCAGCTCAAGGCTGTTTACTTACTTCTCCTAGCTTTTTCTCTTCAGTAGATCAAATGAGTCTGATTGGGCTTATTCTTTTGACTGTTACATCTTTAGTTTTAGCTTTGGTGTAAAACTTTGTTACTCTCAGAATTGCTATAGCTGTCTGCTATAAACAAGTATCTACTGCAAGCAGCCTACTGGGGGCTTTGACAGATGCAGATTTGGGGAAGTAATGTGGGACTTAGAGACCCATAGGGGTTTTAGACACTTTCCATTGACTATGTGGGGGTCTAAATTCTCTCTTCTACTTTGTACAGTCTCACTATAGAAATACTTTGATACTGGAGTTTATTTGTTAGGACGGCTATGTGTATACAGATTCACATCTCTTGTGCATGTTTAAGGTCTAGGCAGGTGGAAATACATAGAAAGACTCAGTTTTCAGGATAGGGCACAACTTTGTCCTAGCAAAATAACTCCATAATTGAGTGCACCGGCACTGAATATTTTTTTTACAGAAAATTAAAAGAAACTAGAATATCTGTAAGTGAGAAAGCAGTATGCTAGGCTGAGCTGAGGTCTAATCTCAGATAGCAGCTACCCTTCTTTATAGATCAAGTAATTTTAGCTCCAGACCCCATCTGATGCCATTGACCATTGTATTTGTGCTAATATTTGCTATAGTGGGCTCCTTGACTGCAAATATTTCTGTGAAAGGAGCTTCTTATTCTGTATTTAATCTATGCCTTGAGGCAAGAAGATGCACTCTGCAGTCAGTGCCCTGAGGTACTCAGGAACTCCCCTAATAAATACAGGACATCCCACCAGGGAGCTCCTGAGGGCAGGCTTCTGCTTCTGCACTGGCTCCAGGCATGGCCACAAAAATGTTACACAGTTGTGTCTAGTTAGTACTTCTGCTGAGCTCTGAAGTAGCCAGAATTTCTATTTTGAAACAGAAAGAATCAGGTCTAGCCTGGAATTATGACAAAACTTGGTTTTTTTTTTAGGCTGGCTGTTTACAGAAAGCAATCTATCCACAACCCTTAGCAGAACACCCAGCTGCCCTCCAAGCTTCTCTGTCGCTCGTGCTGTGTGTTCATCCCAGATGCAGGAAGGGACTGGTGGGTGACAGCCTTCGCTGCAAGGAGCTGTGCACTAATTGCAAGGGTTCAGTTGTTATTCTGATCTCCTCCCTGTGTTTCAGACTTACCCACTTTCCAGAGTGATGTCTTACTGCGGAGACCTGTGCATACCATACAGCAGCCCATGTGAGGTGACCTACCCTCAGCCCTTGGCCATGCCTGCAACAAGCTGTGCGTGACATCGTGCGATGACTCCAGAACCGTCACCTACCCATCACCCCTTGTCCTGACTTTCCTGGGACTAATTCTCAGCTCTTGCCGACAGGAAAGCATCGTGGGCAGCTGTGGACCATGCAGCATTGGCCACCCATTTGGTTCTGGGGGGCTGTCTTGGTTACAGGGGCTATGGAAATGCTGTTGGCTTAAAGGGTTCCTCAAATGGTTATGGGGTGCATGCAATTACAGCAGGTCTTACAATTCTGGATACTCATCACTGGGAAGGGGAATTTGTAGCCCATATTCTTACTGCTGGTACAGCACCTACAGCTGAGAAAGCTGTGGGCCACGCTAAATACTTCATGGGAGTTCACTGCACAGAGCAACCAGGATGTGGAAAACAGAGCAGAAAATCAAGGATAGGAAACTGAAGCTAAGCCTGAGCAGAGCTGAGAGCTCACTGGTCTGACTGAAGCCGGCAGGAGCTGTGAGCTCTTGGCAGTGTACAGAAAAACAGGCATACAGGTAGAGCTGGGCAAACTATTACACACACACACACAAAAAAAAAAAAAAAAAAAGATTTAGCCAGTGTCCAGCAAAGAAAAAGAATTTTTCAAGGAAGAAGGAAAAAAAAAAAAAGATATAACTGGAAAACAATTCCTTTTAAAATCTCAATTTTTAAATTTTAAAGCAGAGAGTAAAAGCAATTTTTCTTAGATGTCAAAGTGAAACAGTTCAGAATGTTTTAAACCACTGTTCCTTTTCAAAACTCTTATTTTCTCCCCACTTAGATTACTTCAGCTGAAGATTTTCATTGCCCTAAAGCTCCATCCTGGAACAAATTTGCTTTATTAGAGAAATATAAGCAGCTCAACATATAAGAATATTTTCCCTTTTACACTTTGGGTTTTTGGCATCTTCTGTTTACATTTTCCCACCTATGTATTTATTGCACTGTTTCTGGGGATAGGTTGGATGTTCAGTTACTAAAAAAAAGATCTGTGCACTGCAAGTATTGTGGTGTCCTCACTATCCTTGAGGTTAAACAATGTTCAGTTTAATGGGTCGCAGGAATTTGTACTTTGTTTTGTGGCCTTCCACTACGATACAAGACTAATGGAAACCTCCTTTGCCTTAGTATGTCTGCTTTAAAATAAATATATTGTAAAGAGGTAGAAATAGGACATATAACTCAAATTATACAGCTATAATAAGGAAAGCAGAAATTCTCATTCCAAATGCATGATTTAATATCACAAACTTTGTGATATAAAGGGTCCTGAAGCATCTGTCTTTATTTCCTGTGTTATTGCAACTGTTAGCTCTGCTTCTCATGCCCATTAAAAGCCATATTGCATAACAATGACCTGGTGTTCATTCCACCTCAGTTTTCCATTTACCTCCGTTTCAATGAAAAGACTTCTCTTTCTTCTGAGCTCCCTTATTTCTCTTCCAGATGATACAGTAAGTTTCCAGTAGTCACCAAAAGGTAGTTTTCTTCCAGCACAAGGACTCAGTTACTTTGGAAATAAGAGTTTTGGCCCTTCAGTTCCAGCACAAAGAGAATGCTCTTAATAACCAGAGGAAATCATGCTGCATACATACCCACAGCACACTGCACACGCCACTGCTTCTGCGCTGTTTGGGTCTGGCTCCATGCAGAAGCTGAAGCCAAGGCTTTCCCTGGATAAAAATGGAAATCTATTCCTAGTACTGGCATTTGCAATGAGCAGAAGTCTTTAAGCAGTAAATACACTTTTAAAATGTAGTGAAGATAACTGAGGGCAACTCCTTTCTCTTTGTAAGCTAATGGGTGGGTGAAGATAACCTCTGATCCAACAGTCTGGCATGATTGTTTGATCCCACTCCTTTCACCACAAATCCTTACAAAAAATTTGAGGGATGTCCACATCTTGTGGATAAGTGGACAACATGCAAACAATAACCAGGACACCTTGTCCTTTGCTGTTGATTAACACCCAGAGGAGCCTGGGTCTCAAATGAGGCAATATTTTAGCATCATTGTCCAATAGTTTTAAGCTGAAAAGGAAACCAGAAGGCGAATGTTGTTATGCAATATAAGCTTTAATTGAAACAGGATAAGGACTTCATAGCAGCAGAACATAACAATCCAGAGAGTACAGAGCACATTTGCAGGACATTACAATCAAATTGGAGCTTTGGGAAGTTTTTCCACTATTCCTCAAAAGCCATGAAACGTCAGTCCATATCAGAGGCCAGAATATACAGGATCTAATTTGCATGGATGTTTAGTCTTCTATAAACCACTCGAATTTAAACTAAGGCATTTTCCATATTTCTCAAGGAAACAGCTTGTCAAACAAAGAGTTGGGATCTTGTTAGCAGATACCTAATCCAACAGGAAGGGAAATACAAAGTCCAGCTCATGAGGACCCCTGCTGCAGCCCGATATGATGCCCTTCTGAAAGCCATGTCCCTCTGCTCACTCGGGGACTGAGACTTTGCTCTGGTCCTTGCTGGGTCTGGCTCCCCAGGGAATCCCTGAGGGGCTTAGCAGGGCCCATAGCTCCCATGGCGGTAAGTCGTGTACTTGCGGGAATAGCAGGGGTAGGAGTACCTGCCACCCAGGTAGGCACCGGACCCAAAGGAGCTCTGGGCATCCAAGGAGCTCCCATAGCCAAAGGAGCTGCCTATCTCCAGTGGGGCTGAGGTGCCCACAAAGCTCTCCTGAGGGCAGGAGCTGAGGATGGGGCCTGGGAAGACGATGGCCACGGGTGGTGGGTAGACCACAGCACGGGAGTCCCCACAGGAGGTGACACAGGGCTGGCTCCAGGCGTTTGCATATGGTGCAGGGCAGCTCACGTCGCAGGGTGAGTAGCTGCCATAGTTGCAGGCCTGCCTGTAGGAAGACATCTTTCTGGCTGGAAGTAAATCTGAAAGGCATAGGGTGGGGAGAGCATGAGTCAAGGTCAACAGTGCAGATGGTTTGCAAAGGGGAGCCCTCAATTATTCAATTCATACAATGTTCAGAAAGTTCCTCTTCTATAGCTATAGCTAAGTATAAAGTGTGATTGTAATTCATATGCAGAAATAATGAAGATTAGATAACCTGTTAGAAGTCAGCAAAGCCTCCTTAAGAACAGATGAGGATTAACCTAGCAATATTTATTTAAAATGGTTCCTAAAACTATTGTCTTCATTTACAAAACACTCCTAGGCATAAATAAAATCAATAAGCATTCTTTCTCCGAAACATGCAAACATCTTTTGAAGTCCCATATTCTCCACATAAATTCCATACCTTCCAAAGCCTGCCAAGCTCAAAGAAGTTACAGAATCTTTTCTTATGAAAGTAAGATTCTTCCAATAACAGGCAAAGACATATTAAGTGCTCAGACATAAGTACATTAAAACTTTTATTAAAGTGGCTTTTAAACTCATAGAACAGATTTAACTGAAGTCAGACTTACTCAGTTCACCACCTAGGAGAAGCCAAGAAGAGTGGTTTGAAGAGCTCTGTGCTCCAAGCACTTTTATATGGTTCTTCAGAGCAGCTCCAGGGTCTGAGCCATGCTTCAGGCATGCAGTCCTCCCTGGTTACAAAACAAACTTTCCTGCATTTGTCACGTCAACGGGTGGAGGACTCTTTGCATATTGTTTGCTGTTAAGCAATTATTAGTTGAATGGTATCACATCCATGTTGCAGCCTACAGAAATCTCTCATCTCAAAATAGGGATAGTATTCACCATTAGTGTCTTTCTACTCATTGCAGAAATTAGCTTCCTTCTTCCATTTGTCCAAGCTTCAAAGCACACAGATCAGTAGAACAGAGGATTACTGATTTGGCAAAAGAGACTTTTTAAAAAAAAAATAATAAATTGATCTTGACATGTTGGTGTAAATGTTTTCAAACCTTTTAGTTGCAAAGGGAGATGAAACTTAAGACACCATTGGCAAGATACCTTTCTGGTCCCTTTTTATCCCCACTCTCTTTTTCCTCAGTAGGTGGAGGAAAAAAAAAAAAAATTAAAAAAAAAATCAATAGATCTATAGACCACAGCCCTTGGGTGCTTCAGTTATGGTGATCATCCTCTTCACAGCTACGGAGAAGTAGCTCTGTGATATAAGGGCTTTTGTGATGTTAATAGTGAGTTTCTACAGCCTATTTTGAAGGGGTGGTGGAGAGAGAGGGGAAACGGGACTTACAGGCTGCAGAAGTCTTCTTATCCCACTTCATTCATGGTGAATATTATTATATATTGCCCTAGTTAAAAACAGTATGAAAAAGGGCAGGGAAACTCTTAGAAATGCTAGGAAGGAATTAGCCTCATGCACAAGTTACTCTGAAATGTACCGCTTTTAACAACTCCTTTGTTCTGAAACATCACATTGGACCCTTTCAGACAGTGGATCCTGATCTAGCTATGTACAGAAGTTTGCAATAAATAAATTTAGAACTGGAAAATTGTATCCAGCTCCTTACCTGATGTGACAGATGAAAGTGAGTGGTCAAATGCTGGGGTCCTCCTGCACCTACATATAAATTTGATGATCTTAAAGGATTTATATGTTAAACGCTTACAGCATTTAGTAATTGGAGAGCTGAATTAGCTCACACATGATGATTCCCCCTTGACAGGTAAACTTGTTTAAGGAACCACATCCCTGCTCTACTGTGAGCTGTAATCTGCACTCCTGTGGATTTATCAGGCAGGATGGAAATGCTGTTTTCTTTGCTATTTATTATAAACAGAGACATTACCCTGGTCTTGCTCCTGAACCTGCCAAGAGAAACTACAACATGGAAAACAGAAAAAAAATCAGGTGTAGACTCGGCAAGGTAAGGATGTACTGGTTAAGACACAGTGGTCTGGAGCAGATTTCCAGCATAAACTTTGCCAAGAAGTTGGGGAGAGGTTTTTCAATGCTCTGGTTGTCCTGTGTGCATTGGGGTGAGGACAACCCACCCTCTGCACTTGCTGCAGGAGGCTCTCTCCAGTGGGGATAGTAATCCTTCCTTTCACCATACCTAAAACTAGTTGGTTTTGTTTATTGGTTCCTAACAGCAGTGACTGTCCGAGCCCTCTATTTTCATGGTATCTGGGTGCCAACCTCGTTTACATAAGCTAAAGAGGTAATAGAATTATAATTATAAATAATAACACTAACAAGTACAAGACCTGCCCGAGATCTCCTCCCAGAGGCTCACTTAATTGCCAGGAGATGTTTGGTAAATTATTTGGCCTCTGCCTTAATTATCTCTTCTAGAAATCATCAGTAGTCATTTCCCATTTCATGTGGGTGTTACACAGGCTTGCACAGAACAGTATTTTACCTGCTGGGAAAAATGCTTAATATAGCATAAAACTGCAAAAGGGAAAGGTTAACTTGGAGGCAGAAGAAATCAGGTGAAAATTTGGCTGTGGTGAGCACCCAAAATACGCAGTGATCCATGAGATCAGTTTAAATGAAATGAGTTTCATGGGCAAAACCCCAAACCCCCAGTATCTGTCAGACCTGGAATGCAGTAGCAGGGAGTCCTCACCCTTGACTCTCCAAGTCTTGCAACACATTTTCCTTGGTCCCATTAAATACCCTGGAATTAAATCCTTAAAAAGCCAGATGGATGACAGTCAAGGTTGCCGATGCAACACTAATGGTCATCTGAGTTAGGGCATATTCTGAAAGGGATGGTGGAAGAATGAGGGATAGTGAAGGATGTCTACAATCCAGACATCTACAATTATTTTCTTTCTGTGTTTATAAGGCAGATACTACCTTATGGAAATGACTGTAAAAAGTGACCATCTGCAAGTCTTTAAGACGCACACTGTATAATAAATACTCATGCTACCATGACACTTGAAGGTCTGAGGAACATGCAGGGCCTTGCTGACTTCTAGCAGGTTATCTAATCTTCATTATCTCTGCATATGAATTCCAACCATACTTTATACTTAGCTATAGAAGAGTTACTTTCTGAATATTGTATGGAGGGCAGGTCTATACCAGGCAGAGGTCTCCTGAGCTAGGAGTGACCAGTCACCCTTCTAAAAGGAAAGCAATGACCAGATGGTGCCTGACCTGTGCTAATTAGTTTTCTTCCAAACCAGGCACTTCTGAATCATTATCTTCTTTCTTCATTCTCACCCAATAGTCTTCTTCCTACGCAGGCTCTGGAAATGCTCTCAGTCTGTGGAACCTTTTTTAACTCCTTCCCTGGTAATCACATTTGCTTTGTCATCATGCCAGTTTACTTGCTGCTCATTTTAATACTCCCATCCTTATTTCTCAGTCTTAGTCTTTTCTTTTTATATCTCAAGAGAATGCAAAATCTTTGGGTTTTCACTGCTTTATACACAACCACTCATTTGTACAACACCCAAAGGAATTGGGTAATTTTAATTGTTGATTTCTTGATGGGATTATTAAAAGACTGAGGCTAAATAATGCACTCAGCCACACTTTTTGATCCAGTGGGAGACCTGGGAGGAGCACTTAGCACACCAAGTCCTCATTCTTCTATCTCCTGCACTGTGACACTGTGTCAAGGACTATTGTTTGGAGAACTGTAAGAAACAAAATAGATTGTCTAGCCCCAAGACACTGACAACTTAAATATGCATCTCCAAGACATAATGGGAGGAAAAATTCTTGTCTACACAACACAGAAGAAAAGCTCATTTACAGGAAATTAAGGCTGTGCAATCAGTCCCCTTGAACATAACTGACACAGACTTTCTGTCATGTCTCAGTCCAGAAAAATAAGAGGACAGGGACTTGGTGGCTAACACAGGTTGCTGAGATTTAATCATATTATTTCTGCACTTCTGTTTCCAAATACGGTAAACAATGCATGTTGATGTATAAAATCTTTAGGATTAGTAAAGGGTATTCCCTAAGTCAAGGGTGATTGTCATGACAATACTTCTGCCTTATTTCTAAACCCAGTTACATTAGCTGAGAGCTGGATATTAATTTCTATGTTTCATATGTAAAAGTTAAGACCTGTCATTAAACAGGGCACAAGCTAGTACCCTGTTTTGCAGTGCTCAGTTCTGGGTGTTGCAAAAGTATTTCCAGGATTTGTAGCTAACAGTCTAATGCTGAAGATGGACTTTGAATTTAAAAAGAAGGACTTACAATTACTGCTTCCAAAACTCAAATTTTCTTTCTCTGTGAATGAATTGCTAGAAAAAGCAAAAAAGTTAAACTGAAATAGTAATAGAAGGATCAGATAGACTACTGTGGCTTTGGACAAAGGTCTGAGACCTCAATCTCTAGCTCTGACTTAGTATTTATAACCCTGTGAAAGACAAGCAAACACCAATATATGGCCAACTCATATAGAGATACTGGTTAAGTTATAAGACAGCAACATAATTTGAAAAATTAATTTGCAGATTCATAGCAAAGTAAGTCTTGATCTTCCTCTGTCCCCAATAAAGTCAACAGAGTTATAAAAAAGATGGAAATTGCCCCCCCCGTTTGACATGCAAGATATCTAGGGACTATGAAGTAGATGTAAAACCATCTGAGGTGGAGTTTCTTAGGAGAAACAATATGCACAACAATTACCTCGATTGAGTGACATATGCATAAAAGTGTATTTGGGGGACAATGAGTACAAACGAGGGCAAGAATGGTTCATTTCCCCCAGGGCAAACTGAGAAACTGTATAAAAGTACCTGTAGTCCAGTCTTCAAACCACTTCTCTTGGAGTCTCATTTCTCTTCAGCTGTTCAACCAAGTAAGTCATGTTTTTTGTGGGGCAGAGGAGGGTTTGAGCTAACATGTCAGTTCAATTTGCTTCTAAGAAATTCAGATAAGGAGTGCTGTAAGAACTATTTCAAGATGTGAAACAGAATAATAGGAAATAGAGCAAAATGCGTTTTGTCTTTCTCACTTTAATTCTAAACAGATTTACCTGTGGAACTAGCCCTCTGAATGTATTCCTTCACTGTCACTAGTCTGAATACATGAGGGCTCCCCTTTGCAAATGCACCTGCACTGTCACCCCTGACTCATGGCCTCCCCACCCTGTGTGTTTCAGGCTTACTTCCAGCCAGAAAGATGTCTTCCAATGGACAGGTCTGCAACGTGAACTGCCCCACGCCATACGTGAACGCCTGGAGCCAGCCCTGTGTCAGCTCCTGTGGGGACTCCCGTGCTGTGGTCTACCCACCACCCGTGGCCATCGTCTTCCCAGGCCCCATCCTCAGCTCCTGCCCTCAGGAGAGCTTTGTGGGCACCTCAGCCCCACTGGAGATAGGCAGCTCCTTTGGCTATGGGAGCTCCTTGGATGCCCAGAGCTCCTTTGGGTCCGGTGCCTACCTGGGTGGCAGGTACTCCTACCCTTGCTATTCCCGCAGCTGTGGGATATACTGCCCTGTTAAGCCCTGCAAAGTTTTCCTGGATGGCAAGACCCAGAAGAAACAAGTACAAATTCACAACCTGTGAGTGAGGGGAGGAGCATGGCTTTCAGAGGGGCAGCGACAGTCCTCAGGAACTGGGCATGCTCATCCATCCTGAGAAACAAGCCCAGACACTGTGTTTTCCACTTGTATTAGATGTCTGCTCACAATGTTCTGGCTTTATGCTCAACCTCTTTTTACTTCGCTTTTATGTAGATTTAATTTTATTCCTCTGTATTGTTTCCTGCAGTATTGCTGTGGTCTGATAAAACCCATTTATCAGTTCCAATAAAATCTTTTCTGCATCACAATATCATGTTTTCTGCTTTTATTTCTATGGTTTCTAAATCTGTAGCCCACTGATGCTAAAATAATACTCGATGACTAGTCTTGTGCATTAATTAAGGTCTTAAAAGGAAATCCCAGACCTTGATACAGATCCTAAATGTTTCATAGCTATGGATGTTATACAAGTACTGTGTTTTTGCTGTGTTTGATAGCCCTGGGTTCCAAGAGAAAATCTGATGCAGGCACATGCATGGTGAACACTACCTCAGCTCCCTATTTCCTGCATTCTGGTGCTGCAATGCAACTGTCCCTGTGAACATGGTGAACCTCTACCTCACAAGCAAGTGAAGCATCTGTGGAGCCTTTCCTTAGCCCACCTGGCAACAATTATGTCCAAGGCACCATCCTATTTCTCCCAGCACATCCCAGAAGGACATGGGAAAGAAAAGGAAATGAGGGTCAGGCACAGCTATGAAAAAATCAGGGGTAAGGGGAGCCTGGAAGGCATGGGCATACTTCAGGATTCAGCATACTGCAAAAGGATGTCTAGTCACTCCTTGCTACAACAAGCTCACAGAGGTTTTTTCCCCTGAACAGAGAAATAAATGCCTCCTAAGACAGCAAGCCTAATGAGGATTACTGACTTCTTCCTCTCCCAAAATGACAGTCAAAATCTCTGATGGTCTGACTTATGCTGTCTGGAAAATGCTGTTTTCCACATGCTGAAGGGTATGAACTCCTGGCTTACCTGGATTTAACTAACCACATTGTTGCCATGCTTGTCAGCCAAGTCAAAATCACAAGCTGCAGTGGGCTGCAGCCTTGTTTTAAGGGGTCAGCACACAATATGTCCTTGGAGACCCAAGACAGCAATGCCGAGCATAGTGCACTGCACAGATCATGGATAGAGTGGTGGAATTCCAGCATCTTCTCAAACAGGTTTGTCAGACCTGTTGTTCCCTCTACATCCTATCCCAGGGGTGATGTTTTTCCACCTCCTAAAAGTCTGGGAGTACACAGGTCCAAACCAACCCTGGTCACTGTCCTGGGGCATACATGCCATTGCGATGGGTAGCCAAACATAGGCAAGTGGGATGCGCATCCGTCTGTCTTTTGGACACCAGCCACGGAGCAAATCCCTCTGGGAAGTGCTCTGAGCACAGTCTTGCTGGGACCTCACCCTGCATAAAGCCAGCTGCTGGGTGGGTGCAGGTGTGGCTTCCCCCAGCCAGAGACTACATGGTTAGGAATGCAGCTCTCACTTTAAAAGATAGCATTTTCACAACACCCTTGTGGTCTAGGTGGTTGTTACAGGAAAGACAGCTGAGACATGAGGGCAAAGTGTTTGTCTTCGCATCGGTTTCTGATTCAGAGGAAGAGCTGGGAAGGAAAATACAGGTGTGCCTATTCCTGCTCTTGTTATGGTTAGAATTTGGGTGGGTTTTACTTTCAGCAGTAGGTCCTGCCCTTGCAGGCCAGAGGAAAGGCAGAAAACCTGTCTTCATCCAGAAGAAATAAAATAAATGAGGAAGGAAAAAAAGGGTCACAAAGGGCAAGGAGAAGCTACTGATGCAGCCAAGCATTGCATGCATCAAGTCTCACTCATGGGAGATCATCTGTCAGCATTAAGTCCACAAGGATCACTTAAGAGAGCAAGACATTCTTTCAGGATGAAGCCAGAAGTAAGAAAAGAGCAAAGGAGACCATTCAAAATCCCAGCAGTCTGCACCTCCATCATCTTCCTGCCCTGTGTTAATTCCATGTTTCTTTTGTTCTTCACTGTTTACTTTTCTACCCTGCATTTCCTTTAAATATTTTGGTGAAATCAGTGAAAGAGATAAACACACTGGGATTAAGAAAAATAAACAGAGAACATGGGTTATTTGTGCAGGGATATCTGTTTTCCTCCTGCCAGTCCACAAAACCACAGCTCAGTAGAGGGCAGGGACAGGACTGTGGCCACTGACTCTCATCTTAGATTTACTCACTGCAGCTGAGCCATTCTGGCACTTTGAAGATGTAAATAGTATTTCCTGCTCTGTAATCCTTAGCCATCTTTCCATGAAAGCTCTGGAGAAACAGCACTTAGATGCACATTCTGATACAGTTTTCCTTGCTCATCTCTCAGCGTCAGCTAAAGATCTGCAAGTGGAGCTGTTACAGGTCTGTGGCATGGGTTGGACATCTCATCTCTGACGCCTCTGACATTTTCTTTTTTCCCCAGACAGACCCTAAATGGTTACAAACCACCTGTGCACACCTAACACCCCTGAATTGCCTCTTATTCATCTGAACAGAGTACGGATTTTAAGTAAATGGTTAAACAAAAAGTCCGATAATGTTACAATTCAAAATGGCCATATAGAAATCCTTCCTTCTCTATACATGTAGAAAATTCAGGGGTGGTGTGAGTTGTCAGGCAGCTGGTAAAGTCTGCTGAAGACACTCACAACCTTACACCAAAGCTGAACCTACAAAACTGAGGTCACCTACAGCAAAATGCTTTCAGTTTTAGGAATTATGAAACTCTTTAAAGATTATGCATAAAGGTTGACCCATGTGAAAATAAGAGTAACAGGGTACCCTAAGTAATCTTCTGCTGTCATAGAAATCCCTGCCTAATAATTTATAAACATGTTTTCACAGATTATTTCAAGTTGAAAACGCAGAAAAACCTTCCTGGAGATAGACTCATGTCAAGCTCTTACAAGAATCATGATTTTAGCAGAACATACAGTTAACGACTAAAGCTGCGCTTCTATCTGCATTTCAACACTTGGGAAACTATTGAGTACATTTAATCTTAGCTGAGTTAGCAGGGGTCATATCACAAGAGGGGTGTCCAGAAAAAAAATTGATATTTGAGCACTGTTATCCACTTTCTTAAACACCTTGTGTATATGAAACAACCTTGCTCATAAGGACCTGCTGCTTTACCAACTGATATTTGTTGCATATTCAGCTCTTCTTTATGATGGAAAAAATTTTCTGACTTATCCTGATTACTATGGTGTTCCCTGCTTCATCATGTTGTTGCACAATGCTACATCTCATGGTTCATTTCCTTTCAAAACTTCAATGACCAGGTCCTTCCTGGTATCAATCCACTCCCTTTGTTGGTTTTGGGTGGGAATAAATCAAGCTCCTTTTTTGTGATTGTTTGACTTTAACATCCCTCTCCATCTTAAATAGTATTAGGTACCTGGCTTTATGGTCCATGATGCCACAATAATGTCCAGTGGACTTTACTGCTGTAATTCATTACTTGCTCAGAGTATGTGAGCTGAATTCTTTGCATCCTCCCAGATAAATGACCACTGTCAATCTAACCAATTGTTGTGTTCATCAAGGAGTCGAGCCCTGATGGCCATCAGGTAGCTGCTACATGAAGTCTTGCCCTGGAGAATCCTGTTAGAGGGCAGTGATAATAAACAAAGATGGAGTTTTCCCTCTTTGTACGTCTCCTGTACTGTATGGGTTACAGGAAAAGTTGAGGACAAAGGCATTTATTGGTGTCTTAGGACCACCGAGATCCTCCTTAAAGACATCTTCTAGAATAATAATTTATTTTTTTCACTCAATTTGAGACATCTTGAACAAATTCTGATTCCCTCCTGAAAAATACTCTGTGCCACTGGCTTCTGAAAACAAGGCTGCCTATGGCCAAGAATACAGATATTGCCCAGTTCTGAAAATACTAATATTCAGTCTTGGAGTGAAGACGTACACTGGAGAGACAGCTAGATGCAAAGTTACTGAGTTGGAGCGTTTTAAGAAAACATTGCTGAAACCATTACAGTGAGCATAATATAAACTGAGATCAGCTAAATTCAGCAGGGTCACATTCAACTGGAGCAGATGAGGGTCTTGCACCTAAGTTTGAAAACAATTTTGTCCCAGAGTACACAGAGAGCTAACCGTAAAGCAAAGATGAGGGCAGGAGGAAA
>VYZV01045817.1:122521-162860 GCA_013401275.1 Pandion haliaetus
GGGGAAAACCAGCAGCTCTTAGCAGAATCTGAGCAAAACCTCTCTTCAGACCATAAATTGCCCTTTGCTCTGGCTGTTCGGGCGACAAGATCTGTAGAAGAAATGCCTGCAGGTCTGGAGTGCAGTTTAAAGTCAGCAGCATTTCTACTATGCATTAACCAATGCTCATTTTCTGCTTTACAGTGAACTGCACAGATTTGCTGGCTTGTTAGTGCCAGCACATCAGACCCTGATTGAGCAGCTGAAGTGGGGATGTGAAGCAGGCAAAATAAGTAGACTTACACCTTGGAGCCTCAAGGTTAATGTTTACAGTCTGTCCCCCATCTCCAAGTGGATTTTAAAATATAAAAGATATAAAATATAATACAGTTGTCAACCAGATGGTTTTAACTTAACTCATTACTGCAGAAGGGTAAAGCCTGGGGATTGTTTCAGAGAGGCTGAAATCTGATGAATCTGAACCTGATCAAATTGTTTAGAGGAATGACGTAGTAAGGTGTAAAGGAAATCTGGGAATTGCCTAATAACTGCAAAGAGTGAGCAAAATGATTATATGCTGTGAGGTGTTACGTGTAATCACTTCTGTCTTGAATCTAATCAAACATCATGTGCAAAGGGTGTCTCAGATACCCCAGGCTATCCGAGCAGCAGTATAAAAGCACGCACTGCTCACGTCTCTCCCAACAGCTTCTCCTGACTTTTCCTCTGGGACCTGAGTAAGTTTCTAATTCTTTGTGCCTTTTTGATATGCTCTTTTAATGATATGCTCTTTAACTGAATCCTACATAAATGTCTGCTGTGGCACTAACAGGGCCAGTCTCAGTAAAAGCAGCTCACTGATCCTGTAGAGAGCTTCAGGCTGGTATTATCCAGCTTCTTGAGGGACTACTGCAGTCCTTCCTAAGTGCTTCAAGTATTTGTGACTTTTAGTTCCTAAAGCTAGTACAGAAATGAGCTGCAGCCTTATCTTGGCTTTAGTAGAAGGTGAAGCTCAGTTTTGAACCCCTGTGTAACAGATGGTCCTAAATCTTTATTGCTGTAATGCTTACTGTTTTTAATTTGGAATTACCTCATCACCTCGCTAGCTTGATAAAAGGATCCAATTCTAACAGAACCTGGTTATGCCTTTGAGTATTCCTGCGTTGAACTCATATGTGCACAGCTACTAGCCTTGCTGTACAGCCAACAATTTTATCAAAGGTTTA
This sequence comes from Pandion haliaetus, assembly GCA_013401275.1. NCBI lineage: Eukaryota > Metazoa > Chordata > Aves > Accipitriformes > Pandionidae > Pandion > Pandion haliaetus. The sequence goes on from VYZV01045817.1 coordinate 123,727, forward strand.
CAAGTTGGTAGTCCTAAAATACTAACTGCTGGAATTGGGTAGATATAACCAGGGGAACAACCACTTCAGGTGTGCCTATAAATCCTGTCCTACAGGTCAACTACTGAGAAAAGGGGGCCAGCTGAGATGGCCATTGGGCTCATGAAGTACAGATACATTTGTGCTCCTTTGCAAGGGAACACAACTGAAGCTTGCAGTGTAGCCCCTTGGGAGATGTTCTGGCACGCTATGTATAGACATTCCAAAAACGTAGGTTGTTTGATGTCCATGGGAAGGTTAAGAAATGTTGAGAGTTTGGCAAGGGCAAAAGATAAATGTAACTCAGTGTGACTAAAAGGTGGAAGAGACAGCCAGGAACTATGAAGCCACATCAAGGCCAGGTTGGATGGGGCTTTGAGCAACCTGATCTAGTGAAAGGTGTCCCTGCCTGTGGCGGGGGGGGGGGGGTGGACTAGATGATCTTTAAGGTTCCTTCTGACCCAAACCATTCTATTATCATCTCTGTTCAAGAAGCTACTCAAGTGGGCAGCTTCCTCATCAGATATGCCCGAGTGCCTGAACGTAAGTCTCTGACCTACCATTGAATTGCTTCACGCATAGTTTTATGTCTACCTGTGTTTCAGATCTGCTTCCGCTACAGAACAATGTCCTCCTACAGACAGCTGTGCAGCTACCAGTGCTCCACACCATGCGAGGTGGCCTGCCCACAGCCCATTGCCAATGCCTGGAATGAGCCCTGTGTCACATCATGCAGTGACTCCAGGGCAGTGGTCTACCCACCTCCTGTTGTCATCACTTTTCCTGGGCCAATTCTCAGCTCCTGCCCTCAAGAAAGTGTAGTGGGATCCTCAGCACCAGCTGCCATTGGGACCTTACTTGGCTATGGGGGATCTTATGGCTACAGAGGTTCTTTTGCTTATGGGGCATCACAGGAAAGCAAGTTCTCATACCCTTATTGTTCTCAGAGATTCAGTAGTTATCGCTCTAGAAGGTGTGAGCCCTGCCAAACCCAGCAGGAATATACTGGCACCAAGAACAGTCAGGATACAGAATGCAAGATCCAAACTCAAGAGTAAGATGGGGTTTTAAGATGCTGACATAAAAAGGCTGATTCTTGCTAACACTTTACATTGCATTTGTGCTTGTACCTGCTTATGTACCTCTCCTTTCTTAGCTATGAATGTGTTCTTCTATTCTTCTCACGGTACAAATTTTCAGATGATTCATACTCCTTCTACACTCAACCTAATAACATTATACAAGAAGCATAATGGAAAAGTTTGTATACTGTGAATTCTCCCACTTGATGCTGCCTGATGTCAATCAAGAGTTATGTTAACAGATGAAAACTGGACTGCATCATCAAACTTACAACTGCAAAAGAAGAAAAGAACACTGTGCTTGAAATGAAGCTTCCTGAAACAAGAAACCTCATTTTTAAAAGCCTCAAATTCCTCATTTTCTGTATGTTCATATTTTGCTTTTGTAAACTTTCCTCCTCTATCACACATTAAAAAAAATCACACTGCATCATAATTTTAGTATTCTGGTTTTGCTTTCTGTCTGTTTTTATGAAACAGCACAATTTAAAGATTCTCCTGTGCAGAGTGTTGGTGCTTCCATCTTAGTTAAGCCCTGTAGCAAGAGGGGAATGAAGAGCTTAGCTGATCAAAACCACCCCATGAGTCCTCTGTTCAGCAATGAGTTTTCCAATGTTGTATGCCTACTTTAGACCTTGTACTGCACCTATTTGCACTGCTAGAAAGTTACTGGAGACAGAAAACAATACAGGGAATGGAAGGGAGGCTTACCATTATTTTCATGCCCAGACACAAGCATGCAGGAAGTAAAACAAGAGAGCATAGGACACTTACTGGAAAGTCATAGCTAGCCAAGCACACCTGTTACAGCATACAGCATAGGTAACATCCAATTGTCCACAGAAAAGCATAGCTGGCTCTATCTTCATTGCATATTCCATCCTCCCCATTTACTTGTACTTAAAACACCTTACAAAGATCCAGAATTCCAGAGAAGTGCTGAGAAGAAAGACTAGGTGCTCTGCAGTACTCTCCTAAATAGGGTTAATATAACAGTGAGCAACAGCTGAGGGGCTAGTTGCTCTATTTACCTTGAAGCAATTTTTTATAGCTTCTGGCTGGTCCCTGAGCACTGCTGGATCACTGCTCCCTATTTATTGAGAACTCTCTAGCTCTACTTTCCTTTATTGCATTCTTCTTCTGGTTATTGAAGTTGCTCTTTGAAAGGTGACTCTGCTGACCTGTAGGCTCCAAATTCTGCTTCCTTGTTTCTTAGGATTCTGCCAGGATGCTCCTTTACTTTAAACAGTAATAAGAAGTTAAGCTAGCAAAAGATATCTGCTCTTGGGCATTTATGATCCCAACTGAGGCAGTTTTATGATCTCAGAAAGCTAGATGTAAAACTACAGAGTGAGGAAGCAGATACAAGTTTCCTATATCTCAGACTGGGGTTTATCACTAGCTAATTTTCTGTCTCTGAATGTCTCTAGGAAGTTCCCTTTGCTACTGTGCATTGTCTAATATCCTCTTCACTTCTCTGTCATATAGAATTATACCATAGTCTAATATTCCCTTTTTATTTTTTTATGGTGTGTGGAATTACAATAGTTCTGGTAAAAACCATGGAAAGTTAGGGGAAGTAGGGATGAGCTATTAAAATACTTTTGGAATGGCTGTTTAGTACTTCACACTGGTCTTGAATATTTTATCTAAGGGTTGGGCAGTTCTCTCACACCCGCTTCCTTGTAAAGATTAAATCAGGCACACAGGCAAGCTCTGCATGTTCTAAGCAGAGTTTCCTGATGAATGAATCCATGGGCATTATATAAACCCTGTAAGAGCATAGCACTCATCTACAGATCTCTAAGATAAGGAGTTGGTTTGGTTCCATTGGTTTGCAGAGGCTGCATTGCCCCAAAACAGAAGAAAGCAAACAGATAAATGTTATTTAGGTGCATTCATAAGTGTTTATTGAGAGCAAAAAGTGTACATTTTAAGCAAAGTAAAGGAAAAACACAAGATTGATCTCAGTGTTTTAAAAAAGGGCCAACTTAATAGTCTGCATCAGACTGATTTATTTTCAGTACATTGTTGTTCTTTCTTGGTTAAAATTTCAAATAGACTGGACAAATCACAGTGCAAGGTGATGTCTGCGGATCTTTCCTGTTAGACATATGGGTATCAATATAAACTTCCACAGAAAAAAATTCACAGTCCCAAATAGAAACATACATGGGCCAGTTTTCAGTGATACTACTGCTTTAGTGCTCTAACAGTGAGAAACAATTTTTGCATAATCAGTAATTGGGTTTCTAAGAATGGAAAAGACACATTTTGAGAAAACTGACATTAAAAAAAAAAAGAGCATAAGAAGGACAAGCAGAAGAGCAGTTGCCATGGGTGCTGAGCAGCACCAATAGGTTCCCACTGCTTCAGGGAGTCGTGCTCCTCAGCTCAGCTGCATGTCCAGGTCTTGCCGTCAGTTCCCTCGCTGCTTCTCTTGCCATCCACACCTTCTGCCATGCTTAACATGGCCTACAGCCCCCATAGCGCTGGCTCCAGAGCTGGCTGGAGGAGGAGGAGGAGGAGAAGAAGCCCCCATAGACGAGGGAGCCCTGCAGGCCCATGGGGCGGCCCAGCCCCAATGGGGATGAGGTGCCCACAAAGCTCTCCTGAGGGCAGGAGCTGAGGATGGGGCCTGGGAAGGTGATGACCACGGGCGGTGGGTAGACCACGGCACGCGAGTCCCCGCAGGAGGTGACACAGGGCTGGTTCCAGGCGTTGGCGATGGGCTGTGGGCAGGCCATCTCGCAGGGTGGGGAGCAGCGGGAGCTGAGCTGCTGGCTGGAGAAGGACATCCTTCAGGCAGGGAGGTGAACCTGCAACACGCCGGGGAGCCTGAGTCAAGCCACTGCTCATGAGCCGCCGCACAGACCACCCTGCTCTGCCTTGCCAGCAGCAGGGAGGGCTCAGGACGTGCCATATGCAGTTGCTCTGCTAAGGCTCAGGAGATTTTTCTCTCTCTTTCTCTTCCCCTTTTCCTGCCCCCCCCTTACCCCTCCCAGGCAGCTCCTCTGCACTCTCCCAGGCTCTCCGCATGCTGAATGTTTCCCAAGACATCTGAGAAGTTGTGCCCACGTGCACCAGTCGGTTCACCCTGAGCCCAAGAGTAAAAGAACCTGGATTGAGCCCCATCTTGGCTGAACTCCTCTGACCTGTTGTAGCAGCTGCAGTGCAGCTTGGACAGATCTGCAGCTGCCCTGTTTGCCAGGGAGAATATCAAGGGAAAAGGTCTTCATGCAAAGCTAGGTGCTGACACTATTGAGGTTCAGACTGCATGTGCAGGAGTTGGTTAAAAATAACACAAACCGCTGTACCTAAAGATAAAAGAGATAACGAAGGGATCAGACTTACTTGGATCAACGAAGAGGAGAAGTGAGGACCACCTGTGATCTGAGGATTTCTGAGCCAGAAGCCCTTATATACCATCTCCTGCATTGCCTTGGGGTGTTGAGACATCCTTTGTGTTTCAGGTTTATTTTGTTACAAAACACAACAACGCACATCACTCCCCAGGCTTCTATGATTGTTTTATTCATCTTTGGACAATTATTAGTTTCTTCCAACACCCTTCTGTTTCTTCCTTAAACTTCTTGAAGCAGTTTCACTTCCTGCAGCATTTTGCTGATTTTACCAATGTGACAAAAACATTGGAAAACTATCTTATTTATGTAATTGCTCCACATAGCCATTATTTTTCCAGCACGGCTCAGTACCACAGGTAGTGCAATGCACTGTGGGCTGATTTTCTTCTCTAAATCCCTGCTGATATTGAGCTGAAGCACTGTAGGGCTTATACTTGGAATAAAGATGGGAGATTTACCCCATCTGCCTTGTTCCTCATGCCAGCTACGCACTGCAGGTCTGCTACAGCACACTAAAGCATAGAGGTGATTTGTTTTAAGAACTCTTGCAGGTCTTCTGTATTTTCTTTTGCCTCTGAACAGAAAGCCACAACTACACATTCCCTCCCATGTCCCTCTGAAGACTTCACACTATGGCCCCAATATATGCAAGGCAGCACTTCCTTCTGACAGCAGCAATATTATGACCCTCTGTCTGATGTGATGTGAGAAAAATCCTTCAATAACTGTTAAAATAGTGAGGTTTATTTTTACTTGGATGTGAACAGACTAGAGCAAGACAATCCTTTAAAGGCACACAGGGGAGTGGGATGCTTTGTCCTGTGTTACAGGACACCTGAGGTTGGGGTCTAGCCCCGTGTGCTTCCTTTTGTCCCCAAGGAGAGACCCTACTGCAAGAGCAGACCCCAGGAGCTGTGGCTGAAAGTAAAGGGAGCTGAACACGGAACTCCTAAATCCTATGGGAGACAGTTGCAATGCTGCACCTTGCTTGGGTGTTTGCAGTGTCCTCAGTGATTCAGTGGCTCAACACTGACTTGCACCAGGACAGAAAAAGGATTAAAACTCTTGTGCATTCCTTGATATTCCCAGAGAAAATTTAATAACGATCCCGAAGAAAGTAACAATATATCCAGAATTAATAAATTGTAATGAACATAGGGTATGAAAACAACTTCGGAAACAGAAGCTTCAGTATCTGTAAGAAAAAAACAATAAACTGATGTACTGCAAACCTGGGGAAATCAGCTGAGTGATTTCTACAAAGGAAGAACCTGGGAGACACTAGAGGAAAACCTGCAGTGAGTAATACTTGCTAACAGTGAGGAAACTATTTGCATGAATTAGAAGTTGAGGAGTGACATGTAATCTGTGTGTTTGGGAGCTAATTAAGATCTTGTTCATGAAGTGTCATAGACCAGTGGGCAGCCCAAGAAATGGCATAAAAAGGACTCACAGCACAGCCAGCCTCAGATGGCCACTCTTTACTTCTCCTCTTTGGTGTCTTGAGTAAGTTTGACCCTACTTAATCTTTCTGACTTAAAGCATCATGCTTGAATAGGTTTAACTGAATCTTTCAGAAATACTCTGCTTGTCTTATGCCTCTTTCTCCTTGAAAATGCAGTCCTTTTGCAGGCTTTGATAGGTGTAGTGGGTTTTTGCTGCAAAACCTGGTGATGGGTGATCTCCAGCTTGTTTGCCGCAGGTCACATTGGGGGTGGCCAGCTTGGACAGTGCTTAGCATGTGGAGAGCCTGGGAGAGTGCAGAGGAGCTGCCTGGGAGGGGTAAGGGGGGGGCAGGAAAAGGGGAAGAGAAAGAGAGAGAAAAATCTCCTGAGCCTTAGCAGAGCAACTGCATATGGCACGTCCTGAGCCCTCCCTGCTGCTGGCAAGGCAGAGCAGGGTGGTCTGTGCGGCGGCTCATGAGCAGTGGCTTGACTCAGGCTCCCCGGCGTGTTGCAGGTTCACCTCCCTGCCTGAAGGATGTCCTTCTCCAGCCAGCAGCTCAGCTCCCGCTGCTCCCCACCCTGCGAGATGGCCTGCCCACAGCCCATCGCCAACGCCTGGAACCAGCCCTGTGTCACCTCCTGCGGGGACTCGCGTGCCGTGGTCTACCCACCGCCCGTGGTCATCACCTTCCCAGGCCCCATCCTCAGCTCCTGCCCTCAGGAGAGCTTTGTGGGCACCTCATCCCCATTGGGGCTGGGCCGCCCCATGGGCCTGCAGGGCTCCCTCGTCTATGGGGGCTTCTTCTCCTCCTCCTCCTCCTCCAGCCAGCTCTGGAGCCAGCGCTATGGGGGCTGTAGGCCATGTTAAGCATGGCAGAAGGTGTGGATGGCAAGAGAAGCAGCGAGGGAACTGACGGCAAGACCTGGACATGCAGCTGAGCTGAGGAGCTCTCCAAAGCCTTGGGCACCCATTACTTCCTGTTAATCCATTGGGACCTATTGGTGCTGCTCAGCACTCATGGGAACCTTTCTTCTGCTTGTCCTCTTATGCTTTTTATGCTTCTGATGTTGTTGCTGTAAAGCGGCACAGGTTTCTCAGAATGTGTATTTTCCATTCATACAGTGTGGGTGAGAAATTGGTTCATTCTGTGCTTTAGCTTCTCTGTGAACACATGTACTGGTTTTCTGTTTTTATGTTCAACCTAGAAGTTGTAACAAAATTTAAATCAAGGAAGTTACTTTCCTCTACCATATGTTTAGGCTTTTGTGCTCAACAAAGCCTTCCTGCATGCTGCAAAGCAGAACCTGGTTGGCAAAATTAGATTTGCCCTAGGGAAGAAAGATCACCTTGTGTGAAACATTCATTCCTTGTTGATGAATTGCTTGTAATCAGGTCTGAGAAACTGGAAACATTCCTTCAATTTTTTTTTTTTTTTACTGTAAATGCCATTTCATGTTCCTAATAAAAATAATGCTGCATCCTAATATTAGCATTCTCTTTTTGTTTTATTCCAGCTTTTCTTCACACCTCTCTCCCTTACATCCTTTTATTATTATAAATGCACCTACATGCATAGGGCCAGGATATGTCCTGTGCAATGCATAATTCCTCCTTCCCAGCAGCTGGAACCAGAATCAGCATCTTACATGGTTAACACCATCATAAAAATGCTTTTGGACTTGGAAGTATGTGTGCTTCAGGACGCAGTCAAAGGATGTGTATGCACAGTGCTGTTATTAGAATATGCCAATATTTAGCACAGATATATTTTTATATTCTAATAAATAAATTTACTTTACTTTTGTCCTCATTTTATATCCATATTGTCGCTGTGCACAAGAAGCTGGCTGAACCTTGCACACTGTGTTTTGAAGAAAATACCAGAATCATGTCTTTGGGACACATGGGAATATAGCCTAGAAATATTTTAATAGCAGACTGCATTAAGATGGCATCCTGTGCCTGATTAAGCTGTTAGGGTTGTATTCCACTTATATCAGACAAAAGAATCTGTTGTTACACAGGCATTTCATCAGAATAATACAAACAGCTCTGATATTTAAGGAAGAGTTTTAAAAAATCAAAGCTTCCAAGAAAGGAACTGCTGGAAACTGGAGAACCTCTCTGTTCCCAAGGAAGCTGGGGACAGTTTGGTGTCATCTCAGAAAAAAAACCCCACCCCCCGAAAAAGACAGTTTCATTTTGATAGCAGTGCTATCTCAGGAGGTCCAAGATACGCATCAATAATTCTGATCTGGAAATGGCACCATGATTTTCAAGACAAGTTGAGAGTATGCCAACACTTCAGCTCAGAGACATGAATTCATCTCGCCTAGAGGTGTCTGAGATAACTCTGATTTACTCAGCTCGAGTCACGCTCTCAGTGAAGCCACAAGAGCACAGTGCTGAGTCTTGTGTTATCCCTATGAATATTTATTTTATAGTCCCAGCTAGGCTTTGTGGCCATTCCAGCAACAGAGTTTAATGTGTCCACATCAACAGCAGTCATGTTTTTGGCTTGAAGTATAGTCATACCAAGGCATAAATATTATTTTTTAAGAGCTTAGAAATACTGTTCCTTAAACAGAAAGTGCTACTCAACCCCTCCTTGTTGGCAGTTACTAATTTTTCATTACTGTTCTTGTGTGCTGTTATTTGACTCCTCCTAGGGTGTAGTAGGCATGCCAGACTAACCTGGGTGTGCTATGTTACCAGATGAGACAAATTCCACCCACACTGTATGAGATACACTCTTGGATGGATGACTCCACAGCCGTCCACCATGGGCTTGGAAGAATTGCACAGAAATACCTGGGCATCCTGAGCAGAGTTTGGATTGCAATTACAAACTGAAATGAAGGATGTCCCTTTGCTATTCTTGATTGTGATGTTCATCCAAGCTAGCCAGGAAGAGCTTTTAGTCACACTTGTAAAGAAATAATCCAAAATCAATGGATGTAAGTTTTTACAGGTACATTTGAATGTCTTTTTTGATGGTGTTACAATAAATTTATTTGCTTGATATAGATAAAAATATTTGATGTTCATTTAGTAAATGGGTTTGATGATTGTTTGCTTACAATGGGTTCATATGTGCCACAGCAGTACTGTCATTTGTCATATGAGGAATCTTGTGAAGATAGTCCATATGTCATGTTAACATTGTTTTTCATAGAGCTATTTGTCTCTGAATATTTTACTATAACATATTTGCACTAGCAAAAGTGGCTGTGAATTGTTTAAGTAGGTAAAGCACATGGAATTCCCATTATATGGGAAAAAACATTAAGATGGCATCTGGATGTGGGTCTGTAAAATTACAAAAGCAAAGCATGTGGCTGTAATCCTGAACATCATGAGTCAAAAGAAGCAGTTTGCAGTGTCAGCAGTATTGATACTAGTATGTAGCTCCCTTTGCCCTTTCAGTAGGGTAGGATGATTAGAAGAGGGATGCATCTCCAAGAATTATATGATTCATCTGTAGGTATCTGTAGGTATATGTCATCACTGTCATCACCTGTTTCCAGACAAAGTGAAACCAGGTGTGGTTTGGGCAGGAGGAACAGACCACGTGGGTTGTTTCCCCACAACACCTTCTTCCCTTTGTTTCTGTTCCTGTTTCTTGTTTATGTGAATCCTTTGCCATAAATTATCAGTAGCTTTAAAGGGTGTCTCCACAGGCATTGCTAGGAAACAACACTGAGGGAAATCCCAAGGTGGCCCTGGAGAAGAGGCTTCCTCAACCTTCTTGCATGGGTCACCTGTACAGCATTACACTGTGGTATTGGTAACAGTTACCAAATGCTGATGGACAAACTGGAATAAAATTAGCATATTAGAACAGAAGTCTCAAGGTTACTCAAGACTAGGCATTCAACCTTAAATTCCCTAGAAGGGGATGGATTTTAGAGGGGAAGAACTCATCTTCCTGAGACTAAAAAAGCGTTTGTAAATTATGCCAACTTGGACACAAAAATTGGATAGACTCTATCGAAAATAGTTTTATCAGTAAATAACTGAAGACAGGGTACTGGATCTGAGGAAGAAATCTACTGAAGTAAGCAGCCAATCTTCTGCATCAGCTGAAAGTGCACTTTAAGATTCCATCCCAAAGTTTTCCTAGGGTGATGCATGGCTTGACTCCCTGACCTGTTTCATCCCGAACCATGAATCGTTCATCACTCAGGAGCCCTGAGGTCTTCCGCAAGGATCCTGTGGAGTCCCTGACAATGAAAGCTGGATATCAATTTCTAACTGTCTGAGGTCCCTGTCCCCCATGCCAGGGCTGGATAACAGCAGCTCCCTGCTTATAGGTTACTCCACCTGTACTTTTAAAGCTTGAAGTGGGACATGTGCTTTGTGTTTGTTTCTTGGCTAGGAGGATGGGAACAAATGCTTCCCATTTCCAAGCCTATAAGTCAGTAGGAAGGTGTCTATGGAGTCTAATGTGCCTCATATCAGAGTCATAGGAATTAATGCGTGTGGGTATGATGGGATAAATTGCACAATGCCCCCTTACTGGAGCATGACTTTGAAAAGTGGGGTAGTATCTCAGGTATGTCAGCATATTGTGTTTATGGATAAACTTCTGAGCAATCTTTGCTCCATGAGGCAATCAGAGAAATAGGAAAAAAAAATAAAAGAAGAAAAAATTACTCTGCCAGAGTAATGACAAGAACGCAATAGTAATCACCATCGCTGAGCAAAATAATTGCATTATCTGGGGCAGTTACAGGTGGAGTGAATTTTTGTTTGATAATGCATCATATTATCATACATGGACATCATACATGAAGAATGTTTCATATCCTCCTGATTGCCTAAGAAAAGGCATAAAAGTGCTCACAGTTCTGGGCTGCTCTAACCATTTTTCCTGACTTGCTCTTTGCTGTGAAGGGGTAAGTCTGAGCCTGACATTATTGCTATTACAATGTTGCTGTAACAATACAGATTTTCACTGAAACAAAATTGTGTCTTAGAAATGTGTGAAATGTTTGAAGCTTTCTTTCAGAAAGAGCTGTGTCCTACTTATTTAGTGGCAGGCTGTGAAAGGGCAGGCATTTTCAGAGCAGTTGAAAGTTTGGGATATGCAAGCTTATTTATAGTGAGATTTAGTGAATTACTATTTTCTCCAGCCTGACCATCCTGCCTTTATGAATCTGCCTTACTTTGTTCACATTGGCTTGTAATTGTGACTACCAAGAAAAGTTAACTGAGTCTCAGGCTGAACTAAGAAGCCACCATTAGCAATAATATTTTGTCCTGTTCTTTGCAATTATTTCTGAATTAATTTGAAGCCTGTCATGCATTACATTATGTACTTGCTATGGTCAGGACTTTATTCCTTTTCTTTATTCCCAGCCTTTCATTTTATGGGTTTTAGTAAGGTAAGACAGAGGATCAAGAGAAGCTCCAAATTGATTTTATGAGTGATAATTGATCTTATGGTTAAAGAAAAGGACTCCACAAAATTACACACAGCTCCTAGTTCTGCCACAGTCATCTGTAACCTCAGTCATCTTTAGCAGGACAGCTGGGACCACATTCACAGGAGTCCTAGTTATACTGGAAACCTCACTGATACTGCATTCCCACACAAACATGGGATATTCTGCCAAGAAAACTCCCTTTATGAGCTCTTCAGGGCTGTGGCTGCTGCTCATTTTACCTGTGTAAAGAACATACAGGGAAGCCCTTGTGCCAGCTGTGGCATCTGAAAGATTGGGGAATAACACTGTCATGAACAACCAGGCTTGCCTGAATTTTATCTCCATCTCCCCAGTTACCTCACCAAATAGATCTGGGCAATGCATTCACTTCTCAGCCTCAGTTACCTCTTCTTTAAATCTGGAATAACAATTACTTGCCTCATACAGTTCTAATGATTACAGGTGGTGCAGAACCAGCACAAGATGTTACTATATAAGTACTAGCCAGTGTTTCTGTTCTTTTCTGTAATTAATTATAAAAGAAATAGTCAAGTGTCACAGTAAGATTCAAGAGGGGAGAAATGGTAAAGGATAGGGGGATAGCTTGAGTTCAAATACACAATTTCTTTGATCGTTACTGGTGGTTTTGTGTATCAAATTGGCTCCATAATTAGGAGTCAATAGAAACAGAGATTGTGCCAGGGGATAGAAGGAGGGCATGAGAAGATAAGAAAAGGGACATGACTGCTGAGACAAAACTGAAATTCTCAGCCTCCTTCTGGTCTGCTTCCTATCTTTTATTCTTTCTCTTCCAAGGACAATCTCCATTATATTGGTATCTGAGATTTCAGCTTTGTGTTGCCTTGGTGTTGTATGTTTCAGATTTATCTCCATTCCCAGAAGATGTCTTCCTACAGACAGATGATCACCTCCCGCTGCCTTGCGCCCTGTGAAATGACCTGCCCGCAGCCAATTGCAAATGCCTGGAGCCAGCCCTGTGTTACATCCTGCGGTGATTCGAGAGCTGTGATCTACCCACCACCCGTGGTCATGACCTTTCCAGGACCCATTCTCAGCTCCTGCCCTCAGGAGAGCATAGTGGGCAGCTCAGCACCATCCAGCATTGGAAGCTTGTTTGGATCCATGAGCTCTCTGGGTCTCAGTGGCTCCTATGGCTCTAGGAGCTTGTACAATTATGGGAGGTCATATTCTTCCTATGGATCCAGTGGCTATGGTTTTGGGAGCTGCAGACCATGTTAAATGTGCAATGAATAAGGAGCAAGGAGCAATCACCCAACATGGGGGAAGATGTGCCTCCACAAACCCTGTTACTGGCATTGCTTTCCTGGACTGTGAACTGTGCATCTCTGAAAATCACTTTTACATGTAATTTTCAAGCTAACAGTTTAATTTAGTCTTCTGACTAGTCTTTCGAGTGCCTCCTGATACTAATGACCTCGAATTAGTTATATCAATGATCTTTGGCTGGTTCAAAGTGGGACAAGATTGTATAAGTCTTCCTATGCCATGAAAAAGAAAGAGTAATGTATGTGGAATGCATAGCCCTGGAGCAATTCTTTGCTTGCAGCCTTTAATGAGACCCTGGCAGTATTTTCCCTCTGTATTTCATGCTCAATGAGATCTTTTACTTCTTACTTTCTCATTAAATTATTGTGCATCAAAACTCTGAGCTTTCTTGTCTTTTTTTTTTGTCCACAATTTTTTGTTTATATACCATTCTGGGTGACTATCAGTCTCTGTAGTGAAATATGAGTGTTTGCTTTCTTTCAATGCCTAAAGCTGGAAGGTGACCAGGTTCTTTAAGCAGGAGAGGGCATAATGACTGCCTTCTGCACAAAGTAATTTCATCCTGGATAAACATGTTTTGTAATCCTTACAACTAAGTTTGAAATTTCCTGCAGGACAAGTGTGGTTGTACTGTGTATTTGCTACATGCTAGCAAAGAAAGTTAAACACATGAGTAACTTTGAAGATCTTCCCTGTGTCTCACTAGTTGCCTGAGGCTCCTATTTAATTACATCCCCATACATTGGTTTTATGATATTTTTCATTGTTTAAAAATAGCATGTAAAGATCTGTGGGTAGAACTTTCCTTTGAATAGACAACAGGAATTTTTAACTGAATGGCAAATCTTTGCTGAAATTCTGTGAGTTCTTTGAATTTTCCCATTAATACCTCTAAATTCTTGGCAACCCCAATTAAAATAAATAAAAGAATAATTCTTTAAGTCTTCCCTGAAGAGCAACACATATAATTTAGGCCAAATAATATTTTCCATCTCAGGAAATTTACACCTAAATTTCAGGTTACTTACAGACAATTGTGGATACTAGGCAAGTTCAGCACTTCTCTCTGTTCAACAGCAACATGGTTCCAGGCTGCTCAGTATGTCCTGTAAAGCTGTTTTTCTAGTGATGCAATTTGCATACAATTAGTACAGCTATTAAGAGGCATTCACCCCATCCTATGCTTGCAATGCCATCTAGGACTCTGAGGGACCAGACATCAGACACTGCTCAGCACTTCCCTGTGTGAAGGTGCTGTTTGTAGGAATACCAGCAATGCACTGACAAACTTCACAATACTCAAGCAGGCTAACTCCAGGCAAACCCCAGTCTCACGCTGCAGAAATTTGTTTGGACAGGATCATGTATGTGGTAATAACTTCAAAGAGTTTGGAGGTGTGACTTCACTTGTCAAACTAGCTGAAATGAGATGAGGCTACAATGAGGTAGCCAGGCAACACCTCTGTCTTGTTAGGATGTCTCTGAAGGCTTTGTCTGTCTGCTTCCTCTGTCTCACTGCACTGCATGATTCTTCTTGGAGTCACTAGGATGCTAGCAAAAAAACAATACTTACTTGTGCAGGTATGCAAAGGACTAAAGCAACCAGATCAGGTATTTTCAAGACGCTGTGGTGTTGATCACTACAGAATTCCTCTTTTGAAGATTTTTGTTTTCATCACATAGAGAACAGTAGAATTACATCATTCCCCTTCTCAACCCATCTTGCTGCACCTCTGCAATGGACTTGCAATAGCAGCCAGTTTCTTATGCTGCAATGAAAAGGTGCAGTCAGACATTCTTCAGTGTGGATGTTGTCAGCATACCTGGGTGAATCTGCTCTGCCTACATACTTGTCATACTACAGAAAAGGCACACATGGGAGCCAGAAGTTAGAGCCCAGACTATAAATAGATCACTGTCATATGTATTAATTGATCAATGGACTCTACTGACTTTGAGTAGTGCTTGAAGACATAGCACTCCACAACACCATTATTTGGTAAAGTGACCTGCACAGACTGTCCCTTGGAGAGCCTGAACTGCAAAATTTGCATTGCTGATTCTCATCTGCCAGCCTGAATTTGCATGTTATGACCATAGACAAGAGCAAACACCAAAGGACAGTTCTTTAACTGCTTTCCATTGTTCTGTACTGCTCCTGACCATCAGCAATCTGCCACTTCCCAAATGCACATCAGGCTGAACTTAGATGGCACTTCCATGTAAGTGTAATCACAGATGAACACAACAGAAGATAAGAGAACTAATTTCACTGGCAGACCCAATGCATCTCAGCTCACACCACATGCAGATACGAGATGGAAGGAACACCAGCTGCTAACCATGCTAATCTGGAAGCAGTGCTGAGATCTTGACAGGTTGCTGGCCACAGCAACATGGGGACCACATCTGACTGTGAGGTCTCCTGCAGTTCTTGGTCAGCCATGGGAAGTCCAGGCTGTTGACAGTTAGCACCAGCAACTCAGACTCCTGTTCCTCCTATCAGCGAAACAAGCAACTACCAAGAACAGGAAGCAACAATAAATGAAATCACGTCTCATCTTGAACTACAGATGTCACTGTACTCTCCTCTCTCTTGTCTGAATGTGGTCTGAGCATGTGTTTATATCCTAGTACAAGGTAACACTATTGGTAAATGAGATGCAATCAGAAGTTGATTCATAAAGATGTTGTGAACACAGCCTGAAGTATATGTCCTCCCACACACTAAATTACAGTTCAAGGCAGTTATCTGTGGAGGTTAAGCCTTTCAAGTTTGATTTGAATCGGTGGATTCACTAAATATTTAGTCACTACTAGAGCCTAATGTTTTTTTCTGTGGTTCAGACTCACACCACTGGTAAATAGCCTGCAGGCACAATGACTCAACATAACAGAACCAGAAATATGCCCTGCTGAATGCCACCTTCTTTCCAGGGTTTGATTTGAGGAATTAGCAAAGTGACTACTTGCAGTCTACCTTTTACCAGTTTTGCAATTAGAGGATCTGAACTTGACTGTTTCAGATGTTTTAAATAAAATGTTCTATCAAAGAAACCTGAAGAAAGGAATATTTTTTTTTTTTTTTAATCTCATTCTCCACTTTTACTTAGAAAACAAATTATATAATAATCCATGTCTTGAATCCTTAGGTCACTGGTTTCTGGAAGTGTTCAAGGTCAGGCTGGATGGGGCTTTGAGCAACCTGATCTAGTGAAAGTTGTCCCTGCCCATGGCAGAGGGGTTGGACTAGATGATCATTAAAGGTCCTTTCCAACCCAAACCATTCCTTTATTCCATGATTCTATGATCTGTTAAATTTCCTATGTATGTCCTGTATACTACTGGCTGTGCCATATACCATCTTTCAGCTAAAATAAGCAAAACTCCATTGAAACATGTCAGTTGGACTGATTATCTCATTTTCAGAGTCCTAGCTTAAAACAGAAGTAATCAGGATATTTTAGATTTTAAACACCAGCATTACTGACTCACACATAGCAGTCAGAGTACTGACCTAGATTACAGACAAATTTCAATACTAATATGGAAATTAGCAGTACTGAAATTCTCCTTGTCCCAATATTTGTCACTGTTCCTGACACCAGAGCAAAGAGATAGACAGGAATATTGCATGGTGTGCTCCTTATCTGCTGTTATTGTCCTCTTTTTCTAAAGGAGATGAGAGTAGCAATGAAAAGCAAACCTGAAGCTAACCAGTGGAATAGAAAACTGGGAACTGAGACTGTATGTCAATTGGTAGGTGGAGATATTGGAGAGAGGAATTCAATTCTGGGCTTTGCCAAGCAATTCCTTTGTCACCTGGGGAAAATATTTACTAATGTTTTTATCAGTATGGAAAACTTGGCCTTTAATATTTGTATAAAAGATGCCTATCTGCAAAAAAGGGAAAAGAGCAATGATGCTCATGCTTTGCTTGTCTTGCCTATTTACTCTGAAAGCACTTGAGGGCCGGGATTGGCTTTATTCTTTGTTTGCACAGCACTGAACTTGCCTCATTTGCAGCTTCATTACAGTTTGAATTGGCTCTATTAGCAGAAGCTGAAAAGCACTGAGTCTCTGCTGCTCCTGATACTGTACTACAGTTATTTCTTAGAGGGAACAGGGATTATTCCTCTTTCTTACTGGGGTGGAAAGGCTGATGACTATAAGAAGGAATAAATATTAGCTGCTTGGGATGTCTGGAGTTTAAGTACCACTGAACAGAGTTAATGCTGTGCATTGTGTCTGTGAATTTATAGGTGCAAATTTACATTTGGAAAGTACTCTGGCATTTGTGGTTTTGCTGAGATCAACATGGAAATCCACAATTCTCTGTTTGGATGCTCATGGAAAGGCCCCATGGAAATCACGTTTAAATAACAGGAGTTAAGTTACTATGTTATTTTAAACTTTTCATAACTTCAAAGGATGGAAAGCTGCTACTCAGGAGTGTCATTACAGAAACATTTGTGACACCGTGTAAATTCAGTCTGTGCTAAAATATTCTGCAGTACTACTGCTCAGTTACTAGTTTGGTCCTGCCTGTGGGAAGTTATCACCCAGGACAGGCTGTGGATGAAGGGAGGAAGGGAAACCAGAAGGCTGCTCTGTGATGCAACAAAGTTTTAATGAGCAAGAAATGCCTATATTTGCAAAGCAAGGTATCACAGAATATGAAAAATCTGTTTCCAGACAATTTCAGAGAATGTTCAACAACTGTCCTGCTCTGAGATATTGCTGTCCTCATCTGGCTTTCTTCTGTCTCTTGTGCATCTACTGATGAAGATACTTGTCATTATGAGTGATGTCCATATGGAATACGCTGCTCCATGATGGTTAAAAAAAATGGGAAAGTTGGAACAGGCAACAATAGCAAACAACAAACAAGAAACCGAAGGGTAAACAAAAAGTAGAAGAAAGGTCAGAAATGCTAAGTGGCAGTAGCTCCATTGCAGGGCTGCAGGAACACTGAACCCCCATCCTCATTGCTCTGCGTTTGGGCCTTCATGTATGGCTCTTCTGAGAGCTTCTCTGCTGTCTTTAGCAGGGCCCACAGCTGCTGCGGAGGAACCGGCTGTACTGGCGGGAGGAGTATGGGCTGCAGTACCCGCTGCCGAGTGTGGAGAGGGCTGAACTCCCATATCCATATTGGGCTCCATATCCCAGAGAGCCCCCATAACCACAGAGGCTCCCAGCACTGTAGAGGCCCCCCAGCCCCAGGTTGCCCCCAAAGGCGGGTGCTCCAGAGGAGCCCACCACGGCTTGCTGAGGGAAGGAGCTGAGGATGGGGCCAGGGAAGGTGACGACAACAGGGGGTGGCTGGATCATGGCTGTCGAGTCAGGGCACTGCTGGACACACGGCTCATTGCAGCTGTTAGCGATGGGCTGGGGGCAGGCGAGGTTGCTGGTGGTGGGGCACAGGTCGTAGCAAGACATTTCTTTGCTGGGATGAAGGTGATCCTGAAACAGAGCACAGAGCTGTGTAAAAGAAAAGCACAAGATCTGCTGGAACGACAGGTCAAGGTTTGGTGCTGGGTTGTTGGGGAACAGGCAAAATGATCACCGTATGCATCAGTAAAGTTGATGACGCTGTTCACAAACTTTCCCATCAATCAGCATTGCTCTGATCTTCCCCACCCAGTAATCCCTGCACCTGTTACAGCTGCCAGGCCTTCTGAAGTTGCTGCTGCTTTTTTTTTTAATTCACGTTCCCTCCCAGAGGAATAGGGTGTCAGCAGCACATTTTTTACTAAAAAAACAACACTCCTCCCTGGTGAATGTGGGTTGAAAACCAAAAGCTGCAGGAGCTACATCAGAGCTGACCTCCTCGTTACACCAAATAGGACAGAAGCAGGTTTTGTCTTGGGACAGATGGGATGGAGTCAAGAACCCAGCACTGCTTTAACCACACATTTCCTTCTCCTTGCTTGGTCCCTGTTTCTTTTTAAGCTCTTTGAGGTAATATACTTTCAGTTGTTCCCTTTTAATTCTACTTTCTCTTAATCTCTGTAATCCCTCTGGTAAACTCCAAAGCTTTGAGCCTGAGGATAGTTCATATACGTGATGTAATATGTACATGTACCCTATAAAACTTTTCTAACCAAATACTTCTTGGCATAGCAGTGTAATTTCATAGAGTGTGGAGCAGGTTAGTAAAATGTAAGGAGCTGATTTCATTTATCAGATAAAAATACAGTTTGCAAACTGCCATTTCAGGTAAATGTCTGGTCACAAAAGCTTGTGGCTTAGCAGTTTTTCCAGTAAAAACCCCCTGAAATATTATTTTGTTCTTAAAGTAGCCCTGAAATGCAGAAAATCAAATCATTGAACTCAGTGTATCTGAACAGCTAATCTGGATTTACAAATGGACATATATCAAACACACTGGATCAGATCACCAGTCTACTTCCCTTCTTATTGTCTCTGATGAAAATAACTAGGGTTTAAAATAAGCAGGTTTAGTTTTTACCTATCCATAAGAACTAAATACAAGCTAGGATTATTTTGTAATAAAATCCACATGTAGATAATGCTCTTTCTTCAGCTGGGTCATTAAACAGCTTAGGATATGGCCATGTGTCTCTGATTCAGTCATTAACTGATGGTACAGGAGAATTCTGCATTTTAAAGCTCATGCCATCCTACATTTTCAATCTGCTAACAGTACAAGAATACCCAAATATGAATTACAGTGAAATAAATGCCTCAAACCTGGTCTTGCATTCTAAAGCCTACCAGTAACACGAATTGCCAATATATTAAAAAAAAAAGAAGAGAAAAAGAAAGAGAATAAAAAAAATAGTCCTAAAAACTCAAATACAATAGTAGTGAACAGTATTCTAAGCTCCAGTGCAAAGGCATTTTGGCATTTAGAAAGAAATGAAATGGCATCAGACTTACCTGATGTAGAGGAGAGTACACAGGAGAGGGAGATGGAATAGGTCTGCATACCTGCTCCTTTTATACAGTGCTTCAGATTGCCTGGGGGGGTCTGAGGCACACTGTACACATGAAGTCATAATCACCAACCAGCCCAAATGTGAAGCACATATAACTTCCCAAAGTGATGAAACTGTTTTTGCTTGCTGTTTGCAAAATCACCCTAAATCTCTGAATAGCATGATATGCACATTCCAGCTCCCAGTTTCCTTTCATCTTGAAGCCTAATTGACCAGCTTCATTGCTGGTATCATTCCACCCTGCTCACTGGCATTGTAGGAGGAATTAAACTGGTTCTATTTATTTAGCACTTCCTTCATTAACTTCCCGTAATGATTTTAATCAGAGCTACAACCTGCTGTCATATACATGTTTGTATTTAAGTGCTTTAGATCTAGACTGTAATCTAATCTACTCACAAATTTTGCAATGAAATGTTCACTGAGGTGGAAGACACCTTCTGATCCTTTTCCCACCCACAGCCACAAAATATGAGAGGTCCTATGGTAATCACAGACATTGCTTAATGGTCTTTGATTTAGAAATTCTGAGTTTTCCTTGCTGCTTGGCCAGACTTGCAGAAAACATAGTATTTTAGTACCTGAAACAGTGTTTAAACCAAAGACTAAAGATTTCTCTGAAGGGATATCAGTATTTTTTTCCTTATTTTTCACCTGGAATATGCAAAGGCACAGAGGTTATCTTGCAGGTTCCGCAATGTAAAATGGCTGCACATCTAAACAGATTAATAGTTACTAGCTACTCTGTATTGACATTGCACAGCTCCAAAGGAGGACATAACACAAGACAGTGGTGAAGCAAGTGCAAATTTCTCAGTTTCTTTGTGAAATTGTATGTTTCTGTCCACCACTGCATTCATTCAGTCTATAAGTTCTCTTTCTTTTTGTTCATATGATGGAGTGTAGTTTGCCCTCAGATCTACTCCTTCACCTTACAAAGGAATTGAACCAACGTTTTGCTGGAGGATGTCACAGAAACAATTTTTGAGTGCTTCCTTCCCAGCATTACTGGGTAAGTGGCAGGAAAAGCAATGGAATTATCCAAGGAATAGTTATTGCAACAATGGATTTTTTTTCCCCCTTCTTTCTTTCCTGACTAGCAGAACATCACCTGCAGAGTGCATATTGTTGCAGGGCCCTTGCCTGCCAAGTTTTCAAGTGACTTGTCCCTTGAAATTACTCAGGCTTCCCCAATACTTAATGGGGAGGGACAAGAATTTCTGCAAGACAATTCATCCCGTCTCAGACGCTTACCTTACCAGAATTGGTATGACCCTCAAAACATAACTATTTTGCTGTCATTGAGTACGGAGACAGACAACAAGCTCAACTGAAACACCCAGCTTTTAACCAGTGAAGGTTTGATGAGATGTATCCCACCCATATTCCCATATTCTGAAATGCTGTGCAATAAACAGTGCCTGTTCCAGCCTCAGAAATCCTCATTTGCCTATGGATGAGTTGTTTGTCAAATAATAAACACTGCAACATTTCTGCCAGAAGTTATACTTAAACTATGAGGTTCTTTTTTTCTGAACTTTGAGATAGCCCTAGGGGATCACAAGAGCAATAATACTCACAAAAGTTGTTCAAATATTTTTTGTTTGTATTTTTAAGCACTTCCCAACCCTCCTTAGTGGTTTACGTATGAAGTGGTGCATCATTATTGTAATATAAGTATGCAGTTGGATTCAAGCAGCCGAACATTTTGAAATATATTTATTAAATTGTACTGGTCAAGAGCACTCTTCCTGTTCCCTTTACCAGTTCATGATTTCTAACCTTAGGGTTTCAGTTGATTTTCTTTTATAATTTAGGTTTTCATTTATTTGTTTAAGTTTGTGTATAAGCTCCTTCAGTGCTGATGTTGTACTAATTCACATCCCCTTCAGTGTCTGTAGCACAAAGATCTGCAACAACTGCCTCTGTCCTCACATTTTGAAAGCTTTTCCTAGGACTTTCCCAGCCTAACTGTGAGCTCTCTACCTTTCTTCTCTGTTTTAAGCACATGCTCATCTTCCTAAAAAAATATACTTAACAAGTTGTCTGTAATCTGGATGAAAAACTGTTTACCTTTGTTGTGACCAATGAATTTACCTCTAAAATGTGAAGAAATGGTACAACTGGGTAGTCTGGGAGATGAGGCATGAGTCTGGATGATTTAAAAATGTACTTTGCAATATACCTTTTGATTTTTCCCCGGAAATGTGCAGGATGGTCCTGTCCAAATCTTAATTCCAACTTCATATAAGGGTTGCTGATTTCACAAGAAAGACACCATGTTTTATATCAATTATACTTTATCTAGCATGGGTAAGGAAGGATGGAAAGAAAACCTGCATATGAAAGCAGATGGCAATTATGATTAACATTTGAGCTACCATCATTATGTCAACCAATAAAAGAAGAGGTAAATAAATGAAGCCAGCATAACTCCTCCTGTCATTCTAATGTATTTAATGGAATGTTACCAGGAATTAATCTCACCAATTAAGTGCTAAGATGAAAGAAATGTTTGTTTTGTAATAATTTGCATTTCATGCAGCTTGAGAATTTGAATCAACTAATGAACATAAATATTGAGCAAAGCTGTTTCAACATTTTGAGGTGAACCATGTATGATAAATGTGGGCTGGTGTTAATGGGAGTCTCAGGTTCTTCAGGCAGTTTGAGGAAATAAATAAGAAGTGCCTCCTCAAAACTGCCTTGTATTTACTTCTTTTGCCGCCTTCTTCCCAGAGCCAGCTATTTTCTAGATATCAGACTGTTCTTTTTCCATACATTTAAATTAGTCCTCTTTTGTCATTTATGAGGAGGCAATGTTATACGCAGCTTTAAGGTCTAAGCCGGTATTTTCCACAATGGATTGTATAGGAGCTGTCACTCTCCACTAGTTCGGATCTCAGGGTTATAATCTGCTAAACAGATACCAAAACCCCAGACTGCAACTCCTGCACCACAAAGGCCTCAGTCACAGCCATGTTTAACAGAGGATATGTCCTCTTGATAGTTAATTATTTGGTCTTCCAGGTGCTGTTTCAAATTAGTTTGTACGGAAGAAAGCCAAAGCTCGAAAGGGATGTAAGCAAAGCTTTCTTACCCACAGCAAAAAGGGTCTCCAGTGTATTAGGAATCAGGTGAGCCTTTGACAGTTCATTCAATAATGCATATCATCAGGATTTTTACACTAAACTTCAGACCATGTGGAACTAACTTTTATCAGAGACAAGGTATAGTATAAGAGCAACCATTTGTCTGAGGAAGCATGTGACCTTCTATATTCCTGTGTTTCCACTAAGGAATGTTTAACCATCACTTAAAAATCATTTTTCTTATGGGGCTTATAGAAATTTGAGGAATTACATCCACAGCATCAAGTAGATCTTGGCAGGGTAGCTACAATTAGGTGCGATGGATCTGGAACTAAATTAGTGTTGCAGAGGACCCAGACTGCTGTGCCTTTCCCAATTACATGAGAGCTAAGCTTTTCTTCCTGTTCCAGGGGAATTTGTGCTGTGTTACACTTACATTTAGTCATGTTTCCAGTTGGCAAATTCATGTTCAGCACCAGTGCCAATAGCTGCAAGGAGCTGATTGCCCTGACCTGAGGGCAGTGGCTCAGCCACCATCCATTGTCATCACTTTACCAGCCCAGGTGCTTAGTTCCTTCCCTCAGGACAGCATAGCAGGATCTCTGTTAGCACTTATACTTAAGGCCTCCTTTTGTTAGGGGTGCTTTTGTTATGGTAGTCTTTATCACAACAGATTTTCTTACAGATTTTCAGGACCTGGCAGCAAGTAGAACATTCCTTCTGGTTGTTGTTTTGATACTGGATACCACTGTGGAAGCTGTGGGTCTTGCTGGAAGAGCTATTCAATTTACCAGAGACAATGAAATAAAATCAAATAAAAGGCAGATTTATAGCTGACTTTTTAGGTAATGAGTGCTGAAAAGTGTGCTGTATGCACTGTCCAGTTACAGAGTGGAGCTGGCCATGCACAGCAGCTCTTGCCTTTCTTTCTTCATATTCTGCCTTCAGTTTCTGGTTGGATGTTCTCTAAACACTGTTACATTATGCTTAGCCATACTTCTTACTGTGGTAAAATATGTAGCCTAAGATCTTTTGGCAGATGAACCACATAAAGAAAACTATCTTGCAAGATAAGCTTCCGCTTAAATCAGGAGTTGGTTACATGTTTTACTGATAACCTAAAAAGCTATGCCATGTATGGTGCAGTATTTTGGTCATTTTTAGGCTACCTATATAATATTTACACAAATTTTATTTATATTTAATATATACATAACTTAAACAGAATCAAAGAAGTCCCAAGTCCATGAATACAATCAGATTTTCTGTGAAATTATGCACATCATCATTATTGTGTTTTTGAAGAAGTATCATCTGCACACAGCCAGAATTTTGGAGATTGAGACAATTCAATAGCATGGATCTAGGCTGATCTGTGCTAGAGAAACACAGAATCTGAAATTCACTTAATATCAGTCACCAATCTTCCATTGCGAGCTGTGGAGGTGTAATTACTTGTACAACATTGGATTAGAAGTCTGCAGTGCAATAAGCAAGAGCTTAACTTTCAGAGTGTGAATAGTGACTTGTAGTTCAAAGAATTATCTCACAAAATCATGAATGGGGAGTCTAATAAAGTACTTGCAGAGAAGGCTGGTGTTCATCTATGGCCAGCATGTTGTGACTATGTTGTCGCAATTCAGTGGTGAAACAGACCTAGCAAGGGCTCCTCATGGAGACTTTCACATGGAGACTTTCGTGGGCAAGATTTGCACAATATTATCACAACTGTACGTATAACAGGCAGCTTTATCCAGAAAAGTTGGAAAATTCAAAATGGATGAGAACACAAAACCACAACACACTTATTTTAAATGATGCAACAGAATTTTAATGAGCATGAAAAGAACAAAAATACATTGCAATATCAAGAATGTGTAACCAAGATGTCAGAGACAAACACATTTTGAAAGACACTGTTAAGTGTCTCACTGCATTCAGTCACAAATATGATAAAGTAGAAGATAACAAGGAATTGAACCCATGAAAATACCAGGAAAGAATTCAAAGGGAAAAAAGGAGAGGTGCAGATTGTGCAGAAAGCACTGCACTGAACAGGATTTGTGAGTGCCTTAAAAAAGCTGTCACTCATCTCCTCACTGGTGAATTTGCATTTTGTTTTTACTTGTACTTTATTCAGTGTATTTTCCTGTTGTGTTTAGCAGGGCCCACAGCTGCCACGGCCATACCTGTTGGACCAGTAGGAGTAAGGGTTGCAATAGCCAGAACCGTAGGGTCTACCATAGCCATACAGACCCCTGTAACCAAGTGAGCCTCCATAGCCATACAGGCCCCCATAGCCCCGGGAGCCATAACCACCATAGCCATACAGGCCCCCACAGCCATACAGGCCCCCATAGCCCAGGGAGCCATAGCCCCCGTAGCCATACAGACCCCCATAGCCCAGGGAGCCATAGCCCCCATAGCCCCCAAGGACGGGTGCTCCAGAGGATCCCACAACTGAATCCTGTGGGAATGAGCTAAGGATGGGGCCAGGGAAGGTGACGACGACCGGGGGTGGCTGGATCACCGTTGTGGAGTCAGGGCACTGACGGATGCATGGCTCATTGCAGCTGTCAGCGAGGGGCTGGGGGCGGTTGACGCCGCAGGCAGAGGTGGAGCACAGGTCGTAGCAAGACATCTTGCAAGGATGGAGGTAAGCTGCAACACACACTGATAAGTAAATGAAAGGCACAAATTCAGTGGGAAAAAAGAATTTGAAATTTGGACACATGGACTAGAATAATGGTTTTAACTTTCAGGTCTTGATTGTCCTTCCTTTTCTTCAGTATTGTTCATGAGATATCTCTCCCTCTTGTAAACCACCATTGCCCAGATTGCACACTAATCAGTCATCTCTTCTATGGTCTCATTCCTAAGTTCTTCTACTTGGTTCCCTTTATGAAGCAGTTTTTTGTTCTACCCCACTGCCAAACACTGCAAAAATATTATCTTTACTTTGCAAATTACTTCCACTATACTTTGCAGCCACTCTTACAATGTCTGTAGCTGAAAGGTCATTTTGTGTTTGTTTTATACTAGCCAAAACAACGCACTGTGACCTGACAACCAGCAAAGCTCATGTGGTAAATTAACGGGTAGCTGGAAGAACTCTGGCATATTGACTTGCAATGTTCTTCCAGAAGCAATGGCTAAAATCATGCTGCCAGTATGCTGAACGTGCTATAAACACGGATTAAATATGGCATTTCCTGCCCTGAAGTGCTTGCATAGTAGCTTGGGGGCCACAGGGTGGGTGAAAAGATTATTTGTCTGGTTTTCCAGGTGGGAAACTGGTACACTAAGATAACTAGGTCTAAGTTTCTACTGCAGATAAGTATGTTGGGATCTGAGCTTTTCAGAAAGGCTTTCACCATAGGATCCCATGGAACGACAAGGAATACTGCCTGTGAACAATTTTTTTTCTCCACTAGAACCAATAAAATATTAGATTAGAAGAGACTCCTGGAGGTCATCTAGTCCAACTCCCTGGTCAAAGCATGGACAATGTAAAGGGTAGGTTAGGATCTCCTAGTTTCATCTCTGTTTTCCAATACTTCTTTAGGTAATACTTCTATATTCTTTCTGGTTAAGCTTGTCGCCTCAACAAACACATGCATATACATAGACACATATCAAAAACTTACATGCAAAATCTTAAAAAAATTCCTGGTGATTGAACAAGACTTCTGATGATGCTTTGGAAGCTGCATTGATAGCTCAATTTTGTATTAACAGGAAACAATAATTTTTGAAAAACATAGTTTTACCATTTTAAACCCAAATACATGGATGTCCAACACCAAATAAGAAAAATAAATTCATGGTGAAATAATCCAACATTATTAAGAATCTTTGAATGCTTATGGATTATTCTGACCTTAATTAAAACCAACAGAAAAGAGATACCAGAATTTTAGGAAAGAGACCACATAGAATGATACTCACCCTTTTCAAGGAGATGAATGAAGCAAGCAAGGTGGAATGGAGAGCCCCAAGTTGGGAGAGTTTTTATACAGTTCCTTAGATCATGGGGATCACCTAAGGTGCAATTTGGGCATGTGCATAATTGGGGCAAACCCAAAACTAATATGACACGTAGGTCCTCAAAGTTTTGCTGACTATTTGTTTATTTGTTGGTTCGAAGTCTCATGAAATATCATAGATGCATTTCAACACAGAAGCCTCTTTCACCTCGAATGGTTACATGTCATATTCATTCCTGTTATCATTCCATTCACATCCTTGGCGTTACAACAATTATACTAATGCTCTTCCTTAGCTTGTCCATTATTAATGGCAAAACTCAGCTGCTCACTGCGTGGTTGTCATCACCTGATGTGCACAGATTTTTCCATTAAATCCAGGCTGTAAGATACCTGCAGATGAAATGGAGTTCCATTAGAGAAACTTTGGGGTCGTCATTTTTATCTTTATCATTTGCACTCTCAGCTACTTAATATGAAACCAATACTGCACCCAAAGGAAGCCATAGAAAACATACTGTGGTTCTTAAATGGTTTTTGACTGTTTGGCTTTTGCTCCTGAGCAAAATGCTGGCCTCATCTAATGAATGAGGGACTTGGGGAAATACCTCTTGCTTTCTTTGTTGTGCATTCAGCCATGGATTACTCTCCCTGTCCTTTTCTCAAACACTGGCAAGTCCTTCGGACCTTTTCAAACAGAAGGTGGAGATAGAAGCTCCTTTTAAACTACTCAGATTTTTCTAACAGGACCTTTTCAAGCAGAAGGTGGAGACAGAAGTTCCTTTTAAACTACTCAGATTTTTCTAACAGGACCTTTTCAAGCAGAAGGTGGAGACAGAAGTTCCTTTTAAACTACTCAGATTTTTCTAACAGGTCTCTCACTGTATTTCAAAGCAGGTTGGAGTCTAGAGGCAAACTAATACCCTTTCTGTTCTCAAGATTACAAGGCACTTCCTTTGTGAAGCAATTGTCACCCACATTTTCCAGTTTTCTGATTCGTGATACAAAGCATTCAGGGATCCATTTTTAGGTCCATCTTCAGATCAGGCAATATTGAAGACCACTGAGAAATGAAATTAAATGAAACATGATGGGTAGCAACTTGCTAAATCTCTCTGGAGGTACACCACAATAGAGACAGAGAAATAATTTACATGGATAAAGGAAGATCGTTGATAGAATTGTAACATCTCAAGAAAATAATTAAATCCTCTGTTTCTGTGCTCTGATGTGCAACTGAAAATGATAAAGATACACTGATTATATAGCTTATGAAATGCTGGATTTTATTTAAAAGTTTATGTTTAATTCTATACTTCCACATTGAAAAAAACTGAAGATGCACAAATCCTCAGTTATCAGCCATTAACTGATTATACCAAGGACACAAATACCTTGACTTACATATTTTAATGTGATGTCATTCCATAATTGCTAGTCACCTAAATCCAGGTACATGTCTTTAATCTGATTGTAAGAATGCATTCTCAAACCATTAGTGGATAGTTTGCAGCATTTGAAAAGCCTTGCTGCCTGGAAGCTTGAAAATATTACTGTCCAACAAAACTTCTAACCACGTCAAAGGCTGAGAAACCCACCTCATAATTTAGAGATAATCTATGTCATAGAGCCTTCAGTATTAAAATAATACATCTGTAAGCAAGGGAAGAACCAGCCTTTGTTTTGCATGGTGCATTCCAAGTTCATAATTGTTCCCTGTTCACAGAAACTGCCAGCTCAGCCTTGTTCTGGATTTATGGCTTGCATCAACAATAGTGTATTATAAGAGGTCTTGAGTCCTGAGAATCAAAGTCAATAATTCAAAGAACTTCTGTCACTTTTTAATTTTTGCACCAGAGGATCCACCTGTACTGAAAAAGCTTAGGTTTCCTCAGGCTTATTAAATATTCTCAAGTACCATCTTTGTACTGACATCAAACCAACAATACCTGGAAAAAAGTCTCGTTGGGATCTCCAATCCCTTAGTAGCTTTAGTTAACTTCAGAAATTCATTCCTTGTTTATCTCTTAAAAAACAAAAAGCAAGCCTCAGGAAGATGAAGGCTTCCTCTCTGTCTCCTAAGTGAAATTCTGCAGACTTAGCCCTACACATTTTTATAAGAGAATACAACTGTGTGACTGATGAATGGAGAAACTGATTCAGCTCACATCTGCATGAAAAGAGTTCCCAGCACTCCAAAACAAAGGATTTCACCATTTTTTTTGTCAAGGTTAAATTTCAATTTCTACATAAGCCCTATTTAGAGAATCAAGCACTTGTTGCTGGTCCCTGGAGTTGCTGCTGCTCTTCTGAGATGAATTGTGCTCATTACATCCAGTGTCAAATACTACTGGAAAACATCATCGACTCCCAAGGGTCCTGTGTCCCCCAACCATAGGTGGGGAAGCTAAACAGGCAGAAACCACCCCCTACCTTCCTGCATATCACATTGAGAGTTTTTAACTTCTGTCCTGGCAGGTTGCAATGTGAATTATATGTACTTAAACAAAAAATCCTGTCCATGACAGCAGTTTGTAATCCTGATAAACCCATGAGACACTCTCCAGTTGTTAACACAGGAGGAGCTGGCTTAATAATTTCTGTTGTAATTTCAAGGAAGTGACTGAAATAATGCCAGGTATTAATTTTCCCCAAGTAATCACAAAATGAAAGAATTCTCTATAAGCTAAAGTGATGTTTAGGTCCTTATTACAAACAAATTTGAAAGGACTCATAAACTCCAATAATGAACACAGCAATTTCATCACCTCAGTGAGTTACACATGTTTGAAATTGGGCCAGGCATCCAATGTCGATCTTGTACCTCCAGCTGCTGCAATATAAAAGCTCTTCTCTCTCATAGCTCTTCCAAACATTTCCCTTCAGTTCTTGGTGACTTAGCTAAGTCTGATTCTTCTCTATTGCTATCAATGTATCTTTTTATTGCTGGTTTCAACTTCAGTTGATATCTACCAGCCATACTGTTGAGTGTATCTGCATTGCCTTGGGACAGAGATTCTAATGCTGTCTCTGGGGTGGCAGATACACCCCTATTTGGTGCGTGGGGCCCTGAGAAATTCTCAGTGTCAGAAACACTGGACCCTGGAGCAACTGGACAATACTCTTAGTCACCTGGTCTAGTTTTAGGTAGTCCTGGGAGGAACAGGGAGTTGGACTCAATGATCCTTATGGGTCCCTTCCAACTGGAGATATTCTATGATTCTTACTTCCATGCATTTAACCTATTCCAAAGTTTGCATATGAGGTTCAACATTGAATAAGGGCATCACCACTGCAGCCATTCATGCAACCTGAGATGAATGAGCAATACATCTGAGAAAGTTATGTGTGTTGTCCTGTTATAGCAAATCTTCTGGCTGTCCTTTACTTTCTTGCTTTCATGTTCTTCCTCAGAACCCTGCTAAGGACTTCCAGGACATAGTGAGTAGAGAAGAGTAAAATCACCCTTGGAGAAAATAACTAAGTTTAGAGGGGAGAATATATGCTGAACTCTTGGGTTTATCAAGGAGTCCTGGTTTGTCCTGGGAATAATAATCTTAAATGAGTTTTTTGAAAGACATTAGGGACTAAAACACTATTTGTATTGAAATTGTCTAGGCCATAGCCATACAGTAGCTGCACAGGTGGGAATTGGGATAATAATGCTACCATCTGTCCTTTATGGTCTTGTCAAATGGCTTTCTGAGCAATCTGGGCAGTCACAATCCTATAATCTGTTGTTCCTACAACTCTCAGCAAAATTGGGATGAGTGGGAAGAAGAAGCTACTGTAATTAAGTTGTACGTAAACTACATCTCATGTAAACCTGCTGAACCCAAATCTAAGTTTTCCTACTGACTCATCAGATGACCTTGGACAAAGTCACTTTGTGCTCTCTGCTTTTGCTTCTCAATTTTCAGTTTAATGTGTAGAATATACCTAAGTTCTTTCCAGGATATTCATGAGGGACAACACTTTCAGAGGTAGGCATAACATTTCCCATATGTTTTTGTATGTGTAGACATCTTCTAGAGAATTTTCTAAAACCTGATTTTTGAAAAAAAAAAAGGATTATGATTGCAAAGTGGGAAATGAATTTATTTACTCGTACTTGACTCATTATTTTAATATAAACTGTTGAATTTTGAACTCTTTGTCTTTAGTCTAATCATCAGTGTGCATTGCAGCTTACCTCCATCCTTGCAAGATGTCTTGCTACGACCTGTGCTCCACCTCTGCCTGCGGCGTCAACCGCCCCCAGCCCCTCGCTGACAGCTGCAATGAGCCGTGCGTCCGTCAGTGTCCTGACTCCACAACGGTGATCCAGCCACCCCCGGTCGTCGTCACCTTCCCCGGCCCCATCCTCAGCTCCTTCCCACAGGATTCAGTCGTGGGATCCTCTGGAGCACCCGTCCTTGGGGGTTATGGGGGCTCCCTGGGCTATGGGGGCCTGTATGGCTGTGGGGGCCTGTATGGCTATGGTGGTTATGGCTCCCGGGGCTATGGGGGCCTGTATGGCTATGGAGGCTCACTTGGTTATGGGGGTCTGTATGGCTATGGTAGACCCTATGGTTCTGGCTATTGCAACCCTTACTCCTACTGGTCCAACAGGTATGGTCGTGGCAGCTGCGGGCCCTGCTAAATCCTACAGAAATATCCCCTGAGTAAGGAATAACCAGCAACTGAGAGATATAACCATGATCCACAGCAGTGGTCCCAAAGGAGCTGTTGTTAAGTCCTGATAACTGCCACCCTACTGCAGCAGTGCTGGGAGCACACTGCACGTCCTTAATTTCTTCACCCTCTACTCATGGTCTTTTCCTTCTATGTGTATAATGGGTGGGATAAAACAAATAATGTATATTCTTATAAAATGGCACTTCACTGTCCAACTGAAGAAGAACAATTATGGAAGGAACTGCTTCCACTCTGATGTATATTCTTGATATTCTACAATGCTTTTCTGTGAATATTTATTTCTAATTAAAGTGATTCTACTCTGCATCAAACAAATCAACTTTTAGTTTTAATTTCTTCTGCTATGGATATAGAACTCTCCTCTCTGTAAATGGGGAAACTCACATCCTTTCATAGGATGAAGCTGAAGACTTCAAAAAACCACAGCTGAAATGGCCTAGCTATCAGTGAAGACAATCACCCTTTGTTGCACTCAGTGCGCACATTTGGGGGCAGGAATCCTTCCTCCACAGCTGGCCTGCGTTACAACAATAACATTATGTCTAGAAAGAAACCACACTAAACCTCCATTCTCTAATGAGCCACTGGAACATCTTTGCTGATCATAGCAGGAACAGAGCTGGTGGCTCAGCTGAGGCTGGCTTCAAAGCAAATCATGGGTAAAAGCGTGGCAGATGAGGCCCTCAGGTGGGAGGGATGCTCCTGAGTCAGAAAGGATTTAGGGAGGTGGGGAGAGAGGGGTGAAGGGTATTGGCATGGAGCTGCTGAGAGAGAGAGAGAGAGGATTGGAGCTGTAACAAGGAAAAGAGCTCTTCAGGGGTGGGTAGACTATCGAATGGACCTTTTAGATGAGGACTATCATGGGAGAGGCTGAAAGTTAGAGCTGCTGAAAAATGGGGGTTTCTATTGTGAGGACTTCCCAGGCAGAAGGAATTGGGAAACACAACAACAGTGTTGAGGATATGTATACAGGGTTATGACTTTTTCTACCTTTTAAGCTTTCTGGGCACTATAACTGTCTTCTATCTGTTCCAGCTGCTCTTGCTGGCATAGATGAATTAGCCCTTGGGGTAGCTGTATGGAGTAGCTGTTTTTCTGTCAAAAAATGTCCAACACCTTAGATTTCATGATTATACAGAAAGACCGTTACCCACACTTCAGATTTAAAAGTTCCATTGTATGGCCCAGAAAACTTTCTTTAAGGATTTGACAAAATTGATTCAACTTTCTGCAGAGACTATTACTGAGGATGGAGTTTGAGTGAAAACCTGAAGTTCAAGGAGATGAATTAAAGACTTACCTGGAAGAAATTCTTACTGATGTCTACCATTTTTAGGAGAGAGTTTAAAATTAGTAATCTACTGTTTCATTTCTCTACCACTGCTAATCTGTAACCAGTGGATGTACAACCAAGAAGCCAAATTCTTCAAGAATGCCAAGAATCTTTATCTGAAAAAACAGGGAGGGCAGGACAGTAGTTCCTTCTGTGCTGTGGGCTTCATGCTGCTTTTGTACATTTGAAATCCCTGATTTTTGGGGGGCAGGATGTTCAAGTTCATAGTTTAAACTGTTACTGACAGCTGCACAGGTTAGATTTCTCCCAAGACAAATAATAAGGGTAAAAATGTGAGAAAAGAATGCCAGAATATGGCAACTTTGATGCAATAAACTTTTAATCATAGTGAGAAAAGAAATACATTTTCAGAATCTTCAAGAAGTACAATTCTCCAGTCAGGGATATCAATCACATGTGACTGTATTTTTTTTTTTTTTTTTTTTCCTGAGTCTTAGCTGTTGATTTGAACAGACAGGAACCATTTTGAGCAACTTTATTACAAGTTTACCCCAGGCAATGTGGAAATGTGATGGGAGAAGCATTAAGGCAGAAACTGGAAGTAGACGAGGACAAATTCAAAGGGGGCTGAAGGGGTACAGCTCTGTGGTCTTGGAAAAGAGCACTGGAGGTTCAGATCTCTTTAGCTGTGACACCATCACATCTTATTTGTTGGTTATAGCTCACTTGAGACATTTCTGTAGGATTTAGCAGGGCCACAGCTGCCACCACTGTACCGGTAAGAGTAAGGGCTGCAATAGCCCGAACCATAGGATTTACCGTAGCTGTACAGGCCCCTGTAACCCAGGGAGCCTCCATAGCCATATAGACCCCCACAACCCACGAAGGAGCCCCCATAGCCGTACAGACCCCCATAGCCCAGGGAGCCCCCATAACCCCCAAGGACGGGTGCTCCAGAGGATCCCACAACTGAATCCTGTGGGAAGGAGCTGAGGATGGGGCCCGGGAAGTTGACGACGACCGGGGGTGGCTGGATCACTGTTGTGGAGTCAGGGCACTGATGGATGCATGGCTCATTGCAGCTGTCAGCGAGGGGCTGGGGGCGGTTGACGCCGCAGGCAGAGGTGGAGCACAGGTCGTAGCAAGACATCTTCAAGGGATGGAAGTCAGTCTAAAACATGGTCATTTATGTTAACATTAAAGAAATATCAAATGTTAGGTTATGATGAAGCAGTCTAACAGGGTATCAGTAATAAATCTGGGAAGTAAACATATTTTCTATTACTATTCTTCCTAGCACTGTAATCTGAAGGCTAGTTTTGACTTTAGTATGACAAAGTAGTGTATTTTTCAATTGTATCTTTGGTATTTCCAGATAAGCTATTTTTGATAGTATTACAATGTTGTTAGTTGATGGTTTCTACTTGATAAGTTTAATCTTTCCTGTTATAAACTCAGCAGAACTCTGCTAAATGCAGCTATATACAACTGTGCATATGAATTATTTTTTATCTCCTAAAATAGTCAAGGAATTCTTTGATGTGCTAAAATGTTACAAGTTTGGGATTTAAAACTGCTTGATATACCCCTCTTCTGGAGCCTATCTTTACAGGGCCTGGTAACAAATGAGAAACCAAACATTATTTCCAGCAGCAAATAAACTACAGATCACTAGCAGCCTGACAGTAACCAGGGAAGACTTGGTCCTAAGTTAATATCAAGACTTCTTGACAGCAAGTTAAGTTTAGTGAAGTTTGAAAGAAATCTGACTTACCCAATTCACAAAAGCGAGTAAGGTGTGAGAAGTGGATAGAAAGACTTAATGCAGAGAGCTTTTATACAGCTCCGTCGGTTGCCTGGAGGACATTAGGCATCCTATGCGTGAGTTCATAATTAGGTACCAACCCCAAATTGCAGAACAGGTAGCTCCTCAAAGTGCTGAAATTGTTTTTGCTTATTGCTTGTGCATTGCAGGCACTTCAAACCCACACATAGCGTGACATGTACGCTCCACCACAGACCTCTCCATTACCTCCAGGCTTTATGTATGGAATTATTTTTGTATTCCATTGCTCTCTTTAGCATTAGGGGAGGAAGTAAGCTGACTTGATTTATTTAAGAGTCCTGCATAATTAGGATGACAGGAGGACAGTAATTTCTTTTGCCCAGTTACAGGTCTTTTAGTGTAATCAACATTATACCTGGAGACAAAATGGAATTTGTTTTACTATCTCAAATGAAGGCTGGAGACAAATAACAAGGGTAAAAACATTCTTTCTGCAGACTTAGCGCACTTCTACCTCCAGCTACTCAATGCAAGACAAACAACAATCCAGAATGTCCAAAAAGTGTAATAAACAATAAACTGATTAAGGGAAAGATCCAAGTGACCTTAACTTACCTATTTTAATGTTATAATCTCTTATAATAGCAGGGTGTATGCATCCAGGCATACTTTTTATATAATTATGACACAGTATGTACAAGCTAGTAATGGGTGCTCATAAGGCATTTAAAAATCTCTTGGAATGTTCTTGTAAAACTTTGAGATGGCTTTTTTCCGTATTATAGCTCAGGAAATCTGCATATGTACCTCTAGATTTGGAAAAGCTCATAATTTAGAAATAATATGTGGTCTTAAGATAACCATGTTGACAACTATGGTAACCATGATAATGATATAGTATTACAATAATGGCATAAACAAAGAAAGAAACCTCAGCAAAAGCCAGCATCTACCTTTCCCAGCAGATTCCCAGCTCATAATTGCTCTCTATTGAAAGATGCCATCAATGATGGGGTTAGCTGCAAGATTAGTTGTAGACCAGGATCAAGGATGCCTGAGGAGCAAGCTAGAAATTAAAGGAAACTTCAGGAAAATGTACCCTCTCAAAATTGTGGATCAAACTGCACTGAAAGTTTTGAGTATACCTGACTGCTTGTGATTTCAGATATTCACTAGGAATCTGTCCACTTTTTCATGTCACTTGTATGACACTTTAGATACTTTGATGTCTAAAAGGTTGCTTTTATCTATTGGATATGCAGGTGAAATAAGACCTGTAGAAATCCTTTAAGACCTGTGAATGGTCTTGGATTTAAACAGTAGGTCTGAGCAGTTTTGAACAGCCAAAAGGACCCTGTTCAATGTACCTGCAGGCATGCCAGCAGAAGGGGAGAGATAACACATAGAAGATGAGCAAGTGGGACATCAGTAAGAATTGTATATTCTGGGATTAATTCATTGAGTTGATAATGTTATTAGACTGTGGCTTAGCCTGTTACTCTGAAATCTTACTTCACAGCTCTCCTTCCTTTCAAAAAAGAAAGTGTTGTGGTTTTTTTTCTAATACAGTTAAATTTGGGGTTTCTTCTATATAACTTCTACAAAAACACACAGCTATCACTAAATCACAAATTTAGATCTTAATTCAACATGCATTTTGATTATTTTAAGCTTTTGATCCTGAGCATTAAAAATATAAATATCTCTCCTTTCAGATCTAAATTAATCTTTAAGCTGTAGTTTGAGGGTGAGAGAAAACCTAAGGCTGTTTTGGACATCTGCCAATGTGTTCAGGAATGCTCACAACATAATTTGATTCAGAGAGTACTGAGAATCCTTCATGGACTCCAATATGGATTGTATCACATCTCAGAAATAAACCTAATCACAAAAAAAATATTGGCCACCTCACTAAGGATTTAACGATAGACCGTATTTTTTCTTTAAGAAGAGAGAAAACTTACATAAATCACTTCAAAGGAAACACCTCACAGCAGGTTATTTCTGATAAATATCTGACTTTGTCGTATAAGGCAGCAAAAGAAGACTATCTATGTATAAGCAGCTTACTACATGGTGCAACTCCAAAGAGAATAGAAAACTGATATTAATTTTAATGAATCATGTTTTAGGATGAAAGATGCATTAATTTCAACTATGACTCTTTTAGATGAAAGAACCTTGCGTGATGTAATGCATGTGTTATGTTACATGATAATTGAAATCAAGTAATAAACAAAAACAGAAAGAGAAACAATTTCATCAGTTTGCAGAGCTATCAATACAAAAAATGTGCTGTGTCAACTAATTAGATCCACGTTCACAAAACCAGCTTCTCATCCCTCAGGCAGTCTGAACCGTATAAAAGCTCTCTCCACTAAGAGTTCTTCCAACCTCTCCTCTTCACTTGTTCTCAGTGGATTGGGTAAGTCTAAATCTGCTCTTTACATCTATTGGAATAGCTCTTTGCTGCACAATTTAATCTAGGATGGTGTCTTCCATTAAGAACTAGTTGGTAAACTTTTAGGTGAAAAGATGAAGATTACAAAAATGATTAAAAGTATTATGGACAGCTTTCTCTGCGTTCAGTGTTGGCATTTAATTTCAAAGAAAACTGAAAGTTTCTTGATATGGCAGAAAATTAAGTTCATTATTAAGTTACTTCCAACAGCTGAAGAAATTATATGACTAGTTCAATATGCATTCCTCTTCTCTTTTTATATGTGTAACTGGAAATTCTTTGAAAAAGTTTAAATCTTTATGGTTCACAGGGAAATGCTGAGCTTAGAAGCAGACCTCCAGTTTATTCTATTTAAAGATCACTCAAAGTGTTTTTACATTAATTCAAGATAAATGGGCATGAATACTACCAGAGATCAGACACTGGCTTAGATACAGTAGGACACAGAGAGAACTTGACAGCTGTTGAAAATGCTCTGTAAGAAATTTATCTAATTAAGAGAAAGAGGGATCATGGACGGAACTTAAGGAGCTGACAGGTGAAGCACTGGGTGTTTCACATTGATGGGGTCAAGTTGTTTGGGGTGAGACTTTTTCAAAAGAGTTCAGGGCCCAGAATCAACACACTGTGTTGTTAAGTTAGTTGTAAATATCTTGTTGCCCTAATTAAATGTTTGGAAATTGGGGACAATAATCTTTACAATTCTCTGGTAATGGTCTCATCAAACAAGTTACTGAGCAAATCTTAATAGACAATGACTTATAATCCCTGTTCTGACAAGGCTCAACACAAAGGAGATCAGTGGGAAGAGTTAGAGTCATGAAATCATGCATAACGACACACTCCATTCTTGGAGTTTCAGTCCTTGCTGATCCACTGACTCACCAAAGCATCTGAGCAAATAGCTTGGCTGTTCTGCTTCAATTTTCATTTCTAATAGACGTGGGCAAATTGGTGTACTTCAAAGCACTCTTGTGCGAGGAAAGTCAGAGAATTCTATAGCACTTTTATGTATGTAAATAATGTCTTGTACTTGGTAAAATCACCTCTTGTAGATTGACTTCTACCCCTGCAAGATGTCTTGCTACGACCTGTGCTCCACCGCTGTTGGTGGCATCAACTGCCCCCAACCTCTCGCTGACAGTGGGAATGAACCATGTGTCCGTCAGTGCCCTGACTCCACGACTGTGATTCAGCCACCTCCGGTCATCATCACCTTCCCTGGCCCCATCCTCAGCTCCTTCCCACAGGCTTCGGTCGTGGGATCCTCTGGAGCACCCGTCCTTGGGGGTTATGGGGGCTCCCTTGGCTATGGGCATTATGGCTCCCTGGGCTATGGGGGTCTGTATGGCTATGGCGGCTCCCTGGGTTACAGGGGCCTGTATGGCTATAGTAGATCCTATGGTTCTGGCTATTGCAGCCCTTACTTCTACCGGTACAGCAGGTACAGCCGTGGCAGCTGTGGGCCCTGCTAAATCCTGTAGAAATATCTCTTGACTGAAGAATGACTGGCAAATGCACGATACAATCTTGATCCTCAACTGAGCTCCTAAGTAAGGGACAGAGCATCAAAGATTCCACTTAATACAGTGGAGTCAGAGTAGCTCCATAAATTAAACTTCTAATTTCTTTCTTCATTTGTTTCATCTCCTCTTCCTTGCCCCTGCCAGTGGCAGAATGTATAACTCCACCATTGTCCCAGAGGACACTTGCTTCTCCCTGAAACTGCCACCACCTGAGAGAAGCCTGAAGGAGCACCTCTCTTGAAGCCCGGGGTGACAACCTGCCTGCCTCTGCCTTGTGTGTCTTTCTCCAGTGGCTGCTTTCCTGCACTGCAATAAAGCATGCCTGCATGCAACAACTGCCTCTCTGCCTTTCCTTTCAAGGCCTAGCGTGGGCTGCAGGGCTTCCCTTGCCCTACACATGTCCCCTGCCAGCCAGGCCAGGATAGTGTCTCAGCCTCAGCAGACCCTGGCTGAGCTGCCTTCTGGGAGAACTCACAGCCCTGGCCACACAGAGTTCTGCTGCTAAGAAACCCATCTGCCCAGTCTTTCATTGATACTGAGCTGCAGTTATTGTCTCCCCTACACTATTTATTC
This sequence comes from Pandion haliaetus, assembly GCA_013401275.1. NCBI lineage: Eukaryota > Metazoa > Chordata > Aves > Accipitriformes > Pandionidae > Pandion > Pandion haliaetus. Next base: position 162,753 of record VYZV01045817.1, read on the forward strand.
TAGTTGCCAGACTTCCAGGAGTTAGTCCAATTTTTTTTTTTAACTAGTTAATTTAGTGCTTGTTATGAGTTTGTGTCGTGTGGTTTTCTTTGGTAGTGGGGGAGGGGG
>VYZV01045818.1:7671-22687 GCA_013401275.1 Pandion haliaetus
ATTTTCCCTGTGTTGTAAGAACACATACAATCCCATGCTTACTTTTAATGGTGGTCAAAGAACAATGATTGCTGGAATAGAGGAAAACATCAGAATATGGTCATGTTCCTTTTTCTCTGCCCTCTCTGAAAATTGAACCTAAAGTAGGAATGTAGGTAATAGCATTGCCACTGAGGATCTCTCAAAAGGGGGAAAAAGTCTTCACTCTACATTCACTGACTTTAATGTAGGCACCCTAATGAATGAATGTTAAGTGTCTGACAACCTGGTCCCAATTAAAGAATAAATTGTAAGGCATTTTCAGGCATATTACTATTACTGATGGAGTTGTGGAAGAGTTGCCACCAACTCTTCTATGAACGAGGTGCAACAGAGCTAACAGGTAGACCGTGAAACCAAATTGGCCTCAGACTCTTTCCTGCATGACAGAACATTCAGGGAAGAATTTCCACAAATCTGTGCTTGATTCAGTGCCTGGAGATATGAGAGGAAATGGGAAGCAGATCTAATCTTTGTTTCTTTTCCTTGGCAATTTTAATTCATGAAAATACTCTCTGGGCCCCCAAATCCAAGTCTTCCTCTGCTGATCTCACTTTCTTCTCTACAGTCTTTAAACAAAACAATGTGATATTACAATTGGCTTAGATTGAGGAGAAGTTGCTGTGCTAGCTAAAAAGTTGGCACCACACCTTCTATTCAGAACGCTGCCCGTTGGTGGTGTCTGTTCAGATAACCTCTAGCGACAGGTGAGTAATACCACAAACGGGGAAATCCCTAGAGAAATAGGAAAATCCCTAACTGTTTGTGCATTGTGTAAGTATATTTTGCTTAGGCTCTTTGCCAAAGCAGATATGAATCAAAGATGCTCCCTGTATAGGAGTAAAATGTGCTTTCATGTTCAGGATCTTATTTTTGCATAAAAGACACCCACGGCATTTGTGAAAGGGGAAGAAAATTTCCATTCTGGTTTTAGTGTGTTATGTTTTTCTATTGCATTCATCACTGAAAATTCCTGAAAACAAAAGATATAGAAAGTGGGAGAGGAACTTGGTTAATTTATTTGAGTTCTTCTTTGAGACAAATGGTCTGTTTTGACTGTTTTGCAAAATGATTATAAAAGAAAATACCACCCCCTCCCCCCTTGGTATTGTACAATAAAAAGACACTAAAAAAGAAGGAATTGAGCTGTGACCAAATCCTCAATGTAACTGGAAAGTGTTTGTGCAAATGTTTGATTATTTATGTAAACCTTCCCAACAACTCCTCACCCAGAACAAAACCAAGTGCCCAAGAATGACAAAGCATCTTCCTACCAGAACAAAAATCACTGATGGATATGGGGATTTTTTCCCATGGAGAAGATGAGAAAATAAATGCAAGATAGTACTGGAAAGTGCAGAGATGGTAGGATTCACCTGAGCAATAGTGAAAAACAATAATTAATCAGGATAGACTAGAAGGTATTGGAGGATTTCTGCATCATCCCACAGCCCCACCGAAGTGGGTGGGGATTTTTTTCATGGTTGTAACTTAAGATAATTTATTTACATACAAGTTGCATTTTTCTAGTGTCATAACAGGGGCTCCAAAGCACTGGCCTTCTTTAAGTAAAAGGCTGAATCCTCTGCGTTTTGTGAGATTTTTGTTGTTTACACCATGTTTTTTGCACCATGATTGCAAACAGAAAGAACGGTTAAAGAAGTTAGTTTAAAGATGATGATCTAAGAAAGTTTGACTGACAATTGGGAACTTCTCAAGCCACCTAACCAAATATTTTCAGTAGTCTGGCTGCAAAATGGGAAGTTAAAAATACGGAAGTAACTTGCTAAATTATCAACCTCATGAGAGATTAATGTGTTCCAGTAAGCAGTGCCTCAGCAATTAGTTGATCCAACAGTTAGGTTTGCTCACCAAGAAAGCTCGCTCCCTAACTCACTTACTTGATTTTTTGCAGTAATTTTGTCTATTTGTCTATTCCAATCCCTAAGGCCATAGAGAACCTCAAGTAAAGAGACTGAATTCAAATTGTCCTTTTGCATATTCCTGCAGGATTTGATTAGAAATAATTCAAAATTAGGGCTTTGAAACAGCAGTTAAAATTCTAGTAGTTTTATATGAGCTGGCATGTTCCACTTATATTGGTTTAGTGTTGCACTGAATTATTCAGAAAACTATAGTCTTCTTTCTGTTGATGAATGTGCATTGGGAGAATCAGCAAACTACCAATGGGGGGGGGCAGAAATAATTAATAAGTGACAAATATTTCTATGAACACATTACAGCAGAAATTAAGCTGCATCAGTTACATTTTTCAGTCCTTCAGGGGGATTTGAGGAATTTATGAAACAATTGAAATAGAAGTACCCCAGTTTTAGAACAGTTATGTAAAGAAGTTTGATTTCCTTTATAGAATCATAGCATAGTTTGGGTTGGAAGGGACTTTTAAAGGTCATCTAGTCCAACCCGCCTACAGTGAGCAGGGACATCTTCAACTAGATCAGGTTGTGCAGAACCCCATCCAACCTGGCCTTGAATGTTTCCAGGGATGGGGCATCTACCACCTCTCTGGGCAACCTCTTCCCATGTTTCACCACCCTCATTGTGAAAAATGCCTTCCTTATGTCCAATCTAAATCTACCCTCTTTTAGTTTAAAACCATTACTTCTTGTCCTATCACAACAGGCCCTACTTCTTTGAGTGTCGATGTAGAATTGTGTAGAAACAGCTAAAGTAGTATATTTAACTATGTCACAAGTAATTTTTGTAATCTTCAGTCTATGAAAGTATATGACCATCTCTTACTTATTACAAAAAGTGGTTTAAAATACCACCTTTTGTGCATCTGCACTTTTGTGAGTCATAGTGACAAACTGCCAATTGTAAAAGATGACAACTTAGCTCTGGAAGTGATTGTTAAAAATAAAAGTGCCAAAAGGATAAAGGAATGAGAACTAATACAGTTTAGATACTGGTCACTGGTTTTTCTAAAGGCCTTCTTTAAAAACAAGCTTATCTAGCTGCAAACTTAAAAGCAGCAATGAAGGACAGAAAACACACTTCTCAGGTACTCTAGGCACCTGCCTCAGGGTAGCTAACATGCTGCCATTTGTCACCTGCAGCAATAATATGATTTTGCTCTACAGCTGTGTTTATGAGGAAGACAGAATTACCTGTGGATGAAAGCCTCATGGAAGACCAAGCAATAGTTATTTTATGATGTGCTAATGCTTACCCAGGCTGCAGTCTCTGTATTTGTCTACAACTTGAGAACTTCCAAATGTCCACTGAGAGACTTTTGCTGGCTCTAAAACTCGCAGATTGTTGGCTTACTGACAAGATCCTAAAATGTTTTAAAAAGACTGAGAGCTGCCAGTCTGCTTGAGAGCAGAGGAGACAAGGTGGTGCCTCCTTCTTTTGTGGGTGTGACAAAAGCATCTCTGTGAATGAGACACTGATTTTAAAGGAGAGCAGAAGAGAACATATATGCCGTATACAAAGGAATACTGGTAAAAGTGCTATGTCAGAAACTTGAATGCTGGAACAGCAGAAAACAGTATTTGCTGGCTAAGTAATAGTCTTTAGAATGTCATGCATAGTCATCTAAGTAAGATTTGTTATTTTTATACTCTACAGATTTTAGTGTGTGGTTGTGTTTATTTTACTTGGAAAATGGATGTAGTCTGTCTGAAAGATAGCTAGGAACTTCCTGATAAAATGATGTCTGTATTTGATGGAACTGTAATACTTGTTATAACAATTGCATCTCAGTAGAAATACATGAAAATGAGGATAATGCTGATTTTGTGGCCCCATATATATCAGGCTGTCCTATGCAGTAGTGATGTGCATTTTCACTGTATTTGAAAATACCTTTTTTTATCTTGAAAATTATTTCTGTTGTGGACTGTGAATATGTTTACTTGTTTAAGGTATGTTTATATTGGTGTACAATGATTAAGCAATATTTATTTTCATTTTTATCTCAGCTTTTAAAATATTTTTGTTTCTGTTTGCAGGGGGTTCATTGTAAAAGCAAACCTTCCAGTGAGTATACATAATTCATATTTTTACTACATTTGTTTTTGAAAAGTAGAGATAATTTATTGCAGATAATAAATCCACTTTCCTGGTGACACCAGGTCACTGTCATGACAGAGTATTTACCACCAGTTTCCTTGTACAAAACATTGGAAATTGGTAGGGTCTGATAAATAATAGGTTAATAATGACTGTGCATTGTTGCTTTATAGTTTTCCTTACCATAGATGGTCATTGGGAGAATTGCTTAGTCATTTCACATGTTTCTATTGCTTCTACTTATTATTATTGCCTACAGTAATAACATAGGCTCTTGAATTACCTGAACTCTGAAGCCTCCATCAATCACACCTCCAGTGCACACAGTCACTTGACAGGGAAGTACGAGGCACCTGCCTTGCAGGCAGTCCCCTCTGAGAGGACGGTCCTAGCTGGAGGCCCAGCTCTGAGCACTGCTTGTCTCCACAGTGCCTTTCCTGGATCTGTGTGGCAGAGTCCACAGACAGGGAGCAACTGCGATGCTGAGCCACAGGTGTGTGAGATGCTGATGCTATGGCGTGGGGCATGAGCCGAACATCAGCTGTCATGAGTCTTGCTCTGAAAACATGGTATTTATGGGATGCATGTTGAGGTGGAAAGCACACAGCTGTGGAAGGGATGCAGTTAAAAGTCCCATCTGAAAAAGACTCTAGTCTTCTGCTGGTGAGCAGAGTGAACCATTGGTGGCTGGTTCAAGGATTGTGAATGAATCTTTTTAGGATTAGGCAGCTGAGCTGCTAGGTACACAAACTACGTGGAAGATAGAAGAAACAGGGGCGTTGACCTTTGCTCTGCCTAGATGAAGCATGCCTTCATGCCCTCAGGCAGCACAGGCTGAGGAAACCAAACCCTTCAACCCCGGTCTCAAAGGGAAGGACACCTGCAATACTGTTGGTTATGAGTTAAAATCTGTGCTGGGTATTACACAAATGCAGATCTAGATAGTGGAGACTCACTACAGGTACCACGAGGTGGTGATTCATTCCACCCATTTTAGGACAAGGTGATTTATGTGCTGGGAGGGAGGCAACAGGTCTTCTCCCCCTCTATTGACTGCCAGAGGTGCTTAAATGATGGATATAGGCTTAAACTAGATGTTTAGCTTTTAACTGGATATAGACATTGGGCACTGAAGAGTTTGTAAACAAAAGATCCTTATCTTTCAAGATTAAGGACATGAAGCAGAGCTGGTTGTAGGTTTTCAGTGCTGCCTGAAAATGACTTATCAGCTATCTTTAATACAAGTAACATGTAGGATGACTCAGCCTTACAGGGGTGATGAAAAAACATTGTTTTAGTCTTCATCCTAATTCACTTGTGCAACAGTGGGTGTATACTCATTTCCATACTTCCTTTTCTATAGTCATTCTTTTTATTATTTATTATTTGAGGTAAAATTACCTTAAAAGACCTTAACTGTATAATAGAGCACCTTTGCAGTAGTCATTGCTTTTAGGTGCAACAAAAAGATGACTTTATTTCCTAGAATTTGCAGCTATCAGCTCAGCAGTATTTGGGAACGTAGCTTTGACTCTGCCTTCTCTCTCCTGCTATTCTAGGCTATTAGTAGTACATAAGGGCTACTGTAGTATTTGAAATGCACTGTAATATATCCAGACATTGTTACCAATATATCAATGATTTTTAAAAAGCCTTACATTCTCAGAAAATGTATTTGGCATGGTATATCACCATGTTGTCCGATGTCCTTGAAAGTTTGAAATATTTTCTGAACATACAACTGTGAAACTGGTCTAATTTACTGTGCATTGAAATATATTATGGAAGAGAGGCTGCTAGTCTGAAATTTAATCAATTTCATAATTGGTGTAAGTACTTTTAAGTAGTGAATTTTGGTATATATTAACTGAAGTGCACCATGTGGTTATCTTAGGAGAGCATATCTAGTTTGTTTGTGAATTTTGTTGAATCATCCTAATGCACAGATGCAGCAGATACTGTGGTAAATCGTATGCAAATAGGTTTGAAATGCTACTGTAATTTATACTTATGGAATGATGCTCCAGTGAAGCAATTTTAGTGTGCTTTAGATATGCTCAAAAATTTAGCACTGTCAGTATACTAGGTATTTCAGATTCTTACAATTCTTGTAGGGAAGAAATACCAGACAAAAAAACAGTTAGGATCTTCTATTGGGTGTTGGCCTGGACCTGTTATTAATGGGTTTTCTCTGCCATTTTTTTTGCTGTTCTCCAATTTCACGTTCTTGCCTGAGGCTTCAAATTACCCATCTAATAATTTCTATTGCGTATTCATTGCTCAGCTCTGGCTTCTATTATCCAAGTGTACATAAGGTGTGTTTTGCTGTCGTGACAGTTCTGGGTTGATTGCTGCATCATCAGATAAAAAAATAATCTGCTGTGGTTGAGCTGATGGCAAAAGTACAAGGAAAGTGTCTACATGCTGAATAATAAGCCTTGGCTTCTTTATGCCTGGGCTTATATGTGTCCATAATTAAGGAATCTTTTATTACAGCAACAATCCCTCTCTCATGTAGGGCTAATTACGGTTATAATTCATAAACATAAAGTTCAGGCAAGATTTACTCATCAGATGGTTTGTGTAGCAAGATGTATCTTTATGTCTTCTGGGGTGTAGATCAAACTACTCGTGAGAAAAGGAAAGAGGTGCGTGTTCCAGAGGAAACTAACGGGGGGATTAAAAGATGATAAGGTAGGAGTTTACTGAAGAATTAGTCAGAAATGAGTTTCATACTGTGATGATTTATAGCATGAAAATTATTTTCTGTCAGCTCTTCCTTGTATCATATATTTATTGTGATCCAAAGCTAATATCCTCATGCATGATATGATCCATTTAAATTATTATTAATGAGTTTTGCAGCATATTTTGCAATTCTCAAAAAGTATCATAAAATTAATGGAAAAAATCCAAAGTGGAAGAGTAATTTTATTTTATCCAGTTTATTACTTACTTGTTTTCAGTTTGAAGGTAGAAACTGTGATCAAGGAGGACAGTGTCCCTGCTTATGGACAGACAGTAGTCCCTAAAACTGTGTTTGTGCATCTGCCTGATACTGATCCATTGTCAGTAATGCATGTAGGTGTGACTTAGGATTCTCCTGAGATAGTTCCAAGCCTGTGACTTCTGATAATACCATACCTCAAGCAGTAATAACTAAGGACTGAATTCAATTAAGTCATGACAGTCTCTCCTAAAAATAAGTAGCATCAAATAATCTGGTCAAATTCACCCAAACAGAATACTTTGTAAAGAACTGTCATCTTTGACAATGTGTATATATATACACATTGCTTTTCCCTTAAATAATTTCTACACAGACATGGGCATGGCCAAGATTATAGGCCTGGATCCAGAAATTTACAGCAACAACCAACGAATTAAGCAGAAACAGTTGGTCCTGGATACCATTTGGTATCCACAGCTGCTTGTCATACAATGCAGTCAAGAAAATATTTTTTTGAGCAAAGAGATAGAGCTAAAACTAATCATCACTTATCATGTTATTAGTAATAATTATCAGGTAGTTCTGCAATATAATAACCTCCCAAGTAACTGTGGGTGGATTGATTGGGTGTTGTACAATAACTCTCCATGCATCCTGACATACCTTCAGGATTATTACACCACCCATTCTTGGAACATGGAATATAGTGTTCACATCTGGCTGCTGTGTACTGTACTTCTTAAGGCTGCCTCATCTCTGTGGAAACGTGTTTACAAATTTTTCAAAAGTCAAGGTACTCCACTGCTCGTAAAGCCTAATTTGTATATTTTGAATGATCAGTGTTTTTTCTTTGGTTTGCAGAAATTGTCTTCTCTCATTGACAATATTACCTCGGATAATTGAGAGTTGACTTTCAGTTGAGGTGGAGTGTCCTTGTTTTTCCATTCTTTTCCACTTGGTTCATATCAGCATATCCTGTTGCCTCCAAGCTTAATGGTACAAAACCAGGATAATGGAGAGGAGATTCAGGTGCGAAGCATTTGTCTTTTCTGACTTTTGATATATATCATGCAGGACTTATTTCTCCTGATACCAAGTGTGAGGGCACCTTAAGGCCTGACAGATTCAAGGCAAGGTACCACATTTATGTCAGCCTGTCTTCATGCCCTGCATGTATCAGTATCCAATCCTTTACAATGGGCTTCAGCTGCAACTGGACACTGTGAAAGTGAGGATCTCATAATATAGAAAGAGGTCCTATACAGGTTAATACACTTCCAGTCTCTAAATTTAGAGCACTTTCCTTCATTGGAGGGGTAAGTAAGGGTAAGCCTTGTCCTTCCTCCTCCTCCACATCCCACCTTTCTTCTGTGAGAACTGTGGATGTATCTTCCATGTGAGTCAATGGGCATCCATGCTTGACAACAATGCTTGGCTAGACATTGAGGGATGCACCCTTTCCTGATGATTTGAGTTAAGAGTGTTACCCTGTATTTTATGGCAACCACAGTATCATGGCACTGCTGTTTCATACTATGCTCTTCGCCATACTAATTGAACTCCTTCTAGGAGTATGTTAAGCTGTATAACTAATAAGAGTCAAATGTTTTTTTGGTCTTTCAGCCTCTCCCCAGGGGGAGGAGAATGTGCAGTAAAATACTCTGTTTTACTTGGGTGTCTTTTAACTTTCATGCTATGTACCGAAGTGAGAAGGGTAAGAAATATTTCAAAGAAATTGCTATGATGTAGTTACAGCTAAAATGAGGTATGCTGCATTATATACGACAAAGCTAAGGGACAAGACCCAATTCCCTGGCTATTTGTTCTGATAGTTTCTTGGACTCTTAATTTTTGAGACTACAATGTATGTGAGTTAGAGAAGCCCAAGGAATGCATTGGGGATTAAATACACTGTACCAACATAAATTCATAAATAAATAACTGATTTCTGTGTGGGGCAGTCTGAGAACTAGAAAGAGATGAAATATGGCTAACTGATGAGATTTGCGGCTTTAAGATTGGTATTTTCTTTTACATTAGCTTACAGAAGGTGGCTGTGCAAACTGATGTCCTAAGGCTTTGGGATGACTAAATTTCCATAGGAAAATAAGATGTGACATAGTAGCTGTGTTCTGTGCCTACTGTTTACGCCTTGAAGAAGGCCTGGATAATATTTATTCTGCTCTTGCTGTTCTGGTCTAAAGCAGAAGGAAATCCTATAGGTGTGAGGGTTTTTTCCATGACTAGGAATGCAATGGTGCCCTCTTGTGTGAAAATGATATTTTAACAGCAGTTGAGATAAGGGCCAATCCTAAAATTAAAATACTACCTATGAGAGTGCTCACAATATACAGGTAATGGTTTTGAAAAAAAGTTTAAATAAACTATTAGTCTAGCACAATCAGGCAGATCTGATTATTTAAAAGCACTATTAGTCTAGGTATGCTCTGCTAGCCTTAACTGTTTGAAGTGTGATTCCTTCCTCTTGTGGGTTAACACTTCCCTAAGCCAGGAAATTTATTATCAAACCCCATCTGTAATGTCGTTCTTTCCAATCCGCCTGCATTGGTAGTGAAGCCAAGTAGCTATGTTGGCCATGTGAAAGTCTCACCTAAAGTACTGGCTTTCCTGAAGTCAGTGGTGATTTTCCTACTGATTTCAGTAGAGCTGGAGCTTCACCTCTGGTGCTTTCTCTCCCCCAGATACCCTGTGCACAATGAGATTTCTCTGTCTTTGTGTTTGCATTTGCAGGTGGCATTTTAAACAGCTTCTGCCATGATGCTCCTACATCTTTATCTTCTATGGTACTGAAAAGCATGAAGATTTCAACGGTGATGAAATGTGTCCAAGGAAGCCCATGCTCTCTACATTTAAACATTAAAGGAACTCTGAGTCTGGATGGTAGGAAGCAGAGTAGCTACTGAATCATTTCTGTTTACTTTTTGTTTATAGCTGTTCAGCCAAATTTTGTTCCGTATTGCAATTTTTGTGTCCAAGCTGTTTTCATGTAATTATATCAGAAAGATAGTTTTTGTGAAACCATTTTACTACAAACCAGGATAAAATCATGGCCCTTCTCGAGGGAATGAGAACTGAGATAATGAATTCAAGACAACTGAATTTTTACTTCCAACGTAATACACTTAACTTGTCCTCTATCAGTGCCTGAAGCATACTGCTGCCCTTTTCTTTCTTACTTTTACATGGGTGCACACGCACGCACATACACACACACATGCGCGCGCGGGCACACACGCACACACACATATATTAATTCTGTCTGCCCTGGTAATTCAGACATGAGTGACTTCCCCAACAGAAGGGAAACAGTTTATACGTCTGAAGTTACAATTCTACACTAAAATAAAATGAAAGCATTCATACTTTTTGGGCATAGTCTGTTTGTACTAACACCCTGCCATTCATGTCCGTAGTGCGTTACCATTTAGATTTTTTCTGATATTCTTCACTCAGAGTTAATAGGTTTATTTTTTTAAATTTGCATAAGAATTTGCATAATTAAAGCTTTAATTTATAGCAATCTGTATTAAATCATTGCTCCTACCCCCACGTGTGTGTTATATATAAAGCGCCTTTTTTAAACAGAGATAAAATACGTGTGCCTTTCACTTAGAAGGAAAGCTTATGATATGGTATATTTTATTTTATTTTTTGTTTTTCTTAAAGATGCTCAAATTATATTTTTGAAATCTATTCCTAACTCATTTCAGAGAATATCCGTGGGCTGGAAATATGTTCTCTTTCACTGGACACACAGCAATCTCAGTGCACAAATGTGAGATTTGCTAGGAAAAAAAGCAAGATGCTTAATGGAAAGAAGGTAGACTCCTTTTTTGGGTTGTTTTTCATTTAAATGTTTATGAGCCTTTGCAAAAAATATATTTGGTATCTCTCTTATTTTCTTCTCTTACTGACTTTGTGGAAAACTGCGATGAAATGTATGCTTCAGCATTGTCAAAAGAAACTCCATAACAAAACGTCCTTTTATAACCTATAAATTCAATTCTCCATCATTTTTGTACTTATCCCGCTTACCTTTTGCAAGAGAAGCTGCCTCTGCAAAGCCTAATTTTCGTATCAATCTTGTCAGCTTTCTTTTTGTGCCCACCAAATTGTGGGGAAGCTTTTGTAACTCCAATTGCAAGGAAGCACAATGTCACAGGGATTTTAACTGCATATACATGATTTATTTAAGTCCAACCATGTCAATGGAATTCACACATCTAGAAGACAGCCAAGTGCCTAAGCACTTGTGCACATCTGTCCTAAAGTAATGGTAATAATTGCAACAGCAGAGTATAATTTTTTTTGTTAAACTAAACTCAGAAGTATTTATTAAAATTTGCAACTGGGAAAAAAACCCCCAGAACAAACCATCCATGACCAACTGTTTAAAAGACATGAATGTTTGCTTTCAATTACTGGTGGATAACTGTTATTAATCCCATACAAAATGTGTTACTTCATGTGCTTTGTAAATGTTATATTGATTGCACGTGTGAAACAAAGTTCTTCTCCCAAACTGCAATTGCAGTTTATGCTCTGTATCACTTGATGATCAAATGTCCCTATAGGCAATGCAGGGCCAGCAATGAACAATTGGTAACTTTTAGAGTAAGGTAAGTTTATAGGCAAGACTCAACAAACATATTTAATGAAATTTCTTAGTTTCAGTTCAGTGACTAGAATGGTGACATAAGATGTCTTTTACCCTCCAAATGCCTTGTACCAAATAGGAGTATATCCAACATGAAAACCTATATGGAATTTAATAGTTACAGCTATTGGTGAGGGAATGACCTGCTATAACTGGACCGCAACTTTTGCCTCCTAAATTACTTTCTCTCTCACAAACTGTTGCTGCAATGAATACATTTGCTGAAGTTTAAACATTAAATGTTTAAACAGACATTTTTTTCCTATTCTGCAAGTGTTTTTGCTTGTAAAATGCCTACAAACTGGAATTTTTGGTAGTATGAAAGATCTTTTTGCTTTTGGAGTTCAATAAGCATTGGGTACCTGTATTTCTATGCTTTTAGGATTATTTGATAACTTGTAGCTACTTGGATTTCTGGATGTGAAGAAGATAGCAACATCCTGGATTAGAAGTAATGATACTCTGCTTCTTTTACATTCTTAATGCTACAATATCTGAGACTGCTTAATGCTCCTTGTAAATATAAATAAATTTAAATAAAGAATATTGCTTGCTTAACTCTTATAACCAGTGATTTTCATATATTCTGGAAGTCACACATAAACTTGATTTTATAAATGTTTTAAACAGGTACAGGTACAATTCAATTGCATTGAAGTCAATGTAGCACAACACATCTATGTGACCATGAAAACAGTACCAAATTACTGTGAAGTCAAGCTGAGTCAGGAATACTATGTTGAAGGTAGGAAAACATCTTAAACGAGATGTTTTTCAAGAAATATCTTTTCAAAGAAAAAAAACCAAACACAAACCAAAAAATCCCAAATGCAAAGCCAAATTAGATCGGTGAATCCCAGAATGTAACTGATGGTAGATCATGTATGCCAGGACCACTCTTATTCTACATTTCAATGGTTTATTTTGTGCATATAAATATCTGACTTGCTATAAAAAACAGAGACCAGAGTTTATATCTAAAAGTACATGGAAAACTGAACTACACTATGCATTTGTCCTAATTGGCCTTCTTGTGATTGGCATGTGGTATTTCTCTGCCTGCAGGTTCAGTCCTGTGTGCTTTCTCAGCATAAGATGGAGCCTCTGCTTCTCTTCATATTTAGGCCACAGGTGGTTTCAGAGGTTGAGGAAGGCTTAATAAGAAAGCATAAAGAAATTTCTTTTTACTTTCATTAGCTAGCTGTTTTATTGCCTGTTTTCATGTAACTGGATAAGATAAGGTAGCATTTTTCCATGTTTGGGGGGGAAAGTGCCTGCCATATGCATATAAAAATAGATTCAGCACTGTGGTCCTACCAAGAAACAGTGTGGTTAGTGGAGACAAGTGCACCAAATGGTGGTGCAAAAAATGAAATGACACCCCTTGTTTGATCCAGTGCCTGGGATAGTCCTGCCTTCCCATCTCCAGAGCCTCTTGGTGGGCGGCCCTTTCCCTTGCCCCTTGGTACAGTATCATCCCTTGCACACAGTATCAGACACATTGTGGCTGTTTCACGCTTTCATAGAAGTAAAACGTTTTTCTATTTAAAAAGCATTTCGTTTTCTTGATAAATCCCGATTCACTATTGAAGTAGATTTGTACTTTGTGAATAAAGAGGGGGGGAAACTAATGTTTTATAAAGCCCAGTTTTAAGACAGTTTACAAGGGTGAGTAAACAAGGAAATATTTCTCTGTGGGAAAGAACTATGTGGGGAAATGAGAGCAAAGTGCTGCTTTAAATACCGAGTTAAGCAAGGAGAGGTGAAAACAGTAAGCAGCACATTATGAGCTGATTTAGTGTTCTTAAATCAAGATTTAAGTTTTAGAGATACAAATGTTAGATATTAATTTTGAAAGTGTCACCTGGCCTCTAATTCTGTTAAGCTCCCTGGGAGCTAAATAGGGTGTTTCTTTGTAAACCTAGAGTAGAGTCAGAATAGCAAAAATACACGGTTGTTTTTAACAGAGCAATAAGCCTGGTAAACAACAGGGGTAGCTTTAAGGAAAGAATAACTGAAATTATTGTTATTATGATTATTATTACTTAAATTATTGTTAGGTACTAGGTAAAGAAATGCAATGTTATATCCTAGATTGCCACTTTAAACTGCTGATGAGGTTTTTCTGTAGAAACCCCACACTGGTGAGATAGCTTCTTAAGGCAAGTTGTGATATAATATCTGTGAGTAGTAAGGGAACTTTTCTTTTTTGCTGTTTATCTAGCACTGGATGTAAATCTGCCTTTAAAAAGGGGTATTAGAGATAGGTTTCTTGTTGGGAATCTATTGGATAATTTGGCAGTTTATTTACGCAGTTATATAAATAAAGCAGCACTGAAGAAAACTCTGGCTTCTATTTTGCAGATTGCAGAAACAGTGATGTGGGAAAATATATTCCAGCTTGTTCAGGTGAGCTGATCTTCTACGCAGGTTAAAGCTTTGAGATATTTCTGGTGACCTATGCAATGATATGTTTTCATAGCTGAATAAGCAGGGAAAATATGATGATTTACAATTACCACTACTTATAATTGCCATGTAGTTGATAGGTAATGTCCTGGAAAATGTGTTTCTTTATATGGATTTGGAAATGCTAGAGAGCAGATCAACATATTGACAACCTATTTAATACTTAAACCTTTGGAAATAGGTTTGTGTCCTTTTCATGCACTTCAGATTGCTGGTTTTATATTTTGTCTATAGACAGATTCATAAATAGACTGAAATTAATTTACCAAACTGATCTCCTGATTTTGGCATACCCATGAATAGTTGCACATATTCTCTATGAAATGAAATTGCAACCTGGGGATAATCAGCTTTTGTAGTAGTATTAGTGTATATATTTCAAGTATTTGTGCATGAGCTACATAAGATTTCAAGTTCTAAGGCTGAGGTAAAATTGGTAGGTGTCCTGGCCTCTCAGTGTTGCCTGTGCTAATTTAAAACTGAATAATGTTGAAATTTATTCTAATTAAAATTATTATATCTCATAAAATAAGAATACCTTTAGGAATATCAGGATATAAAAAGAATTAATTCAAACATCCTAGGTAAGAATCTATAGATGTTGAATTTCATCTCCATCAAGTTATGAAATACATTCTGTACCTTTTCTAAAGAAATAACAAAATAGAAATAATAAAGTAATAAAGAAACAGATGTGATAATTTCATGCTTGAATTTTCTTTTTCAGCTGGGAAGTTTGATTATAATGTAGACAGGGCAAGGAAAATTATATCAGTGAATGTATCCAACTTTCTTCAAGATCAAGATTATTACGTTCGCCTGTGCCACAAATGGTTTACCTG
>VYZV01045819.1:0-24115 GCA_013401275.1 Pandion haliaetus
TCCCTGTAGTCCTCCTGAGTTGCCTGTCCCTCCTTCCAAAAGTCATAAACTCTTTTTTTTTCCTGAGTTCCAGCCAAAGCTCTCTGTTCAGCCAGGCTGGTCTTCTTCCCNTCCAGCCAAAGCTCTCTGTTCAGCCAGGCTGGTCTTCTTCCCTGCCATCTCGTCTTTTGGCACATGGGGACGGCCTGCTCCTGGCCTTTAAGATTTCCTTCTTGAAGAATGTCCAGCATTCCTGGACTCCTTTGCCCTTCAGGACTGCCTCCCAGGAGACTCTGTCAACCAGGCCCCTAAACAGGCCAATGTCTGCCCTCTGGAAGGCCAAGATAGCAGTTCTGCTGACCCCCCCTCCTTACTTCTCCAAGAATCAAAAACTGTAATTTTGTGACCGCTGTGCCCAGGATGGCCTCCATCACATCACCCACAAGTCCTTCTCTCTTTGCGAACAACAGGTCCAGCGGGGCACCTTCCCTAGCTGGCTCACTCACCAGCTGTGTCAAGAAGTTATCTTCCACGCACTCCAGGAACCTCCTAGACTGTTTCCTCTCTGCTGTACTCTATTTCCAGGAGACATCTGGTAAGTTGAAGTCCCCCATGAGAATGAGGGCTAGCGATTGTGAGACTTCTCCCAGCTGCTTATAGAATATGTCATCTGCCTCTTCATCCTGATTGGGTGGTCTGTAACAGACTCCCACCATGATATCTGCCTTGTTGGCCTTCTTCCTGATTCTTATCCACAAACACTCAACCCTATCATCACCATCATTAAGCTCTAGACAATCAAAACACTCCCTAATATACAGGGTTACCCCACCGCCTCTCCTTCCTTGCCCATCCCTTCTGAAGAGTTTATAGCCATCCATTGCAGCACTCTGGTTGCACAAGTCATCCCACCATGTTTCCGTGATGGCAACTATATCATAGTTTTCCTGCTGCACAATGGCTTCCAGCTCCTCCTGTTTGTTGCCCATGCTGCATGCATTGGTGTAGATGCACTTCAGTTGGGCTATTGATCCTGCCACCTTTTTAGGGGGAGAAGCCCTAATTCCTACATGACCATTCTCAGGCACTTCCGTGGTTTCTAACATATCAATTACCCTTGCATCTTTGCTGCCGGATGGATCTCCATCCCCTACGTCCACAGAGACAGCAGACCAAAGGACCTCGCTAACACACCATCCCTCAAACGTTGCTGTGCCTCCCCCAGGCTTATCTCTAGTGAGCCCGGTTTTATCCTTTTCCCCATTCAGATCTAGTTTAAAGCTCCTTCAATGAGCCCTGCTAACTCCTGTGCAAAGATCCTTTTCCCCCTTAGAGAGAGGTGTACCCCGTCTGTCACCAGCAGGCCTGGTGTTGTGTAGACCAACCCATGATCAAAACACCCAAAATTCTGCCAGCTTACACAAGAATGATTTCTCATCTCAGCTTGCTGCAACACCACTTTGCTGGCATAGTATTTTTCATTTATTTATTAACACCACAGTTTAATTTGCAAGAGTACATAGTGCTTATTGTCTAGGTATTAATTTTGGCACAAGGTGGGTGCAATTCAGCTGATAAAATGTAAATGTGTACAGGGGAGATGGAGACATCAGAGCTGGTCATAAGACTGCAAGAGTGGCTATATCGTGTCAGACCAAGGATTCATCTAGCTCAACAGCCAACAGAGGCAGTAGGTCCAGGCTTAAGGAAAAGTAAGGAAATGGGGGACAAGTCAGATAAATCCCCCAAGTGTCTTTCCCAGCTCCTAGTTATTTTCAGCTCGGTATGATGAGCTTTACCTATTTAGTAACTCTTAATAGATCTATCTTCAAGTGCTTCCTGTCTTCCCTTAAAGTGAGTTGCGCTTTTACTGTATTTTTCACTGATGTCAAGCCACCTAGGCACCCTGTATAGTCAGAGCAGGAAAACAGTTACTCTGAGGTAGCAATTCATATGAATGGTGCCTAAAATAGATCACTAAATCTTCCCTAAGAAGTGGCCATTTCTCTGCATTCACTGGAAAGGAGCCTACAGTGACTAATTCAAGTGCAGAAATCTGCTCTGTAGATGCCTGAAGGTAGATGGAGTGAATCTCCCTTGAAGTCTCTGCTCATCAAGTCACCCTTGACTGAAGAAAGAGACTGGTTTTCTCAGCAGCTTACCTCCTCAGCACATTCCCAGCCAGCCTGGGGTCTGCCCATTGGCACTGTCGGCATCCGCTGTGGTTTCCCATCCCCAGCACCCCACCGGCTGGCCGAGTAGCTGCAGCAATGCTAGAAAACACATGGCTGCTCTTCAGTCTGTCACAAATTCCCCTGAGCTCTTTGCCTTTGGGGCACTCAGAAGAGACCTGGGAGTGACCTCCTGCCACATAGTGTAATGACTAAAAGCAGAAATAAGTTGTGTGCACATCATTAGCTGTAGAGGGTTATGTACCGAGCCCAGGAGTGGAGGAAGTGAGCAGAGCAGGGAGACAGGATAACTCTTACTCTATTTTAGCCATTTAGACTCCACTACAGACAAGGAAAGAAAAGCAGCCCTCTGTAAACATGGCCAAGGACATATTTATTCCACTGGGAGAAGCATGGGTGAAGTAGGACAAGTAGCGCTCTGTAGACACCTAGCCTCCCTCTCTCTCTCCACTCCTGATAGAGGAAAGTTAGACATACAACTTGTTAAGAAAATAAAAGGTATCATTTACATGGCTAAAGATAAAGGGAATAATTTCTACCAAATACTTTAGAAGTCTTAAATCTTTCACTTGTGAAAGATATGCCCTTTACATGTGCTTCTCTAACACATATCATCATCTTTTTTAAGAGATAAGATACAGAAGCTATGTACACACAGATTTGGATTTCACAACAAACTATTTCAAAATGCATCATGTTTGAGTCATTAATGAAACACAATATGTTTACCAAACAAACTTTAAAAAAGCTGAAACCCTCTTTTTTATCCAGATTTTGCCCTCTCTTATACTGATGTTAATCTGAAGAAAATTCACCAATATCTGCATTCCCAAAGTATATACAATGGATTTACACTAAAGACTAAAGGTCAGAGTATTATTCTGGAGCACTTTTGGGGGGCTGATCTGACTAAATACAGAAGCCTATAATGCAGACATGATAGTATTAACTAGACCCTTCAGACTATGGAGGGCATTGAGGGACTCAAGCTATGGAGGCCTTTGAGGACAAATCTGATCAGCAACTAGTGAGGAGTCAGACAGCACTCATTGACGCAGAGCTGCTTTACAAATACTGAATCAAATTCAGAAGAGGACATGCAGGCATGAAGACAAAGCAGACATGAGGAAGCAACTAGAGACCAACCTCAATGTTGCTATAGTTTAACTGCAGAAACTAGCAGAAGATGTCAACACAGTGTGGAGAGTTTCAAAGAGAGTCTAATGAGATCTTAAACCAAACTCACTGGTTTTGCTGAATGCCAATCTTAGGACTGGGTTAATGAAAAGGGCACATCCATCTGATTGCTGCTGACATGCAGGTGCTGCACCAGCTTCAAGTAAAAATAAAAACTGGAAGGCAAGAAAGCTGCTTACCACAAAACCAGGCAGAAATCACAAGCAAGGCCTATGGTTTGTATACTAAAAGATGAGGGGAAAAGCTTCAAAAGCTGCCAGTCATAGAAATTACAAGATTCTCTACAAAGGCTATAAAAATTACAAGATTCTCTACAAAGGCTGTGGCCTAAAACCACTTTAACCCTGTTAGCTGTTCAAAGGAAAATTGCAGATGGCTTGCTCAAAGACCTCAGCAACTTCTTAAACCCTGCATTCTTCAGCTCTGCTAGAGTTAAAAGCCACCTCTCAGCTCCCCATTCAAAAGCAGGGAGCAGAGATTCCTACAGCTGCTGAGCAGCTGCCCCAGGGCAAGGCAAAATCCCTTCTCACACCCTACCACTATACGTAAGTACAGTGTCACCAGCTAGTTAGAAAGCTGGAGTTCACCACAATCACCTAATAAAGAGATGGTACCTCAAGGGGTTCAAGAATACAGATGCATAGTGCCTTTTACAAAGAAAAAGGTAAAAACATTCCTGCAGTGACACCAAGGTATATTGATCTTCTCAACTGCTGAGGAAAATCTGTGTCAAAATGACATCAGTGGATTTGTTGGTGAGGGTGTTGAAAAGGCTTTTGCAGAAACAGTCTGGCTTTCAGCCTTGTCCTACTTCAAAGCGAGCAAAGGTCTCTACCTGGCCTTTGCAGAGCTAGCTAAAGACTCCAACACTGTCAGCCACGAGCAGCCCAGAGGCATCTGGATAAATTTGGATGCCCAAATAAATTTGTGAGCATATCTTGGTTATTTCATGACGGTGTGAGGTAATGCAAAGGTTCTCAGTGATGACAAGATGTCAGAACATGTCACTGTCAAAAACAGCCCCAAGCAAGGATATGTCCTAGCCTAACTCTTGTTTACTGTCTTTTAGGCAGCAGTGCTTCTTGCTGTATCTGGAAGCAGCAGCAAAGGGAGCTGCTTTAATTATTTTATAGGTAGCAGAATTGCTAAACTGGAGAGATGCCAGGCTAAATCAAAAGTCAGAGAGGTCCTCCCAGGCAATATGCCCTTTGCTGCTGACAGTGTGCTGGGTGTGCAAAACATTACTGATGGCTTTGATTACACTGCCACGGCTCAGCCTTGTCAAAATCATAAAGCAAATAATGCTGTCTTTTTCCAGGCAGAAGCATGCTGAGACAGTATTGTACCTTGGAGATACAATGCTTAAGTCTTGCAGGTGAAATTCTGCTCTCTTGGTAGCAAGCTCCTCAAACACCATGACTGATAACGGTTGTTCAAAGGAGGGAGAGGGCCATGTGGCTTTTGAAAGATTAAAGCTGGGTATGAAATGAAGGAGGTTCCTCACTTCAAACACAAGTAAGGGAGAGCCATGTTCCTGTCATCATCACTCTTCTGTACAGTATGACTTTCAGGCGATACACAACAATTGCTCCGAGTCTCAACCCAATCTATGTGCACTACTTTCACGCCCTTGCAGATTTAAAAAAAAAAAAAAAGTCAGGACAATGTCCTGAACACTGAGATTTGAGCCACTATCAAATATTAGCCACTGCCAAAGACTCTTGCAGGCTTAGCTACGCTGGTGTGAGCATTGGTGCATGTATCAGGCAAAGTGTTGCACATGGTTGTGTTTTGGGGTAGAAGGTGAAGGACAGTCCAACGCAACCTTACAAGCAGGCATCCAGCACTGGTTTTCAACTGTGGCATTAGTTTCCCAACACAGGAGGCTCACTGCTGGCTGCTGTGGTAGTGATGATGTACTGATGGCATTGCTGCCTTTCACCAAAGTGGAACAAGCCAATGACACAGAAAAGGACTAAGAGGGAAATGCCCAGTTAAGCACTACTGAGTGCTACCCTTATTTATTTATGCATTGCAAATATCAGGGAAATTTTTCAGAAAAGAAACAATAAAAGCTGAATTTTCAGGATACGGTATCTCAGTAAAAAGATACAAAGTGAGATTTAGAAATTCAACAGCTTTCAAAATACTTTAACACAAAGGAAGGGAGGAAATAACCTTAACATAAATACAGTAACAAACAAGAAAAACTATTATACGTACTATGCTATGATGTTTTGTGCTACAGCAAAATACAAGTGTGACTAAGAGTTTTAATATACAAAGTTTATTTCTAAAATGTGGGCTTCTTAAACTGTATTGGCACCATGAAGCGTAAAGAAAACAAGTGGAAATGGAAGTGTAGAACAAATACAGATGTGCACATTTCTTTAGGAACAACGTTTCCTGCACCTGGTTTCTCACTTTTTGGACTATCCCACATGCACACGCCAGCCTACTTTCAGATTTACATCAGTGTAAATCCAGTATAACACCACCGAGAGTATCTCACAGCTCAAAGTTCTGGTACTGGTGTTACTGGAATTGCTTCAAATACATGAGTGATGATGTTGGCTATGGAGGTTCTTACAAGACACAAAGGTAAAGAGACCTTCAAATCAGACTGTTCTTGTGGAGTAATCATCAATTCTAATGCTGTGGAAAGCACTTCATACTTCTTCATTGGCGGGATGGTGGCCACTGCCTGAAACTGTACAAGTGGATTGGGACTATATGCAACATGTGGATGGAATATTTGGGGTTTCAGACAACCAGGAGCAGCAGAGAGCCCCAAATTAACATTAACATGAGATGGCTTCAGGGGTTCGGTGGTTCTATTTGGCCTGATCACCCTGTGTTCCCTGACCTGGCTGAGCCACACTCTTATCATGCAGGTTGCTTCATGTTCAGCTTCATGTTCAGTTGTAGTCATGTAGGAAGAAGCAAGGAGTATTGTGAGGGGGCTCAGTGAGGTTGAACTCAGGTGTCTCCCTTACCAGTGAGGGAATCACAGATGCAGAGACAAGCCAGAGTTGCTGTGGTAGGCAGATCATATATCTAGATAAAGTCACACACACATCCACACTGTTCATTTTATTACCAGTGTACAGAGCAAAGTGTCTACAAACCTGAGAGCAGCCTTGCAACTAGCAGCCATTTCCTTTAGCATGGGAAGTATCCTTAGCAGGAGAAGTAGTTTGGAGGCCAAGACAGCAAGACAGAAGAGTCAGTGCATGAGAAGTAATAGAATCAACTTCGCACGCAATTTTTGGCAGCTTTGGTTAACTGCAGTCTTAAAAGATATTTGGCAGTTAGGCTGGCTTATAGCAAATCCAGCCCATGAGCCTGCCTAAGCAGAAGCAAGAGGAATGACATATTCTTATCATTGCTTTCAGCAGGAAGAATTTTACACAGGTATTGTTTGGTTCTGTCTGTGTCTGGATTTGTTTTCTGAGTTTTCAAACCCTTCTGGTAAAACTGATTTGAAAACTAAATACACTGTCATAAAGCTACGATTTACAAAAAATACCATTATGTAATCCTTTGGGTAGATAGGGTGGGACAGACAGCTAAATAACACAGAGTATGCACCTGAGATCTGATCCCTACACAGAGTATGATTACCTGCCCTCCATTGGAAATAAGGTGAAAATAAAGTGTAAAATCTTTCAGCTAAGATTTACTTAAGCTATAAGAGCAAACTGAAATGATACTATCTCTGTAGATGAGGCTGTCTAAATTATACGCATTAAGTCCGAAAAAAACAAGAGAATCCTGCAGTTATATAGCTAAATACAGACAGTTTACCTATTTGCAGTTATCTATCTTCTTAATATTCAGCTTTAAAAATACTTTCATTCAGGTGTAACAGTGTATGGATATATATGGATGTACACTGCTATAACAGTATATAATCATATAAAGGTATAATTCCTGTGGATTCATAAGCTATTTTACTTTTCTTTTAAGCATAAACTGCAAACGATAATGTGAAAAAGATGGTAGGACCTAATCCAGAACTGACTGAAATCATTAGGAGTTGCTACATCATAGCCTTTCCTCTGCAAACGTGCAAAAGAGCAAAGAATGTGGCCTTGGTGGAGCCAGAGCTTTTGTAGCGTCCAAAAACACCCACTCCTTTTGCAGTCTGCTTTTGTGGAGGAGGCGGCATGTGAGTGGCAGATAGAAAAGGCACCCTGGGATGCTATAGAGCACTGCCAGACGCAGACAGCCACCTTGCTCTCAGCCTAGCTCAGCTCAAGAGAAGGTTGTACACAAATCCCATTAGGCTGTGATCGACCTTCTAGAAAAGAAGCTAGTCTTTGACTCTTCTGCCTAATATCATCACAAGGAAAACACAAAGAGGAGCTAGAAGGTGCACAGAGTGGAGTGTTGTACGCTTGACACCCAGAAACACTGATGTTTCTCCTCATCTCCTTGGAGTACGCTGGGTGGCTTGTCCCAGCAGCCCTCCAGCAGGTAGACAGCTTGAGCTATGTGGTATCAAAACTATTAGAATTTGGCTGCCAGCAGTTTTTTAGGAGACATTGCAGGAATTTTTTCTGTGGTTCACCTTTTGTTCTAACATGAGCATAACTTTGAATTCTAAAAGCAAAAGGCAAAATTCTGTTTTATAATAAGAAGCAATGATTATATTTTAAACCTTTGATTAGCATCTTTGAGGGAAGCTTAAACTTTCTGATCACAGTGTGGAGGTACACACAGTGCAGAACATGTTGTATTCTAAATTTTTACCACATTAGTTTGACTTACAAATACCAGCGCAATGATCAAGAAATCAGTTCATTTACCTTCATCTTTTAGAAATCTTACATACAACAATCAGAAGGCTGTAGAGTATTCCAGTACCACCTGTTAAAATGTTCTTGTGATCTACTACTAAGATCTCATCCCGATATGTACATTCTGATTTTTTAAATTCTATTATCCATATAAGTGGATTTTGTTTGTTGTTTTTTTTTCATACTAGTAGCTTCAAAAGTTGTTGATTTAATGCTTTCTTATAACCTAGTGTCACAATTTTGTAATGCAGTAAAATTGCACAGGGCTGAAACTTTCAGCACTCTTCCTGAAAGCCTAGGCGGGTCTTCAAGAGTTATGTAAAGTGTCTTCACTGACGCAAGTGCGTGCTTTGCAAAGCTCAAAAGAAAATATGGACAGATGAGTCTGCTGGCATCGGGCTGGTCTAGGGGCTACTCTGCAGAGCAGGTAAGATACAATCATGGGCACTAAGGCTGTCCCAGCCACAGCACAGAAAAGGAGACCTATCATCCCTAGCATCCTGAGTTGGGAACTCACACAAGTGGCTCTTGCTTGCTGCTTCCTTCAAGTTCTGTGTCAAGAGTCTAATTTTGCTCTGAGTCCTAAAACCCCTTAAAGTCTCTTGTGTTTTATGGAACTGATTCAGGGATTTGTCTCAGGAAGAGCAGACTGCATTCCTACTGATCTTCTTCCCCCAGGAGAACACCAGGCACTTACTTTTAGGTGCAGGTGCCACTAGATTGCCATGTATGTCCCCCAGGGTGCTGGTCTCAGGTAGGCTTTGGGTGCTGGGAGAGAAGGGTTTGGGCAGGGCATTCATTGCTGCATGCCACAAGCCTCCTTCCGTCCCTCACCAGCCCCAGGGATCCCCTGCACTCAGTCCCACAGGTATCAGTGGCTGAACTGGGGCAAACCCAAACGTTTGGGGCCCTCTGTCCCCATTTAGCTTTTGCTCATTGAACCACCCTGCTTCAGTTACGAAACAGCACTCACAGAACTGCATGTTATCACAGAGATCTACACCAAAATATTTCCTCTGGAATTCATTAGATTGCAAGCACTTTGGCTATTTACTCTCATTTTTTGCAGAGGGTAAAAACTTTCTCAGAGCTTTTAACATGTGAACAAGAAATAACAATTGTAAGGAAATAATTCAGAATTATATAATTAGAGTTTGGGGAAATTTGTCACTTCTTATTGGGTCATTTTAAAAAAGACCAAAAAGAAATGTCCTTAGAAGGAAAAGTAGTAAGCTTTTTTTCAAAAGGGAATTCTCTGATTTCTTCTGCAGGCCTGTCCTCCAAGAATCAGGCATATTTGCAACATGACTAACTCCTTCACTGCACTTTCCACTCACTCAGCAATGAGCATTTAGAGGGATTAAGTAGAACATTTTCCTCTGTTGAATACCACAACAGTTGTTTGTATCACGTTTGATTTGAATGTTAGATAAATAATAAATTTAAATAATTAAAAAACCCAATAATGTTCTATTTCTTCATAGTATTTGAAAGTAGTTTCTAATATCACCACGGCACATATCTTATTTACTAATCAACTTTTATTTCTGCATAATTTTAGTAAACATGTTCTAAAAGTCAACTGGTTAAACTAAATATTGATTAAATTACTGCCTTTGACAAACATCTGTAATTTACTTTTGAAAGTACCCTCCTACAGAACCAGATTATATTTGGCTTACTTTGTACTTAATGGAGGAAAATTAATATTTCTAGAGTATGTCTGACCTGGTTTTGATTTCCATCTTCAGACAAGTGAAATTGCACCCTACAGCCATCTCCACAGACTCTCCCTGGAGATGATGTGACAAGCTCAAGAGTCAGATGTCTACACTGTAGGTATCTATGTTTGGATAAAGGAGGAAAAACGTTTTCTTGGCTGATCTGAGCATTGTCATGCTGCAAGAGTCACATAATCTTTCCAGCTATCTCACTCTGGCTGGTATCTATATTTGCATAGGTTTTTTACGCTTCTCTGTGCCTATCAAGGAAACAAAAGTCTGGTCTTGAGAAAGGGGATGACAAAAATGAGTAACTGCATCTTCCCCTGTCTACTTACCCTTGCTTCAGAAATGTTCTCACTGCCTCTCCCCATGCAAAAATCTTCCACCAGCCTCAGGAAGAGAGGATACAGTTGTGTGCAGGCTCTTTAGCCTGTTCTTCTCTTGGAGAAGATACGTATTTCAAGCAGCAATAAAAACACCGCTTTAAGTAACCATTTCTCAGAAGGAGGCACATTATTGACAAGATTTGGGCTGCAACAGTGATGTGCGTTGATTTTTTTAAAGAAGATAAAGAATCTTCTTGAAATATCAAGGCTTTTCTCCAAGAGCTTTTAAGTTTGAGATGCAATTCATCGTGTCGTTGACATGACTATTATATTGATACTAAAAGGTATCAGACTCCCAAGGCTTTTGATACTTCAGGACTCCTTCTTATATTAGGTCTGGGTGATCTGTTGATGATAAAGAAAGCCCATGGGGTGCAGCATTATATTTTCCTGTTTCTTACATAATTATTTAAAAGGAAGATCCCAAGTCATGATCTTTATTTTAAACTCAGACAGAAATCTTACTGACTTAATTGAGAATATGGTTGGAAAAGGACAGACTATAAAGAGAATAAAAATTAGTTAAATGAGGACTTGGCCCAGAGAACGCAGGAGAAAAAATAAAGCAAAAAAAAAAAGCCTACAACCAATTCCTAGACTAAGCTACTGAGAAAGTTGTGATTGGTCACTATGGCAACAGATTTTTAAATGGAAATAAAATTATTTTAATACTGCAAGCACATTTTCCTATACAGATCTAGTAAATTAACTCAGACCTCATTAAGTTGAATATAATTTTACAACAGATATTCTGTATAATGTTAGAAACACCAATACACAAAGAATCAAAATACTAATAGCTGTAAGATATTGATGTTTTTACCATATTACTGATTCAGTCATTCAGAAGCTCAGGAGGTAAATGGTAACATTAGTTATTTTCTTTCCTTGGGGAGTCTTTAATAACTAGTGTAAATCAATACAACTGTAAGCTTAAATGAGAAATATTTGCTTTTGTTCTCTTGGCTTTTATACTAATGGACTCAGGTTGGTGAATCAACATATTGAGCTCTATTCCGCAACGTAAGAATTTGTTCACATGGCCTGAACTCTGACGGAGGTGATTCACTTCCCACCCCCTTTGTTCTGCACCCCTAACAAAGGCATCGAGGCCAAGCCAGCCTTGCATCATTCACACAAATTTTGGATTTCTGTCAATAAGAGCTGGAATTCCTGCAGTTGGAGCAAGAAATATCCAGTATCGTACCAATAAAACCAGCATCTAATATGCACATTCTGATTTAGACTAACACAATTATATTGTCACTTCTGCACCTCAGGACTTGTTCTGTCACATTCAGGGAAGGTAGGTGGCAATACCCTGATGGAGCAAGCTTAACAGCTTATGTTGCTTAGAAATGTAACGAACAGCCAATGTGTATCAGTGACTGATTTATCAGGAAAGGGTGGGAAGCACAGGCAACAGTGGAGATTGAAAACATTCATCAAAGCCGCTGGCCGAACCATACGGGCGCAGGGTGATTATGGGGACAGACAGACCTCAGACCTGCGCTGTCCCTGTCTGCCTCACCACTGCATCCAGCCTTGTTTGTGATGCGCTGCTTATTTCATGGTATCTCATCTTCCCTCTCCACACATTCCACCCATTCGGCAGATTTTTCCACATGCTTTATTTTGGCATCGCTTCAAATTTAGTCCTTTAGAGCAGGAATAGTCTTATTCCTAGGCTGCCTGATGGCTGTTCAAAGAATACCAGCACAGCTTCTGCTGAATGTGTTCATATTCCTTCGTACATCGGTATTTTAATCCAAAAAGACTGGCATTTTAGAGCAGTTGCGAACCTGGAAAGCCTTTCACGCTTTGGCTGTTTGCCTATCCTAAAACCCTCGTCACTTTATTTGATAAATATTTAATATTTAACATACAGGAAACAATTTAATATATAGGAACCATCTCACATACACCATCTCAGCTCTGCACAAATTTCACTTTGGCAGGCAAGGCGACAGTTACTGGGAAGAGCCTGATGAGAATGTCTCATCTTTGGCCAACCCCTGTGGGAGTTCAGCCCTGGGCAGCCCTGCCAGGGAGCACAGCCAAGCAGCAGGCAGCCGGGCATGAGAGAGGAGGGTAGGAGAGACACAGCCGCCTGCAGGGCTCTTTCTATGGGCAATGAATTATTTTTGTCTCGCTGCTGTGAAGGAACACTTGTCTTTAAAGAACTGCTTTCCACAGGCTTCATTTAAACCCATAGACCATGCCTCACTTCATCAGGAGGAAAGAAGTGGAAGAGATTCACATTTTAAGTTTGGTTGCAAAGTCCCACTGTTTTACATACTGTCAGATACTATGACATCAAGCTGCAAAAAATATGAGAACAATTTTCCACTAAGCATAGGTAGGCAAGATTCATTTTATCCATGCCTTGAAAAAACTGTCCACCTGATTTTAATTTCTGTCTGTGTACACGGATCCTGTTTACAATACTCATGCCCTTTGAATCAAAGGGAACCTACAAGCGTTGTACCTGGGTAAAGATGGCTTTTAACTGTTTTGCAAAATAAGTGCATTTTGTGTATACTTTTTATAGGACAAAACCCTATTAATTATATTATCTTAGTAGCAATTTTTGAGAGATTATTCCTCATCTTAAAACATCCTAAATTCAACCACTAACATCCTAACATCAACAGTTCATCCAACTCGGAGCTTCTGGACACCCTAATAAATACTCTGATAGCAGGAGTTGGAATACTGTGCAGAAACGAAGAAAACAGATCGCTGGGGATAAAGATGGAAACATCAGGCATGAAAGCCAGAACAAAACCTGTGGAAGGGTAGGCTAAGCTTTTGCCATGAAGTCTACAGACATGAAATTCCATGAGAACACAATTCAGCATTGTTGGCATCGACCTTTGATTTCGTAACACACATGTACCTTAGGGCTTAAGCACCTCATTTGATCTGTATTTCTAAATTATACTTGCTTTACTGAAAAACAAAAACAGAAGGCCCAGACTCAAAGATACCTAGGTTCCCAGCTCCTAGAATTTGACTTCCAGGGAGCTAAGAGTTCTATGTCTAAATGCCTTTGAGGATCTGAGACTATTTTCCTCCCCCATTGCTAGCAAATGAGCACAAAAGTGAAATAATACAACAAAGAACAAGAGGAAGATTCCAAACTACTGGTACTAAGAAGATTTCAGTTAACCAGTCACAGGGATGAATTTACAGAGAGGACTTTTCTCAAAAGATGATTTGCAGCTGAGCACCTGGAGAAAATAATTTGCACCTGGCACAGCTAAAGAGCTTTTTTTCTACTAAGAAATAAATCAAGAAGCATGGGGAAGATTTATCTAATCTTCACACTCATAGTCAGCATCCTGAAGAAGAAAATCAGATAAAATAGAGTGATGGTTAAAGCAGGCAGAAAGATATACAGCAGTGAAAAAAAGTCAATATTAGCAAAAAGATGTGTGATATGAATAAGTAAGAGGGCTGTGCTTAATCCAGTTTGGGAACTGAGAGCTGTCAAGGAGGAACAAGGGATATACTTGGCAACACAGAGGATATATAAGGCAATACTGCCCACAGTGTGGGCGGCAGCATGGCAGACTTGGCCTGATGCTGCAGCTGCTGTAAGGGCCACAGCAAAGCAGGGGGATTGTGATCACTATTGCAACAGTATTTTTACAAGCATGACTGTTCAGAAGAAATGAAAGTGTGGGCTTAACTCAAGGATCTGTTTTTTGCTTCAGGCCTATAGATCAGATCTGATGTTTAGTACTTTTCCCTCCTTAACATGTAAGGCTTCAGAGCAGGACAGACTGCTTCGCATGGAGGCTGTGTTACTACTGCTTAAGCAACCTGCTTTAGCCAGCGACCTGCCGAGGAAAGGAAAGGGCAGAGCTGAAACCTCTCTAGAAAAGCGCGGTGATACACTGCTGCAAGGCTCAGAGCTGGAGGTTGCAGGTGATGTTTCAGGGTCCCGTCTGTAAGTGGTGGTGGTGGGGGAGAACATTTCTAATAACCCTGCTAAAGCTGCAGGTAGGTGGGCCTGCATCTGTTACTGCTCTCTGTACCCAGTCCCACCAGTGCTGCCTTTAGGGTTGCTGCAGAGTAGGCTGGCTGGCAGGGGGGTGGCAGGGAGCTGCCAAGCTTTTCTGTACTGCAGCTAGGAACAACTCCACTGCACCGGTTGCATCACCATCATTCTTTTGGAGCATTTCTCCTTTTGCTGGCTTTCTGCCTGCCCCAGCATAGAGTTCAGGATGTTGGTTTTCACCTCCAAAACTCTGCTCGAGCTGTTCCCAGCACTGCTGTGAGTTGTGTTGCTGTCAATAGATTATTGCTCCGCATCAGCAAGTGCCAATGGAGGGACCATGGCTCCTGAGGAGACACACTCTGCACAGCCTGCCAATACATCTTTTCTCATTTTCTCCTTAAGGCTGTCTTTGTCTTTTATAAGCAGTCACAACTCTGGTTTTCATACACACTCGTGTGCTACCAACCATCCTTCTCATAATACCACCCCGATGGCGTTCAGGCACTCACCTCCAGGCAGCTTTCCCTGGCTCAGCTCTGCTGCTTGGTGCCCAACCTGATAAAGGACACGGCCCACTGAAATCAGTGGAAATACTTCCCCTGACTTCAGTGGGCTTTGGAACAAGCCTGTGATAACCCTGATGGAGAGGGTCCTCAGCAGCCCATCTGGAGCTAGTGACAACAGTCCCATCACCTGAAGTGGAAAGCAGCATGCACCCCAAGAGCATTGTTTGGTCTTCTCTTGCTTGCTGTGTGGCTTCACACCTGGCTCTTCTGACCTGCTGTAACCTCTTCTGAGGGGCAGATCCAGCCTTTCCCCACGAGGTGCAGGTGATTGTGCGCCTGTGGCTTGTCCTGTGAACGGGAACGTGTTGTGCGGCGCTGTGCAGAGCAGACAGCAAGCCTGGGGGTAGGAGTTGTCTCCCTGGTAAAAATGTGCCTTTGCGTTAACCGTGTAATTTAGACAATTGATCCCAGATGTGGAAACCGGGTTTTCTTAGTGGATACGGTATGTGAGCACACAATGCCCATCACAGTGGCCTCAAGTCTAACCTATTAGTATCATAAATACTACTACTGATGTTAAACAAGGGATGAGCATTGTTTCACAGTGAGATGTTCAGAATATTTGGCAGCCTTGGAGTTTGGATGACATCAGTTTTGACTTTCAAGATCAAACCGCCACCTTGTGGTACGGTGGGGGAGAAGTCTGTAGAAAGTCACGTAGAGCAGAAATACAGATACATAGTAAAAAACTGGTCTCTTTACCCCACCAATGACTCACAGTATTTATGTATTCTTAAATATATTTTGACTATACTTCAGGCGAATTAATAAAAATTCTTATGTCGTACTTTAAAAAAGGCAATCTAACTTTTTGTGATTGTCAATGTAAAACATAAAACCATTTCCTCATTCTTGTATGTAATTGTACTGAAACCACCAGTGCACTCATATGAGTGGGTTTTTCAAGATTAGACCCAAATGCAGCTTACAGGAAAACGCTAACTATAAATGCTATAGGTATCTATAATTGTTTCCTTTCTCTATTCTAAGCTCAATAATGTTAAGAAAAATTTCTATGAGAGTCAGAGCAGGGCCACACAAACTGCTGACGGTGAGCAAGTTGTAGTGCATCACCTGGTCTGAGGTGCTGTTCCTGGGCATGCTCTTGGACCATGACGGTTGCAAGATAATTTTAATCAGCTTTCTCCTTCACTGTGGGCCAAGCCATCACAAATTACTTCACCTCGCTTGTCAGCCAAGAGCAAGCACAATGGATCAGCAGATGTGCAGTAATCTGTTACAGCAACATGCTTGTGCATCTCAACCTTCAAGCCGCAGATTAGAGAGGTACTGACACAATCCTTTCAGCTAGATTGAATGTCCTCATGTCATCTAATACTATTTATGAAAGATGATAGATGAAAAGCTAGTCCATTTCAAATCAAAAACTGTAGCTGAGGTGAACAATTGACTGCAGACATGTATCAGTGCTTTGTGCAGCCATGACTTTTCAGGAATATAGTGGTTTAAAAAAAGAAGAAGCAAGTAACAAGAAGCCCGTAAGATCTGGAGTTCACATCTTGTCCCTCTGCTCATGCCAGACAAGCATTAACGCTTTTTTTAAAAGCATGAAGTAGAGTCATCCACTACTGAAAGGAACAAAGTAAGAGGAAGGCAGTCATGCAGGAGGGAATGTAAAGGTATGGAGAGCCTGATGCTGACTCTCTTCTTAAGTAAGCCTAGAAAGACTCACATGAGCTGCCTGGGACCTACAGCACCAGGGCAAGCCGTTTTCCTTCCCACTGCGTTTATTACAAAGTACAGTACCTCAGGGAAGTTGTTCTTATAAAGTATTCTTCATCCAAAAGTACATAGGTAGAAGGAACTCACAAATTTCACAGTTCTCCATGAAATGCTGTCCTGTAACACCATAGTTGAGCACTGGCTCTACAAGAGAGCTGGTGAGCATTCCTATGGACAGGGGTCTGCAGGTCCTCATGGGGCTGCCTGAGGAACCTGGCCCCTGGAAACCCTAGGAGCACAGAGGCTGCTCTGACTTCCAGTATCACCTGGCTCACATCTCCATCAGCCCACTTGGCAGCCAAGCTCCCAGGAAGGATAAACATGATTATTTTTTTTTTCTTAATGGTTGTGGTGGTGTCCACTTTGCTGGGTGATTTAAATCAAGGGTGGATAGTCTCCTTCTAGCTATGGTCTCATCCAGCAACCCAAGTGGGTGCAGGTGTAAACCACTTCTGTATGATACATGGCAGCAGCTCATGCTGGCCATGTGTGGGTTTGTGTCATCGCAGACCGCTCTCAGCCCGGGGACAGGACTGGGAAAGGGAGGAAGGAGGAAGTGTTCAGTGGGTGATGGGGTGGTGAGGGAGAGGGTCTGAATTTAGATGAAGGATGTGCCCATGGACCCATGGACCCATGTGGCCTCCTCTGCTTGCACATGAGTTAATTCGTATGTAAGCCCCCTGCGGTGTGTGAGCTCACCCCATAACATGGCTGTACAGCTCTGCAGCCCCCTCATCCCAGCATTTCTCCTTCCTGGGA
Source organism: Pandion haliaetus (assembly GCA_013401275.1). NCBI lineage: Eukaryota > Metazoa > Chordata > Aves > Accipitriformes > Pandionidae > Pandion > Pandion haliaetus. Next base: position 17,355 of record VYZV01045819.1, read on the forward strand.
GCACTGCTTGTGGCCCCTGAGCAAACTGGGGAAATCCTGCTGCTCAGGGTTTTATCGTAGAATCATTTAGGTTGGAAAATACCTTTAAGATCACCGAGTCCAACAGGAGACGAGGCTCGATCAACACAATGATCCCTTGGGGCTTTACAGATCAGGGCACCTGTGAGACCTGCATGGCAGGGGGCATTGTGGAGACCTGCCTGATGGCTCGAGAAATGAAACCAGGCCCAACATGCTGAATGCTGTCCTGGGGAAGAGCGACTTACCTGCCACAGAAGAGTGCCTTGGGGATTTTTTTTTTCCCTGAAATGCACTGGTTAAAAGGCATCTGCAGGCAGAGCATCACATCCCACTGCAGTCAATAAATCAGCAATAGTAACTATCAAAGGCAATGTGAGTGCTTCTCCAGCTGAGAAACAACACCCAGGACTAGTGTCTTTTAATGTAAGTGTATGGCAGGAGCAGAGGGTAATCATATAGTTAATGAAGCTTAATGTGTATAAAGCCCATGGAGATAAATCTTATTTTGGTGTTATTGCTAGTGTGTCTGTCCTCGCTTTCATAAAAAGAGTGTGGTGATATCTAAGAGTGGCATTTCGATGCCTGAAATGCTCCTCATATAAATAGAACAAGCAGATCAGCATGACCAAGTGATAAAATTACCTTCTAGTCTTCAGGAACTTCAGCATGCAACTGTGCTATATGGACCTCAGTGTACCCCTCTTCACAGCACAAACAAATACGTTTGGAAATGGATCTGGAGGAGACATACAAAGAGGGAGAGAATACGGAGGGGAAAATTACTCGAGCTGCAGCTTCAAAGTTGGTGAAAAAGGCTTTTCTTGAAGCCCTGAAGTCCAATGACTTTGAAACACTGGAAGAGCTCTTGAGCCAAAAGAAAATAGACGTGGACACGGTGTTTGAAGTGGAAGATGAAAACCTGATTCTGGCATCCTACAAACAAGGTAAATGTGGCAGCATTCACCAGCCAGGAAGTAGACAGGTTTGAGTGATTTTTCAAGAAACTGTGCTCTTTTATCTCTTCTAAAGCTGCAGCGTAAGCTGATTCATAGGCAGTAACACCTCAGTAGGTTCATACGGCTGTGGTCACCGCAGTAGGGCAGCTTACCAGCTGTACCCGCCGGGCTTGGTGGAGGGCAGACCAGATACCAGTCTGAGCCTCCGTGCTGCTGAGGCAGCTGCTGCAGCTTCAGGGGAGTCCAGAAAGAGGGGTCCTTTGCCATTTCCTCACAGAGAACTTGGGTGCAAAGCCCAGAATAGACTTATGCAGGCTAAGTGTGGTATATACTTTTCTTGCATGTACCCAGTCACATGTACAGACCATTTAGAAACATAAAATACTCAATCTCTTCCATTTTGAATTTATGGTAGTAGTACAGTGCGTTTTCCTTAGCTCAGGAGAGCTAAGGAAATCCTGCAGACCTTGGATGTTGCTGGATGGTAGGAGAATTTTTTTCAAACTGACAGAGAGTGAGGATGTGCTAGTTTGTCAAAACAGAAACATCATCCGGAAAAACAAAACCAGAAAAGACATCTGTTTTCGAGTGTAGAAAACCCAAACTGGTTCTCAGCCAGACACTGGCTGAGTTTCCAAAAACTTATAACTTAAAGCAATAAAACAAGTTTGCTCTATGCTAAAATCAACATTCTTGATGACCTACTTTCTAACAGACTCTTCGTGTGTATCTAGAAAACAGTAATAATCAGCCTTTGCCAGAAGTTAATCATATGTGGAGATAAACATCTCCAGTCCCAGCAGCACAGCAAATGCATTTTTTTTAATGCAGTATAAAGAAGGCACAACATCCCACCTCTTCTCCTTTTCTGTGTTTACCTCTTATTAAATGGTTGGCTCCTGTTCTTTTGATTTCATTAGGGTGAGGATGTTGCAGTCATGATGTCCTTCCCTTGGGGATAGTGTCTGAACTAACCCTCACTGTGATGAATGTATCTTAAAACACCTTTTCCTCTGTCCTCAGCAGGCTGAAATGCATTCTGGTTGTGGTTTGAGACTACAGGATTAATGCACAGATTTTTAATTGCAGATCATTTGACTGCAAGCATTAACCTGTCTCTCCTGGAGAAGTCTCTCCTTTCTCCAAAAAGTAGAGAGGTAAATGCACCCTATGGCCTAAATCACAGCAGCGTATTTGCTTTCTTTCTCCGAAAGGGAGGAGGCACTCTATCAACTCTCATGCAAATTCTACTTTTATTCTGAATCCCAGATAACTGTGATATGAGAGGGGGTTTTCTTTGAGGAGGGGGGGGTGGGAAATTAAGCCCTACCATTCAGACAGCCTGAGCTTTGCCACAGCCCTAAGTCATAAAGCAGAAAAGAGCTGCCATGGGTGACAGGGTGGTTTTGCTTCCTCTCTTCCAGAGGCTGAGAGCTCCCAAGGACATGGACCTTCCGTGTGTCATGTTTTTTTCAAGTTTCCAGAAAAAAAAACAGGCAAGCTGAATGAGGCCTCCCCTGGAGCCCATGTCTGCTTCCTGCTCAGTGCCTGGTCCCTGTCTCTCTGGGTGCAGAGATACCTGCAGGTTTGGGCAGAGGGCAGAGCACAGCTCACCTGCAGCAACACAGGCAAAGGAAATAAATGATGGTCTCAGGCAGGAAAATTGTGGCTATATAAAGTGATAACCTGGCTGTTAAGGATCATTTTCCTGCTGTTACATATCATTTATGGCTCACATCTAGCCATAAATGTGGGGCCCAGCTCCGTGTGGGATAAGCCGGCAGTGCTCCACAGCTCACCGGTATCAAGGGGGAATACTGCATGTGAATTCGGATAGGGAGGTGATTTAAGAAACTTGCTCTGCTATATGCATAGACTCTGGGATATAGCCCACCTACTTTGTGCCCGGTTTGGAGGCATATGATGAAAAGGCTGTCTTACCGGAGTTGCCAGCGTAACCTGCATAGTCAGCGGGTTGAGCGAGGGTTGAGTGGCTGCAGAGGAGTCTGTCACCCCGCTTGGGCGCTCAGGTGCCTCGGGGCTGCCTGCTGTTGCCGTTCACGGCATGCTTTCCTTGGGGACTGGGTTTGGTAGTCCCCAGAATTTCATCCTAGAGTGGATGCCATGGCCTGTAGATGATTTCTCACCCCTGACATCCCACACACTGGTAGTAATAAATGCTTATATTGGTCAGGAACAAGTCACTGCAGCCATGCCAGAGCAGGAGGTGTGGTTGCTGTCATGACTGCCCGTTTTAGATCTGTAGCCTTTCAGTGAAAATCTAGCATTTTTTAGAGGCATACAAGAACTGCATTACTGGCATCTATCTCAGAATATACGTGCAACTTAACTAGGAGGGAAGAAAAACTTTAATCCGTGTTTCTCCCTGCCTCCATCACTTTGTTTCTATCTACCTCTTTCCTTCCTCTCCATCTTCTTTCTGTCTAACACAACACATATGAAGACTGTAAAAGCTGTATCTATATGACATCAAGGTTGAAAAACTATATAAAACCAAAGATTTTAAAATGAAGGTCTGAATAAATTTGACCTCCTTATACATCTTTAGTATTTTTCTCTCTTTTACATGGTAACAGTATTCAACCAGGCATTTGTCCAAGGAGAAATAGATAAATCAAACCCAGAAAGTTTTATACGCACTTTCTAGCTAAGATGCAGCTGCTCTATCTAAAAAGAAAGAGAAAAGAAGAAGTTTTAGACTCTTTCTGCCCTTCTGCACATTATTATTGTGTTTTACTTTTTTTAAACAAATTATTATAGTAACCACTTCTGAGACTGTCTCTATGTAGTCATTAAGCATGTAGTCCTATTTTGGGAACAAATACTTAAGTGTTATTTGGTCTTACACCTGTTTGTAAGTAAAAAACCCAAACACCATAATTGTGACTTTTTCAGAGAAAAAAACAAACATTTTTGAGCCAAATTTCATGCTAAAGTGTCACTGCTTCTATTTGGCTCTCCAACCTAATTTACTGCAGCATCCAAACTCCTCACTCCATGCTCCTCAGGGGCAGTAGTTGGCAGGAGATCTGTGATACAGCTGCAGCCACATTGCCAGGGGTCATCTATGTGCAATGCATCACTGTAGGTCTGAATCTAGCTCCTGACGTGCAAGATCCTGCCATCTCCCACGCAGAAATAGTAGGATGAGCTATCTGTTGAGTCACTGGCCTAAGTAAATGCTGCCTTCTTACTCCAATGCCACCTTTGTTCAGCTATTGACAGGCTGAAGATCCCATTTCCCCCATATTTTTTAGCTGGTGGCATTTCAAATGCTCTAAGCATTTTTTTTTTTTTTTATTTAGCCTACACAGGTCACAAGAAAAACAGAAGCTGCCTTCAGAGTACATCTACATAGGAATTATCTCCCCAAAAGGCAGGCTATTCAGCACATGTAGTAAAAGTCCGTAATGCAAATGAAATTATGCTTGAGAGAACTTTGTATGCACTAAGCTGTAGCTGCTGAAATTGCAGTAAATTAAAGCAAAACTCCAACCCTTCCTTCACCCTCAATTATTCTCAGTAGGTGCATAGTCCAAACAAAAGTCTTTGCCAAGGATGGTAACACATTTTCACTTTGTACAGGGTACTGGCTGCCTAGCTACAAATTAAAAATATCCTGGGCAACTGGACTTCATCTAGCTGTCATGTATGGACATCTGGAGAGTCTTTCGGTCCTCCTCAATCACAAAGCTACAATCAACTGCCGGCCCAACGGAAAAGCTGCAATCCACGTAGCGTGTGAAATGGCAAATGTTGAGTGTCTCAAGATCCTCTGCAACCACGGAGCTAAGCTGAACTGTTTTTCAATGAGTGGACAGGCACCTTTACACTTCTGTACAACACGAACCTCCATGCCTTGTGCCCAGCAGCTGGTTTGGAGAGGTAAGGTAAAGCTCTGGAGCATCTCTGGTGGCATGCCCAGAGGTAGAGGTGGTTTCTCTTAGGAGGCAATTTGTCAAAGTACATTGTGTTTATCGCTTCCATCCACAGTTGACCCTGTCTTCATCTCAGTCTCCTTTTCCCCATCTCTTTGATCAGAGGAAGTTTCTCCCGTTCTGATTCCTCACCCCATCTGTCCTTTCCTCTCCCTGGCCACCATCCCTTACTCCAGGATCATTTCCCATTTCAGTGCCTCCAGCCCGCTGCCCGGTCTGTCCCTCGGCAGAACAGCTCCTCGGAATCAGGGTGTTTCTATTTCTCTACTATTTTTCTGTCTTCTTCATCTAGGTTTACTGTTGAGATGTTTTCACATGAAAGTGCACCCCTCTCTTGTTCAAATTTCCTTCATCTCAGTAAAATTCTTCCAACCACTTGTTTTTTGAGACCTGGCCTAGAAAAACTGGATGTAGTTTTTCATACCACCTCTTCATCAGCAGCCAAACTCCTGCATCTATTTAGGGACTGGGGAAGAAAAAAAGGCTACGATTTTTGTTTTCCCAAAGTAAGATACAGTACACTGCTGGTCATCTGTAACAAATGAAGTTATGAATAGACGTAATTCCTGAATAAATAAATTGGTGTCACACACTAGTTCCTTAACACAAGGATGCTGACGCAGGCCACAGTAAAAGACAAACGTAAAAGGTACAGCAAAGTCAGGCAGTTGAAGTCCTCAGTTATAAACAGACAGATTCCCCTCTTTATCACACTGTGCCATGGCAAATACACACGCTTTGGGGTTTGGGGGTTTTTTTTGCTACATGTGTTGTTATTGAAGGCTTTTCCTGAGATGCAGAGCCCAAGTATGCTTTGTGGGCAAGGCAATCTGCAGTCCCAAATGAATAACCACATCGTTTTATTTCTGCTGGAAAGAGACATATTATTTTGTTTGGTAGAAAGGAAAATAAATGCTGCCAGTTGTATCCTGCCCAAAGCAAACAGTCCTGACAGCAGGAGTTGAATTTGCTACCATGGAAAAGCTTAAAAGTTAAATGTACTCTTATAAAATGTAGCATAGGATGAATGCAAACAAAAGGATGTATTCTGTAGGCCTTCTCCACCCACCCATCAGCAACAGCATAATACTACTTTACAAGCCACCCTGCATCCCAAAGCACTCAGTAAACTCGAATCTCCATATGAGCTAAACGTCGAGACTCCAGACAAAATGGGAAAGGTCTGGAGCAAAATATGGCAGGTGTGCACATTCACATAGCAGCACCACCCAAGAGCTGAAGCCAGGGTTTCGGTTAAAGTCCCTGCACCAAAGTTTTCAAGACACAACTCCCACCCTGCCCCCTGCGCTGAGTGCTGTCACACTGGGTCAGATCAGGTAAATGCAGTTTAACCACTTCTGGTTTGGACAACTCACCAACCAAGCAAAACTGATCCCATGTTTGTTTACCACCTCCAAACGTAGCTTGCCGATACTCTCACGGACGACTAACTCTCAACATAGCTTAGTGGCATTAGCACTCAGGTTTTCCAGCCCGGAGGTAATTTCTGACTCCTCTTCCTCCCTCCCAATCCTTACACCTCAATCTTAGTGTCAATTNNTGCAATTTGGGCGTGTAAGGGCCTTCGTGAGCCGGGAGAGAAGAGGTCTGGCCGCACAGCGTGCACGAGTACATTATTGACAGTTTGCCAAGGCCCCGGGTGCAAGGAGCCCTCGTCCAGCCAGCCGCTGCCTTCGCCTTCAGCACCCTCCATCTCTGGAAGACGCCCCTTGCCCCTTCAGCCTGCTGGCCCCGCTGCCCTTTTACACTGACCGCGGTTCTGCTTTGCTCTGGGGCAAGGGGGTCTCGCCAGCCTCCCCCCCCC
>VYZV01045819.1:24229-50151 GCA_013401275.1 Pandion haliaetus
GGCTCGCCCCCCCCACTCCCCGCCCGCCGCGGCCCCGCTTGGCTGCTCAGCAGATGGTGCTGTTGCTTCAGCTGCGAGAGCCCCTCGGCACGCAGGGAGCAGCCGTACCAGTGTCCTTAACAGCTTGGGAACAGGATCCAGACCCTCAGCCGGGGACTTTGGCAATGGGGTTTTTTTATACCCTCTCTGGATCGATCATAAAATGGCCTTTCTTCCAGGCTCGCAGTTGATGAGGTGCTGCAGGAAGCGTTCTCAGGGTATAGATCCGAGCAGAACTATTCTCTGGAGTAGGAGTAAAGCTCTCCTTTTTCCTTCAGTTCTTCATTTATAAGTAAAAGCATTTTATGCAGAGATTTGGACCTGCATGCTGCTCCAAAATGGAGTGTTCAGATAAGGTCTTCTGCCAGCTTGGGGCCAAGCTATCACATCTGAGGCTGGGTCCAAGAACCTGAAGTTTCTAAGTGTTTCCTGGAGGCTCAAGAAATGCAGAATCCATGTCCCTAGCTATTTGCATTTCTGTATGTGTCTTTTATGCCAGTTGTCCACCTCACCTTCTCCTTGGGTAGCAGGGCTCAAGCAGAGAGATGTCCAAACCTGGTTTTTTTTTGCTGCCTTCATTTTTTCCCATCCTCTTTCTTTGGCAGGAGCAAATGTGAACATAAAAACAAACAACCAAGATGAGGAGACTCCTCTGCACCTCGTTGCGCGTTTGGGTATCCCGGAGCTCGTGGCCTTTTACGTGGAACAAGGAGCGCATGTTGATGCTCTCAATGCCTACATGGAGACTCCCTTGGCCTGTGCAGCCTATTGGGCCCTGCACTATAAGGATCAGATATACAGCCCGGATCACCACCTCATCTGTCGGATGCTCTTAGACTATAAAGCTGAAGTGAATGCTCGTGATGAAGATTTCAAATCCCCGCTCCACAAAGCTGCCTGGAACTGTGATCACGTCCTGCTGCATATGCTGCTGGAGGCAGGGGCAGAAGCAAACGTCATGGATGTCAATGGCTGTGCACCCCTACAGTATATCATAAAAGTGACATCTGTGCGGCCAGCGGCCCAGCCTGACATCTGCTACCAGCTCCTACTGAATCATGGAGCAGCTAGGATATATCCTCTGCAATTCCACAAGGTTAAGGATGGCTTTGTACAGTACAGATATGGAGGGAGGTGATGTCTTGAACAGGAATGGGATGAGGGATCCAAACTTCAGGGTTTGGCGATATCTGGATCTGCTGGAGTCCTGTAAACTGTGGGCCCAGAATGCCCAAAACCTTGTGAGCTGACCTGTTGTAAGACTGATGTCATTTGGCTGAAGGGAAATTACCATTGCTAATGCCAGAAATCAGACCCAGATCCCATTTTTGTTCTTAACAAACCTGAAACCCTGAACTCGAAATGCTGGTTCAAGCCTAATTTTTCAGAGCTGATTCACTTTCTCATTTCAGAAAACCTACATGCTTTTGTCAAACCTGGCTCCATACAAGCTTAACTGGGTTATAGGAAATGCATACTTCATGGCCTCTACAAAGACTGGTGATCAGACCAGTTGATTCAGTTTGTCACTTCTGGCCTTTAAAAATCTATTCAAATCTATTCAAAATGAAATGGATCTCAATAAAGCTTTGTCTCATTCCCAGAAAATGTGAGAAATTAAGGGAAAATGCTGGGCCTAGGCTCATAGTTGATGAAAAAAAAAGAAAAATAGTTGCAGGATCCCTCCCAAAGAATTTCTAAATGTCTGCAAAGCCCAAGGTACTGGGACAGAAGTAGCTGACAGTCTTACTATATCAGACAACTAAGTAAGCTTGCTGTAGTCAGGACTTATTCTCTCTCATCCAGTGCCCTGAGCAACATTTTGCAGCTCCTCCACTGTATATGTACATTTTCAACAAGCCAAGCAACCAGAAGCCTTTGAATAAAATGCCAATCTTTTGATTGTGTGCTCTTGAGCCCAGGATGAGCTGGCCCTGTCTGTAACAGAACAACACTTACTTTCCTAGAGCGTGTTTGAGAGCTAAGTCTCGGGTCTCCTCTTCCTGCCTCCACCTTTCTCCTGTTGCATGGAAAGGGCCTCCCTTCCAAACTGTCATTTGCCATCTGTAAAATATGTAAGATGGTATTTATCCCAGAGGGATGCTCTGCAGTTTTGTTTGTGAAAACCTGGCGACTGTGTGGGACAAAATTGTGCATCGTATGGTGTGAATGCAAAGTGTTATTCCCTGAGTGTGAGCGACAATAGACTTGTTTTTTTCCTACTGAGCTAAAGTTACTGGGCAAAGCAGTTGTGTCAGGGGCCCCATGTGGCTTGGAAGCCTCACTTCTGAGCTGTCTTATCTCCCAGTCTTTTAAATTTTCCTGTAATGATGCTTCTTTGATTCATGTGATGGGATTTTTTTCTGTTCTTGTGCTGCACGACCTGGAGCAAGAACTTTGTGCATGGCTTTGCCTGGTGTCAAGTCACTCAACCCAGCTATGAACAAGTTATGTCCAGATTTGGGTGATAAAGCCTACCCTGTCAGCAAGCTACACAGCTCTGGAGATCTAAGCCAGTACTTCTGTATGGTGTTAAACTGGGGTGCGCACAGCTCCACTGGGGGCTAGCTGTACTCGCACTGAATAGTGTAGACAGGGCTTGTGTCTTTTGCATCTCCAACCTTATCCTCTCATAATTCTTTGGCTGTGTCCGTCTCACTGTGCCATTGCACAGTGCCAAGCATGCAGGCTAGCCCCAGCCTCTCGGTGGTACTCATGGTCTCTATGTATCCTGCCTGCAGGTGCTACAAGCCTGTCATTCCCACCCCAGAGCTGTGGAGGTTGTTGTCAATACCTACAAACACATCAAATCAACATCTAAGTGGAAAGCAGCCATACCTGATGACGTCTTTGAGGTAAGCTCTTAATGAGTTGTAAACGAGTAAATTCTAAGCTCATTATTTGCATTTTCCATATCCAACCACAGAAAAGTGAGAATGCTTTTGAAAGAGAAGAACACCTCAGAGGATTTAGGACTTCCCCATTTAATATCAATCACTTGACAAAAGCATATCGTGCACTGACAAAAGACATATTTTTGAGAAATTTTCATTGCAACATTATCCTTTGGAGTACCCCCTGTCAGGGGTGCTGCAGGAGATCAGCTGTCCCTGTCCTCAGCATGTGCAAAGATTCTGGCTGTGATTGGTGTTTTTTCACATCTGTCAATACATATGTTTATATATTAAGTCAGCAAATATTATAGAAGTACCATTTTACATGGGTATGACTATGTATCTTTAGGTTCTGTTGCATGGGTTGGGTTTCTGTGAGAAGGACTGGTTAGATGCAAATACAAGGGACAATTTAAATGAAAAATAAGAGATCAGAGAGGAGAAGATACTATCAAAAGGCAAAACTGTGGGACAAACTATATGCTTTGACATAATTATCCCTTTAATTCAGAAATTCTCATAGTCCTAATATTCCAGTTTAAATCTAGTTTTTTATTAAGACTGGGCTTTTTCAAAATTTTCAAATCAGTGCTGAAGTTAAGTGCACCAATATCTGCTATACTTTATCAGTGATGTTTAGGGAACTCCATCCATATTATAATGCAGAGTTATATAGCCAGGGTAACTGTGAGACTTTTTTTGGGTCAGATTTGTTCAGAAAAATTTAAAAGAAATCATTCTGGGTGAACACAAAATTAGAAGTTAAAGGTCTTTTTTCACCTTAATAACAACAACAATAATAATAATTTTTCTTCAAACAAAAATTTTAATCCGAAATATTGGAACATTCTTATTTGGAAAAGTCCACAGTTGCTCTATTTCTTTGTTGAGATTTTCATTTTTATTGTCAAAGCTATTTGCTGAATTTGACATGAAACTGAAGAAAATTTGTTGACACAAATCCGTGCTTTTCCATACATAACATGTATCTGAAAATATGTGTAGCCAGATCTGTCAAGTAGCAAGATTATAAACTAAGGCCAAGTCTCACACAGTTGCACATGTTTGCCATTTGCTTCTTTTATTTCAACATCATTTGTAAGCATCTGCACTTTTCTTCTCGTGGGGGTGCAATTTTATTTATCCTGAAAGGCCGCTGGGGTGCTGAGTAAGACCAAAGGTACTTTGCTGTTTGCGTCCCCAGCGAACTCACCGGTAACGCCAGCGTTATGCTGCCTGGCTGCTCTGCAGTGAGGTTTAGAGGATTAACTCATCCTCGTGCACTGACCCTGAGCTGGATGCAGCATCTGTTTGGATCAGGACTAACACCACAGAAGAAGCCCCACCTCAAACTGATGGATAAAAGACATACCAAACCTAAAGATTTCATCATGGCCTTTAACTTAACACTAAATATTTGAGGCAAGCATAAGAATTTTGTGCAGGCATTTGGCTAAACTGAGTTCCTGGTGCTTGATGTGCCTCCAAGGGACAGGGTGGCTGGCTGTGCTTTTTACCTTGTTCGGCCAAGGGCTGCATGTGGGCAGGGGAAAGAGAGGGAAGGAAAACAGCCTTATTGCCCTAAAACACGCTTGTGTTTTTTTACAGCGGCATCATGATTTCTACGACTCTTTGTTCACTGTGTGCAGCAATTCACCACGGTCACTCATGCATTTATGCAGATGTGCTATTCGGGCGATATTGTCAGAAAGGTGCCACCGAGGAGTCCCCTTGCTCTCCATCCCCCTGTCCATGAAGAAGTACTTGCTGCTGGAACCAGAAGGAATCATCTACTGAGCCGCAGCGGAGCAGGCACCAGCTTCTCCCTTCCCGGATCCGCATGCCTCGGCGGGGTGCTGGAGATCCAGGCACAACCCTGACACAGCCTTTCGCTTTCGTACAGTCACAGGGCAGCCTGAAGCTGGGCTGGGGTTTACTGGCTCTCCTCCGAGATGCTGTCTTTCCCCACCCTAAGGAATCGCAGCTGAAGGCTACAGGTTGTGCTGGGGGAGGCAGAGCTGGAAGGGGCCCCCGCTCCAAACAAACACAGGAGCTCATACTTTCATGCTTTGTTCAGCCTAGCTTAAACGATGCTGCTGCTTCCTTTGGTATTTATGCCACTGCCTGCTAGAGAGCACTAGATTCAATCTGAACAACCTTTGGTACTGTTTCACTGTAATTCAGCTGTCATTTTGGGAGTAAAAGAAAGGATACTGTTGAAAAACAGGACATTTATTAGAGTCAGAGAAATGCTTTCCCAGAAAGAAATGAGCGAACTGCTTTGAACTGTGACCACAGACAGGATTTCAGTAGTTTCCATATTTTCTTGTGTATTGACTCTCAATTCAATGTCAGTTTGCTGTTCACTACACCTGTCTGTATCATATAAAGCTTTGTCATAATAATGTCCTTTCTAATTGTAAGACTTTTTTCCATTATCAATCATAGTATGTGAACAGGATTGAAATCTGCAGCACTGAAATTTCCGTGTGTTGATATTCATGCCTGGGTAGCTTTTATCAGGTGCTGTCTCTGTTTCCACTCTCACTGTGACCGACGATAAATTCATATCCTGGTGTGAAGAAACGCAGGTAGGATGGACTTGCCCCTGCAATCCACACACCTGTACTTACACCCATCCATATATCCCTCAGGATGGGGTTGGATGAGATCTGGGAAGAATATGAACCCTTCTCTTCATTGACTATAAACAGAACCTAGCCTGCTAACATGGACTATACACCTCATTTTTTGGCAGCTAAGCGCAGGTGAGAGGAATCCCACCTTAACTGAAAGGTGTTTCCAAGATGAAGATGTGTTGGCTGTGCTGATACAGGCTTACCAGTCCCCCTGATTTGCAGGCCCTGTGCTTTTGGACCTGCCAGCACCGGTTTCCTGGCTCAGCAGGAAACCTTTACTCCTGACTGAGCTACTGTCTCCGGTCCAGGAGGATGAAATGCAGAGCAAAGGCAGTTTACACACCAAGTATCCTGCAGCAAGGGTAAGTGTGTGATCTGACCTACAGATAAAACCTATTTTTCTTCCCTTTTTTAGTTTGATGCAATCCATCTGTGCTGTTCCACTTTTTTTAGACCCTGACAATTCTGGGCTCTGTTAAAAGGGCAGTGAGCTGTGCCCACCATTGGGAGCCAGTTTTTATGAATCAAAGCTTGTACGCTGTGTTAGGAGAGAATCCAATTCATGGGTCTGTTTACGTTTAGCTAGACAGCAAAGTAGATTGCTATTTAACAGTTTCCAGTCCCAATGGAGAATTTCAAAGATAACACGGACCATGAGAAAATGCTTCCTCATGTGAATGAAGTTGTAATATAGGCCCCTGTACTTTACTAAACTGATGAATGATTTCTGCAGAGTTGCAGAGATATCTCTATCACCGGAGACACTACAGTAGTTTGCAGGAGAGAATGATCAGGATCTGGGGCAGGTTGTCTATAGAGAAATCAGCTTGAGGCAGTTCCAGGTCGATGGGATCCAGGCAATTCTGCACTGAGGAAAACCAGTGAATTTGGAAGGATGAAAAAAGCTTAGGTTATCAAAACCTACTGCTTTTCTAGGTGATGTACCTATGTAAGACAGGCATGAGGAAGAGGATTTGCAAAATGATCAAGGCAAGAAAATGTTTGCTGTTTTCTGAACAGTCTGAAAATGGGGCAAGCTGCATAGTTCGGAAGAGACAGATGGACGTAGCTGATTTTATTGGGAACACTTCCCCATGCTGGCTGCTTCTGGAAATGAAATTCTGCATCTGGAAGAGGGAGGTTTAAGGCAGAACAATAGGAGCGTTTTCTGACCTGTCGTAGTCAGGACTGTCTTGCTGAGAGAGAAGAAAACAGGCTGTCACCAGTATTCCTAAATTCCCTCCGATCCTCCCCCTCCACAGTGAACACACTTAATTTTTATTCTGTGGGCACCCAGCCTCACTTCCAAGCTTTGTACCAAGCAGGTGCCAGATTATAGCCATTGTGGTATCTGACAGGGAGCACAGTGGGATCAGACTGATTATAGTCATAGGAATTTGCAAGCTGTTAAAAACACTGGAGAACATCCCTATCACAGAAGAAAGACCTGATTGATGCACTTTTATTGCTTCTCTTGTTGGAGTTAGAGAGACCAACAGTAAGCAAACCTTATTATTTGCTACCTTTCAGTATTTCTCTCTTTGTTTTTGTTACTGTACTCTATTCCCACGCACTGGATGGAGTTGTTCATGGGAGTACCTGATAATAAGCTCATAATGTATTAAATTTATGGGATGCACAGTCTTATTGTTCTTAGTGCAGATGCCTTGAAATTTCATACTGTCATATAACTGATCATGCTTTTATATTTTCAAAGCTGCAACAGATTGGATGGCTGCAGGTGGAAATAACGAGAGACCGAGTTGTCACCCCTACATTGCAATTTTGAACCTAGCCATGACCTAAAATGACATAAAATTTTCAGGGTTCTTTGGTGTTGTCGTGGTTTCGGTTTCAGCCCAGCCAGTAACAAAACACCACGAAGCCGCTCACTCACACCCCCCCCGCCCCGCGCCTGGCCACGTTGGGATGAGGAGAAAATCCAAAGGCAGGCTTGTGGGTTGAGACAAGGACTGGGAGGGATCACTCCCCACTTATGGTCAAGGGCAAAAGACAGGCTCAGCTTGGGGAAGAAACAAAGTCAATTTCATTTACTACAAATCAAATCAAAAACAAGGGTATTAGGAAGAAAAACCAAACCTCAGAACACCTCCCCCCACCCCTCCCACCTTCCCGGCTCAGCTCCATTCCCGGTGNTCCCACGGGAGACAGTCCTTCACCAACTTCTCCAACATGAGTCCTTTCCGCAGGCTGCAGTTCCTCACAAACTTCCCTGGCATGGGTCCTTTCCGCGGGCTGCTCTCCAGTCACACACTGCTCCAGCGCGGTTTTTACCATGGAGTCACGGCCATCTTTGGGAGCCTCCGCTCCACCGTTCACCTCCCTGGGCTGCAGGGGGACAGCCTGCCGTCTCACCACGGGCTGCAGGGCCATCAGCCTCCTCAGGCACCCTCCTCCACCTCCTTCTTCACTGACTCCAGTATCGGCAGAGGTGTTCCTCTCACGTTCCCCAACCCCTGCACTGCCGGTTCCCATTCTTAAATCTGTTTTCCCAGAGGCGCTACCACCGTCACTCCCTGTCTGGGCTGCAAAGGTGGGTCCGACTCTTTGGAGCCAGGGGAGCTTCCAGCAGCTTCTTAGAGAGCCGCCTCTGCAGCCCACTCCCCCACTACCAAAGAAAACCACACCACACAAACCCATAACAGATGTCTTCTGTGACATTGGCTTCTTAGTAGAGATGTAGCTATGTTTGAGACATTCCTACTGCATTTCACAGCCTATTAGAATATTTAAAGCATAGATGGGCACAAAGAATGAACTATCCTTTCCCTTTGGCAGCCCTTTTCCACAGCTCCCTTAATGACTTCTCAATGGATAGCAATGAGATTACATGTTTTGGTCCTTGCGCTTTTTAAGAGGTATATATGAAGAGATGTTCTTAAGCCACATGCATTGTTGACAAAAGAAATTATCCCATCTATGATGATAGGGACACTCTGCATGTATTTATGGGCCAGTGCAGAGCCATAATTCAGCTGTTCATGGAAATATAGACATCCTCTGTATAAAGTGCTCTGGCAATAATTTGAAACAGCCTCTGATGTCTGATTGGATCCAGCTTGACTCAAAACTCCAATAATTTATCCAAGGAGAGTATGTAGGTGAAATTGAAGTCTAACAGCATTCAGGACTGTATTTTTCTTGCAAAGCGTTTAAATGTCGATTCGTATTTGGTCAGCCTTTAGATACTAGACAATGAAACCAAAACAGCATGGCTGGCTCACCTCTCCGACACTGCTGCTTGTCCTGCCAGACTAATGTCAAGAATAGGAACCAGAAACTGCAAAGCAGCAACTCAGGACACTGGAAGAGGAAGGAGTAAATGTTGACCAGTTCCTGCTCAGTCTCCAGCCAACATGTTTTTAAAACCTTCACCATTCGTCCTTGAGACAGGCTGGTTTCCCAGTGCTACTGGTGGCAGGAGGGGAAGGATATATTCTCAGCTGCCTCCTACTTTGTCCAGTGGTATCAAGACCATAAGGGTTGCACAAGTCTTAGAGATGTGATAAGTAGGTCTTCTCTCCACAAAGGTGTCTTTGGATAAGTATCGACAACTGTCCGCATATAGACTGGTCTTAGAGCATGACACATGTTTTGTTAATGTGCTCATTACTGGTACTTTAAGATCATACTCAACAGTCAATGTCACCCACCTCTACTCCAAAATCAAGCTCCCTGATGAGAGTCTGTTGCTTGGCCAAATGGCAGCAATACTCAGCCTCGGGACCTTCAGCACAAGCTTCCACATCCCTTGCTCCTCTCATAATGAACTGTATTCAGATGAGTTTGCATTATAAAGAGGAAAAGGTTCAAAGCCCAGACCAAAATATAGGGCCTTGGGGCCGCCTGGCACAGGCAGCCAGGGTCTCAATGTCTTTCTGCCCTTAGCATTTGAAAAGCTGGGAGAGAAAGGGATGGATTACCTGTGCCCCTTTTCATGCTGTTACAAGGCACTGTCACTAGGGCTGCACGGAGGATGACGAGGCTGTCTTGTAAGGTTTTGAACCAAAACTCCTGACTACATGAAAGAAGAATGGTGTTGAAATGCCCATTTTGATTCTGGCAGCTCTGCATGGGTCTGTGTGTGCATTGGCATGTGTGTGCATGTGTGAGGAGACTTGCAGAGACCCCAGTCAAAATCTTTGATCTGGTTTCAATCAGTGTTTTTCAACCCAAATCAGGATATCGGTGCTGAAACCAATGAATTCCCATCAGTGTTTCGGCATCAATGAAATTTTATTTATTCAAAGCCACTTGCTATCTTGAAAAAACTTTTCTCTTCTTTCCATGGGGCAGTATCTTATGGCCTATAACCAGTTTTGACAGAATCAAGTTAACTGCTGTGATCATGAATTTATATAAATCTCCCAGACTGAGCAAGACTGATGACTATTTTCATAAAATGTCAGGAACAGAAATATTAGGGGGTAGGGGAAGAGGTCTGGTCTGCCATGAAAGGTGGAAGCTTTACTTTTAGCTGCAAGCACTGCTGGATCAATTAAAATGATCACAGGGGCTCGGCTCATTCATATTTGAGGAATGTCCGTGCTAATGCTTTTGGCAGCAAATTTTGCTCATGGGACAAACACCTTTAAATTAAACATACAAGAGTTCAGTCTTTAAGATTGGAAGGAAGATTGAAACTGTCTGGGGTGGCCTAAGCTATTATATACCTTTATTAAACTCTGAGAAGACATGCCAGCTTTTCTGTGCACTGGAAGGTTTGCAGGGCTCTTGAAGGGCTGCTGCTGCTTTTCTGAAACACTACAAGATATAGATGGGTCAGACACAGCGATATTTCCATTTACTTTCAGGATTTGGCAGTAGAATTTCCCTGTACTCCCTAGGGTTTGCTCTTCTACTAAATGACAGTGTAGAACATGCTGTTAGCAGAGATGTCAAAGCCTAGCTAGCATCTGACATCTTAACCTCCCCAAGCATTATATTAAAGTAGTGGAAAGATCTACCACAGTCTCTATTTGTAGAACGGCAGGGACCTCTAGTACAGCAGATGAGTGGGTCAGAAAAGATTGCTATATCCAGCAACTGTCAGATGAAATTGGTTGGCTGCTCAGAAATTTGTTTCTGACTATTTCTCCAAATGCATCTTAAGCTTTCTAAGACACAAAGTAGAAAGGTGACAATGGATATTACCCATTCCAATGACCTGTTTGATTTTAATACACAGTTAAAATTTTCTTAGCATGTGGCAGCTGTGTGTTGCCCTTTACCTTGCACAGGCACCCTATGGAGTGCTGTTAAATTACAATTAAGGGGTTTGAAACAAGGACAGCAGGACATGTGGTGATTTTTACACCACTGATGAACCGTTCAGCTCTGCTCTTTCAAGCTGGGGCTGGCTAGGGATGCTGGTATCAGCCTTTTGCCCAATCCCAGAATCACACCACTTTTTAGCCTTGTAACGGTGCAATTGATTTGGGTACTTAGGCTATTGGTACTGAAACTAGCACCAAGTTAGGTTATGTCAATGGGGAGTTGCACGGCCTCAGTGTCATCATAAGCTTGCTGGCTATTTGTGGGTGGGAAGGGGGTTGAATCCAGACAACTCTGGTCAAGAACAGGGATCTTTACGTATTCCTGATAACACTACAAAAACCACTAGCTGGTCAAGGACTAAGAATAAATAACTGCTAAGGTCTGAGGAAAAAGGTGCAGGAACAAAAAAGCAGCAATACTCGCAGAAAGTTTACTTTATAATAACACACTATAAAGGAGGGGACAGAATTGTGTGCTATAAATGGGCATTGGTTCACACAGTATGAAAACGCAGGCATTGCTGAAGAGCAGGGCAGTGCCTGGGCTGACTACAAACACACAGCGTGCTGGAGAGCACAGCAAAGAGATATCACTGTGGGCAGGGCAAAGCCATTTCATGACAAGAAGTAATATAGGTATTTTAACATCAATGCAGAGTAAACCTGACCCTAAAGACCCAGTTGGAGCTAAGTCCACTGAATTACATCTAACTCCCAAAGTTGAGCCAACCCTTTGGTGAGTCTATCCAGCTGTTTCCAAGTTCACTGCTGGGGAAAAGGTGCGTGGCTGTCCTGAACTCAAGGGCATGTTGTCTCTGCCTATGTCCATGGTGAGCACACCTCTTGGTGCCAGCAGCTGTGAACTATACCTTGCTGCTAATTTGGATCCCCGTCTGCCATCTGGGTCCATTTGTCCCACAGCCCTGCCCTTCCCTCCACCACAAATCCACAGAATTTCAGTGATTTCTTCCTTCCCTTCTTTCTTTCTTCCTTTCTCTCTTTCTTCCTTTCTTTCTTCCTTTCTTTCTCTTTCTTTCTTTCATTCTTTCTTTCTTTCTTTCTTTCCCACCTTATAGCAGTTTTGGTAGCTTTTGTTTGGGATAATTTTTTGATACA
The DNA here is from genome assembly GCA_013401275.1 of Pandion haliaetus. Classification (NCBI taxonomy): domain Eukaryota; kingdom Metazoa; phylum Chordata; class Aves; order Accipitriformes; family Pandionidae; genus Pandion; species Pandion haliaetus. The sequence goes on from VYZV01045819.1 coordinate 36,215, forward strand.
GTGAAGGGAGTTTGTCCCAGTTAAAAATAATCTGAAATGAGTTGCACAGGCACCTGCACACACACAGAGCAACAAGACGTGAACAAAGTCAAAGTCTTCTCAATTAAAGAAGCTTCAACCAGCTGGAAAGAAAAAAAAGTAATATATTATTATATGTAACATTTGGTTTTTATATGTCAATACACTGATGGTGTAATTTGCAGCTGTTGGGTAGATGGTGTACAGTATGTACCACAGCATTGCCCCAGTCTTAAAGGCAGAAAACACCAGCTGCAGTGCTTGGGGCTGTGCCACACTGGGCGGCTGGATTATCTTGAGGATATGGATGGGAGAGAGTGGTGTGTCCTCCCCTCCCTGGCTGTGTAGTCTCTGGCACATGACATGGTGCCTGATCCCCACTGCTATGCCATCACTGCACCCTCTTTTAGCAACGGCGGCAGAGCTACTACCCATCTCTGCTCCCCTGCACTTCTGTGGGTTTGTACTGCCCTCCACCACGTCTGGATTTCCCAACCTGCAGCAACCCATTTACCCAGCCTGCTGGAACAAAGTCTTCAGCCAAATGCCCCTCACTCATATGGCGGGTGGATGAAACCCAAATGCTGGATGGATTCTGGGGGGCAGGCAGTGTGCCTTGCCTGGCTCAGCACCAGCTGAGGCAAGCTGCGCTCGCGCATTTCATCTGCCAGCATTGTGGGAGGTTCCTACCCTGTAATCAGAAACATGGGAGAGACTCCTTACCCTGCCAGCTTTCCCCAAAATCAAATTCTGCATCCTCCAGTGGTGTGGGAAGAAGTACAAACCGGCGACCTTGGTTACTAATGACACCAGGACCCTCTAGAGATCTGAAGTTTATCAGCAAAGCCCCTGCCCATGAAGCCATTTATCTCTGGCAGATTCTTTTTGTGCTGCTGGAGCAGTGGTTGCACTCTGCCCCTGCCAAGCCAGTTCAGCCTGGGTGGATGGAAATGGGCAGATGAGGCAGGGAGCTGTGCAGGGACATGTGGGAGCTCAGCTGATCTGAGCAGTGGTGGTGGCGAAGAACTGAGGGAGAAAGGGGGAACTGGCATTAGAAGTGATATTGTAAATTTTCACATGGTGAAAACTGTCTCAATAAACCTGGGAGAGTGGTCATGCATGTCTGGAGGTGAAGTCCAACAGCAAACCAGAAAAAAAAAAAAAAACCAACAAAACCCATTGTAAACAAAAAAGATTAAACATTGTTTATTTAACAAGAGAATCAGCATTTTGAGGGCTGTGAACTCTGACTTATGGCACTTGAAGCTGACAATGTTGTTTTGAACAGAAGACTCTCCATTTGGTCACGGTCACTATTTCTGTGTGCTCTGCCCCTGCAGGCACACCCAAAGGCTCATCCCCAGCATGAAGGACTCATAAGCCACCAGCATGGCCTGAAGCCCCTCCGTGGAGAGCAGCTTCCCACCACAGTAACTGCAAGTTCAGGGCAAACCCGAACATCTTCTCCTGCACTTGTCCTCAGGGGCAGCCAAGGACTCCCTGGGGAACCTTAACAATGGGCAAACGAAGAGGTGAATACACAACCCCATCCCAGGCAGACATGTGGCATTAGCAAGCTTCAGATGGAAGCATCCAAGACACCCTGACATGGCTGCAGCGAGCTGGGTACTGAAGGCCTCTGTAACCCAAATCTCCTACATTTCTTTCCAGCTGGTCAAAACTCCACCAGTACCTGGAACATTGTGGTATGGCCGTCACAGTCCCCTCTTGCGGGGCACCTCATGCAGCACCCATGCACCTCTGTGCTTCAGGGGTGTACCCAAGCTACACACTCGGTGTCCCCTTAACAGCCTTGTCCCTTTTCCATCCTCTCAAGAGCTTTGACGGAGGATGCATCCTGCCTGGAGAAGATCAAGAAGAGGACTCCTTTTTCAGCTGACCAAGACACACTATCTGCTGCCGCCCAGCCATGCTGTGAGTGTGTGAGGGTTTGCTATTAAATGGCACTGAGTCCTGCCCGGTCACCGTCACCTGCTCGAGCACAGGGAGAGCTGCCCTTTCCGACATGGGGCAGGGAGAGGGGCACAGAGGCAGCCCTGGCTCCCCTTCATTTTCAGGTGACCTGGGTGCGCTGGTGAGATGGCGGGTAAGTGGCTCTGGGTAGGCAGGAGCAAACTGCAAGCAGTGCCTGGAAGAGGCTTGAACGTGGGCTTGAACTTTGACACTGCTCCTTGCAGCAGCCTTGAAAGGGAAGGGAGAGCAGCGGCGTGACCAGCCCAGGTGCCTCTTGCTGACTTGACATAAACGTGTTTTTAAGCTCCCGGTGCAGCCAGTGGGGAACACGCTGTCCCCATGGGTTCCCTGACTCTCGCTCAGGAGGCTGCCAGGACAACACCAAGAGGCACGGTTGCTTCTCGCAGCTCCCAGCCCTGACCGGAGGAGGCCGTGCTGTATGCTTAGCCAGTGCTTGTCCTTAAAAAGAAAAAGAGAAAAATAAAAGGATGGAAACCTGTAAGCAGAACAAAAGAGCCAGCAGCTAGAAACTGAGCAGCAGCCATGTGTTTCCTGAAGGGTATTTTTAAGGTTTATAATCATTCGCTCCTTATTTACAGTGCTGACTTGTGTCCTTTTATCTAGTACTAGCTGCCAGTCTGCCCTCTGCTTAAACCAAGCTATTCATGTCCAAGTGTCTTGGAGCTCCACTGACTATGGGAGGCAAGTCTCGCTTTTTTAGGCTCCCAGCCCCAAACAGCTGGAATAATCTTCCAGCCGTATTGAAGCAGGCCCTCACATTGTTTGGGGTTTGGACACTCTTAATCCTTTTTTTAAAAAAGCCTCAGCTGTGTGAAATGAGCACAAGCTGTGGCTAGTCACTGTTGTGTGCCATTAAAGAGTCCTGTCCTTCTGTCTCCAGGTGTGGACAAAGTCCCTTTATCCCAGCCAAACTCTCAGCGGCTGGGGACGCAAGGACAAACTGTCCTCTTTGCTGAATGGGGACACACTTACACCTCAGAGACAGCGGCATCTCAGTACCCAGACTTCCCCTGTGTGGACCTGGGCTTTTGGTCTCACCTGGCTTGAACAGAAAGGCGGAGAGCTGACCTCCCTCTGGTCTGGGGTGGTTTGGAGCTCAAGGTTTTCCAGTAAAACGGTTGCACTGCATTGGATAAAGGGGATGGTGCTGAAGCAAGAGCTGTCAGCTGGTTCAGTACCTTTAAATTTGCCATACGTGCATATACACATTTCTGTTCAACATGTCTTGAATGTCTAAATGTATGTCACATACTTCTCTCCCTTCCCTAGGTGTGTCGCTTGATCGTAAATTCCTCCATCACAACACATGCTATCTTGCAGACTCTGTGGCAGGTAACACAGTGAAGCTGGCTTCTTGTCTGGTCTTGCACTCTGAAGGAGTTAGTTTGCTTGTTGTCTTCTAGAGACCTTCAGGAGTGTATGTGTCTCCTCTACTGATCAGCAGCTCAAAGCATTCTGGCTTTGTCCATCATTCACTGGTGTCAACAGGAAGCTTGTCACAGATTTCAATGACATGGTGTAAGGTCTAAAGATGAATTATTACTACTCTAATATGTATTATTTACATTGGTTAATACATTTATCTCACATTATATTACACTTTTTTTATTGCTTGAAAAAGAAAATACAGGGTTAGTGTATGTTAGAAGCACGTTACAGAAAAGAATAGTGAATTTCACCAGCAGAAGTTCTCAGACATGCTTATAGACAACCTATTTATTGATTCATTACCTATATTCTGTATTCCATACCCATACTCTATAAAAATGAGAACAATTGAATACGTGCTTCTGAATCAATTATTTAAAAAAAAAATTATAAGCGAAAGCTTATAAACCAATACACTGCTATTCTGCTAGAAATGTTTACATTAAAAAACTCAAACAGACCTTCCAGTGTTAATATACTTTAAGGAAACAGTGAAGAGCATTTATTTTAGCCTTTCATTGTCAACAGCTTTACTGGAATCTTCTTTCTCTTCTTATGAAATGAAACAACCCCCTTCTGAAAGAGCATGTTGTTGAGGATGGATCTTCTCCCCCAAAACTCCCATTTCCTATAGCAGTGGGTGTGTTCATTCCTGGGAAGAAATGGGAGGATCTGCAGTTCTTCTCTGTTCTGTTTGACTGCAATAGTGCAGACTTAATTCAAGACACATCTCCCTTAACATCAGTACTCACAGGTGGAGAGTATCATTCTGCTGTAGAGCAAAGGAGAAGGCAAGGACAACTCTTTGGAGAAGGATGAAAACACCTCTTTCAAGTCAGCCCTGAATACTAATGTCTGTAATAGTTTCCAAGGTCTGCCTGCATCAAATTACAGCACTCCAGTGAATAGTTTGCCCCTTTTTCAGCTGTTGACATGGATGTTATCATTCAAAAGACAGAAGCCTGGGAATATGCAGAAGGTTCTATGGGGTTTTTTTTTTTCCTTAAGTGAACTGATCATCCAGTGGCCTTGAAAAAAAAGCTTTGGGAAGTGTGACATGCCTCCAAAGCACTGTTCCTATCCTTCAGCTACAGAAGATACGCTCAGAGCATGCACAGCCTGGCACCAGCAGCAAGAGTAGGAAGAACAGAGAAAAGGAAGGGCAAGGCCATGGAGGTGAAACAAATTAAGGGATTTGGACCAGCAGAAGACTTCTGGGTAGCTTCACAAATAATATGAATAATGAAAACTTAAGAGTGTCCCTGGTCAGAGGTTGAAAATGAAGCTTTCTTCATCATGTATTTATGTAAAACCTGAGGCAAAACTGATTTGAAGCAAGGGAAAACTGTCCACTGAGTTCAGAGTGTTTTATAACAGGCCCTAACTAAGCACAAACGAGTGCTTCTCTGTCAACACAAATTAAATTTTATGCCTGAGCAAACAGCTTCTTATGGTCTGTGAAGCAATGACACATGCCTGTTAATACCCAGAGTGGTAGAAACCATCTGATCCACCCCCACATGAAGGTTGAATTCCTCCAGTAATACCCTTTGTAAGCAGGGGAGTGACTCTGGGCCACCAATACACTTTGCAATGCACGTTACTAATCGTGCTGCATGCCACAGCGATTGGAAGAAAGGACAAGTATCCCTGCCAGGTATTCCACCCTGTTTCCCAGTTAATTTGTTAAAAATCAACCAGGACTGTTGTGGACGGTAAAGCTGCTAGGAAGAGAAAACCACTCTAAAGTATAAACACTCAGAAAAGAGCTTTCAATGCATCTGATTTCTCAGTATGCCTCATGATATTTAACAACCCGCATCAGTTACAGTTAGCTCCTAATTTTCTGTAAAAGGTCTGCCCAGTAATTGGTATTTGGGTGTCCCAGGCAGAGTAAGTGTGACTCAGAGCTCCCAGGCAGCACTGCTGCCCTGTGGGGTGCAGAGCCCCGAGTGATGAGCCTCACGCTGCGTGCTGCGGTCATGTGGCACCATGGCCAGCCCCAAACCCAAAAAGACCTGCGATGCTGGGAAATGCAGCCAGTGGTGACAAGCTGCGCAGAGGCAGCTCCAGGCTGACACAGCTTGTGCCAGCAGCCAGTGGGGTTCCTCTGCAATGATGCCCCTGGCATTTGCTGCAGGATAAATATTGTCTGGGATTTTCCATTATCTACCCACCCTGGCCAGCAATGACACAGCAGTGACGTTGTTTTGAGCTCTGTACTTCCAGCCTCCCACAACGACCCAGAACTATTAAGGGGACTTGGGTCATTTACCTAAACATATATGGTCACTGATACTTGAGAAAGCCAAGAGCGTCCATACAAGGTATTTGCCTGGGACTGGCAGATATTACAAAGGACCTGTGGAAGATCTCTGGTCTTCTGGAATGACGGATGAGAGACGGGAAGAGTACTCCAGGGCTCCTCAAATAGCATTGGGTGTCTATTTTTAGGTAACTGAATTAGCTGGGAGGCAGCTCACAGCTGAAGCCATCTAAACGCAGGTGCCTGCATGTGCCCCAGGTGTCTAGGGTCCCATCACAGTCAGTTGAACTCTGCCACTGAGGACAGGAGAGCTATTTAGCTGGCCAGAAGTAGCTGTCTGCTTCAGGAGGAGCTGATAGCTTTATGGGGTCTTCTGGATATATCGACTCTGGTCATGAGAGAGGGAGCCTAGATATCTAACTCACACCTTGGCACATACACAGAGACACGTACATAGTGTCATGATAAGGTGACGTACTTGGTGTGCCGAATCCCATGCCAAGGTTCTCGGTTTTCAGGCCCAGTCCCCTAATGTGACACAGTACAAAAAGCTCAAGCTATAAACAACAATGAAAACAATTACCTTTTTTTACTTTATTTTCTTATTGGAGCCTTTCAGACAGGGCGTATCTTGATGTATCATATTAACATAGCTTGAAGTATGGCCGTCCTAAACTAGAATCTTTTTGTTGCCTCCCTCTGCAGTTCCAAATGGTGGGCATGGTGGTCACTCCTCTTGCTGTTTCCTGCATCATAGCTCTGTCTGGCTTTTCAACTGGACCCCTCACACAGCAGGAAATCAGGTAGGTCCTTTCTTTTCTTGCGTCTTCCTGCCAGGAACTGCAAAGCAAAGGAGCGACACAGGATAATCTATGCTAATTCTATGTGGGCCAATTTGTTGCACTCTGTTTTGGTTTTCTTTCATAGCTGCAGAAGAAATATTGAGGAAAATTGGTGAGGAGCAGCTTCTGATAACCCATAAAAATATAACATTATTAAGGAGCCTCAGAATATTCTGAAGACCCGGAACTGTGGTCCAGCCTCTTGCTGTGCCATCCAACATTTGAGATTGCAGCAAAGAATTCAGACTGCCCATGGGGATTTTCTGCCCTTCCCTCCCTATGAGGTGAGCGGAGAGAAGTAGGACCAACTGAGACCGCCTACCGGGGTGTCCTGCTTTCTCTTTGCTGACTGCAAGGAGTAGCAGCACCTGGCCAGGTACTGACCCAGTCATTCTGTCTTGCATGTACGTACCCGCACAGACATGCAAAGCCACCTTAGGGCCTGTAATACAGGATTGGGATATAGGCATCTAAAATTAGGTTGTCAGCTTTTGGGGAATGCAAATCCAAAGATGTTAACCCAGAGGTGTGCCCTTCCTCTTCACCACCCCCCTCCCCCCCCAAATTAGCTGATCCGCGGGATCATAAACTGCCACGTTCTGCCTTCCATTTGCCAAAACTGCTCAAGAGTTTAAGGGCAGACAATTCTTGGGGGTAATAACCCGATCCTCTCAAGTCATCATCACTACCGTAAGGGAAAAAAAAACCCTCACCACCCTATTTTTCCAGTCCAGTAGTGTTTCTTATCAAAGGTAGCAAAGCTTGTTTTGTAATAATGCTCTGGGAAGGACATTATTGCATGCTAAGGGCAAAGTCTGCTGTATTTGAAAGCTTGGTTAAGTGATAGGAAAAAGATAATAATGAACAACCGCTTATCAAGGCTCCAGGAAGACTAGTCTGGATATGGGCCTAAGGTACCAGTAACAAAATCAGTGTATGCATTTTAGCTAATGATCTGGAAGAGAAAACATAGGGTGCTTTGGCATGGTTTCTGTTGACATCAGGAATCTGGCTTTGTAATGTTCTGTTTGGGGGGGGGAGGGCAAAGGGAGAAAGTGCAACATCTGCTTATCTCCTGCAAAACCAGAACGCCTTTTAGCCATGAGTAAACTTGCTGATTTCAGTGAACCTCTGATGCGCTAGAAGCAAGCCAGTCCTGTACCTGCAGTGCTTTGCTGAATCAGGAGCTGGGTGAGTGGCCTCTGTCACTCACTGGGTTTGTGCAGGGGAAGGGAAAAAAAAAAAAAATCATTTCAACTTCTGGCACCTTCTGGAATGCAGGAGCTTGGCTGGAACTGACGGCCTGCGAGCAGCATGCTACGGAGAGACCGCGCGTTGCCTGCTGGGGCTGCGCTCGACATGGGGCTGCACAGCAAGTCAGGTGCATCCCTGCCGCACCTGCGGCATGCCTGGCCCCCACGTGCAGCCTGTACGTCTCCTGAGCCTGCCGTGGGTGAGGTATAGAATGCATGTATATGTATTTCTGCTTGGTAGAACCCGGGGGGAAGTGTACTAGTTCTGTTTCTAGGGTCTGCAAGACAGTAAAGGTGGATGGGGAAAAGAAAACACAACAGGTGTTTTTGTTGTTGGTTTTCTTTTGTTTTCTGTAGTAGCTCATTGAAGTCCCTAGTGTACTTTAGCTCCGGGTTGTTTCTCCCAACACACCTGACATACTGATGTATGTCAGGGTGGTACATTTCCATAATTGCAAAATGCTTAAGGTTTACACTATCTGATCTGCTTCCCTGGCATTACAGGTGAAAAAAACATTGTTAAGGTGAAAAAACATTGTTAAGAAGGGGAAACTCGGCACACAAGGCTGTCACTTTTAGATTTACTGCCAGACACCCACAGTTGGGCTGGTTTTTTACCTCTCCTCTCTCAGGTAAAGTACCTACATGCTATTTTACAGTTACTCTATCTTCTTAAAATTAAGGGAGATGCAGGACATTCCCAGGTAAACACAAGTCTGCTAAAGCACCAGTTGTACAGGACTGTTTTATCATGGCACAGTCTGTTCTGTCTGGTAACTACTATTCTTTTACAAACCAGCTATCAACAGCCAGTTGTCCCATTGCTTCTGAGCTGGAAGAGAGGCTTTTGTTTAGTCCGTGGAAAAAGTAATTTGTTAAATATAGACTCGATGATGGATGTCTTTTTTTCCATAAAACTAGTGGTGAATTTTCACACTTTACAGCTGAACAAAAAATAGGTATTTTAGCGGGTAGAATGTGCATTTATGATAGATTCTCAAGTCTCATTTCTGAAGATGAACGCCATCCTAATTAGAAAGGCGACATGCGAGGCAACACACTGATTTTAGGCACTATGTAAACTCTCAGCAGATGCAACATTAAGGGTAAGCAGACTGTTGTTTCAGTGTTTCTCTCCCCTGCTACATCTATTTGACACAGTGTGAAAGTTGCTCTGCTCAACTCCCTTTGATAAGACTTAAAATAAAAAAGGCCATTGCTTACACTAGACTTCTTGAAGAAGAAAATAGGTACAAGACAACCATTTAGAAGATTTTATTATAAAATTATTTCAACATCTACATCCAAGTAAAAGGCTTAAAACTACAGCTTTACTTGCAGGAATAAAAATTCAGTAAATGCTGAAAAAGGTCCTCTATTATCTAGGTAGATAGCCCTTAAGTAATTTTTAGTACTAGAGATTCCACGTGGGTTCCTTAAATGCTATACATACCTCTGTCTGCATCCTGAATGTGTTCTGCAGCTTCTCTCTGCAAGCAACATTACAGATGTGTTTACAGGAACGGTGTGCTTCAGCTGCTTTGAGACAGAAGTTAGAGCTCCTATGTGGAGGAGCTGCAGCTGTGTTACAGACATACAGCATACCGTGATGTTCAAGCATTACCGGGTGCAGACAGAGACGTATAATCTGTGTTTACTTGACAACAACTACCTAGGTATGTTTTTGTAACCTTGTATTCAGTACAAAAATCAACAAATACTCAAGTGTATTATGGCAGTGAAGGCAGCTTTTTCACACCTGTATATTCTAGACATGGATATTTTTCTTTTATTATCCATTTCATTCACTGAGCTGAGCTCAGATACATGATCTGGTGACTGCAGCTTATTCACTGGGATAAAAACAGCCTTGATGCAATACTGAAGTCATTATGCTCAGCAGCTATCACCGATACTTCTAAATTTAGTTTTTAAGAAATGAAATACATTTTTATTTTTGATGGAGCAATCTATCCCAACAGGACTTCTAGAACACAAAAGTAGTTCCAGCTTTCTTTTGTTCCTATTAAAAAATACTTGATATTCACAGTAGAGTATGGAGTGGCTTTCTGTCCAACAAATACAAATCTGTTTTAGAAAACTGTCATACAGCTGAGCAGGATGCTTTAAATACTGTACTTGCAACTTCTTGCAGAGGATCATATACACTTAAGATAATATGCTGATCAGTAAAAAAAAAATTCAAGTAATATTATAGAGCCCTGATGAACTTTGACAGGCCAGTTTGGCAATGTCCAATAGTTTAACTTCTATTCTGTCATTAAATTTACCTTGCTTGTAAGGGGGAAAATGCACAAAAATGGGAAAGGAAGAAGCTTATTGGGAATGGACTATTTTTCCCCAACAGCTTTCTCCCACTGGCACTGTCCCCGTGACAATTCCCCATTATTTTGCTGTTCACAGAAGTTACTCTATCATTTTCAGTGCTGTTCATATTTTGAAACTCCTCATTTCCTAAGCCCTTTCCATTGCAATGAACAGTTCTTAGAATAAAATTCTGGTTCCAAGACCACTCTTCCTGAAAACGTTTCAGACAGACTTTCAGTGCTCATTACAGCTTTCAGGGTGTAGAACCCCCCATGTACCTCTTTGGACCATGCTAGCTCAATACAAATTTGACAAGATGACGATAGGCAGATTTTGGTTTAGTGTACTGAGCCACTAATCTTCTAACAGCACAACAAAAAGGAACCACAAGACTGTGTTTTAAACATGCTGTTTCCCACATCATGCTTACGTAATACGGATCACCAAAACCTTTCCGTTCAACTTGCATGTCAGACTTCAGTTCTTGGAAAATCCTAAGCGACTTACATGGCATATGCTTTCTGGAGTGCGGGAATATAGGCTAGATGTAGCCTAACCTTATAGCTGCTATAACCAAGTAGCTTTCCATTTCTTTCCAGTTGCTTTCGAAAATATCCTGATTTCTTTCTTTAGTTACCTTATGCATAAGAGCCTTACTTGGCTAGTTTTCCATGAACAGCTTAACTTAAAAAAATCTAGCAACGTAACTCACAGAGCAAGGCATCATGTAAGAATTACTGCAATACAGTTTTGTTTTGTTTTTTTTTTAAACAGGACTTCCTTATATATATATATATGGAAAACACTTTCTCCCTACCTCCCAGGGCTCCCTCCCTTCCAGTCAGGCTGTATGTGAATGCTGTTTGTATCTTGCTATGAGACTGCCATGTGAAGTGGATCTTTTCCAAATATTACAAATACAGCTTTAAAGTACAGGTGTTATCTATTACCTGAGAGGTTCTGTAATAAGATGAACCACCGATAACTATTCTAGGAGAAAAATATACACCAGCATAACTGACATTTATCAGTATTCAGAATTCAAGCATTAAACAGGACTCAAAAATTGCACACCTCTACCACTTCAAGTCTTTGATCATAAGAAAAATAGTCTGATTTTCCTCTATATACATCTCTTCTTTAAAGACGTATATGCTATTTCCCTCATCTGAAGTCCACAGCAAGATTTCACATTCAGTGCATACAGCCTAGGCTGTAACAGCCTTGTCTTCTTTCTCTTCTGCCAGTCCTGAAACTGAAGAATTTGTTTGTTTGGAGGTAGGTGAGTACTTCCAAACACTAGTCTTTTTTGAGAAGCCAGCTTGATCCCCATGGGTGCCTCGATACCAGCTTCTCTTCAGAGAGCTGCACTCTGCTTTGATACATCCTTTGGGTCTTTGCTTGGGACACACCAGTCATCTGCCTCTGAGGTAGCCTGGTAGTGCTTGGAAGCCGATTTGTTAAAAACTGGTAGTTTTTCTACTGATTCTGTTGATAGGGCCTAAAATCAAGACGAAAAAATGTTAACTTGGTTTCTACCTCTCAATAATGCCACTTTTCAAAAATTCATGCAGCATGTTTCAAGTGTTAAGCCAGTGACACTACGAAACAAAGTTATTTACACAATAGATGCAGTAGTTTATGTGCTTCAGTATCTATGTTTGCTTTGGATAATTGTGCAGTACAAATGCAGTAACATCAAATCATATTTATGCATTTTTATAGGCCTTAACAGCTACCCTGTAACCTGCTTTCAAGATAGTCCTCGAAGACATGGAAAAGAAAAGAACTTTCATTTACCAAACTCCAGAGAAATTTTAAAATATGTTCCTTTCTTACTTCTGTATTTTGCAGCTAAAAAATAAAACTCATTTTCTATTGGGAAATTGTTAAATACAGATGTAACATATATATAGCCGAACTGTCTCTTCCTTTTATACTGCTTCTCTAGTTGTGCTTCAGCGTGCTTGGAACTATGTTTTTGGCTTACTAGAAGAAATTCAAAACAAGTTTTTCGCATGAGTAAGCACAGAAAGTAGAAAAGAATATGTAGTCCTTTTTTCCAGGTTACTTATAAAACCAGCACTGCATTTTACATGCCAGATATTCAAGATTACTGGTATCCGAATCCCATATATAGGCTACATAGCAGATGTTGAATAGGACCAGATACTAGACTCTTTAAGGATTAGTTTATACAGATTTTCTGGTTGTCAGAGTAAAGAAACAACACTAAAGAAACCAGATGTGTTGCTCACACCTTTCTCTTACTTCACTTTCTTGGTACTTTGTATTCCATGAACCACTAGGTAACAAATCTTAATACAATGTAAAAACTAGCAGGGTTCTCACTAATAGTTTTTCAAGTAGACTAGTTAAAGCCAAGTGACCTTTTTAATTCTAGATACCAGTTACAAATCTTACTGGCATTTCTTAATAAAAATGAGAGCTTTTCTACTCATGAGCAGGGAGTTTGTTTACCTTAAGATGATACCAAGTAGTTACCTCACTGCATTAATGGTAGTTATCTTTTATTTAACCATATCAAAATACATACCTTCAAGTAGATAATAGCATCTGTTCCATAACCACATATGGAGTAGAGATTTAGATCTCCTTGAAAGTATTTGGCATACAGACGAGAAATTGGCAAGCCATACCCAAAGCCAGCCTAAAAATAAAGTATGAGAATTTTCCTAGTTCTTATGATTTAAAATTAAATAGCTGGAGAGTGTTCAGAGATTTTAAACTGTTAAAGTCCTTTGCACTTCCTCTTCACAAAAGAAAACAGAAATCTCTACTCAGTTTCACACAGAATATTGAAACTGACCATTAAAAAAACTAAAACCACAAGAAAAAAACCCCAAATCTCCATGGAAGAGTGAGATTTATATACATATCCCACTTCTACACATTACATTTCTCTATTTCCCCTTCCCCATTTTTGCTAGTACAGCTTGATTAGTAAAAGGAATTTGCTACTGGTAGATAAATAACAATAGTCTAACCCTATTCCAGTTGTGCTTGTGTCCATAGAGACAGCATAGTTTATAATAAGTTTGAGGACTGAGTGGGAGTGAAGACCAAGTAAATTACTGTCACTGGAGTATAAGAAAAGAAACAGGGTTGGATTCAGGTTGCAATGTTGTTCTTTGTTTATACCTTTAAAAGCATATTTTTGTCCACTAAGCTAGACATTAAAAATTTGTTTCAGAAAATGTTAATTCATATTTATAAGACTCAATAATCTTTTCATACCCCACAAAGCAGTAGGGTGGACATAGCGTTTCCTTATTAATCTACCAATCTGTCCAACACTTAGAGCAACCTTATTAGCAACATGAGTATTGAAAATATCTTACAAGAGGAGTATTTCGACCATCATCCATCCTCGGCCTTGGTGCTGTGGAATACATATAGCTAAACAGCTGCTCGATTTTCCTTACTGGAACACCGCCTCCTCTATCTGAGATCTACTTAGGAGAGAATAAAGTTAACTACAATCATATACTAAGAATGGTATTTAAAATGCTGTTACTTGAACAAACCTTTCCAATAGTAATAAATGCAAACATTTGTTTTGCAGCATATTATTTTTCAGTTAGACAACTGTGCTAAATGGAGGCTATCAACACAATGCTCATGCATAGCATCTTTAATCTGTTGTCAGAGGCTGGAAGTTCTTTTAATAGAATTTGCTGCAGCATATGCAATCATAAAGATTACATGAAGCCCATATTGTAGTAGGCCAACAAATTACCTTAATTGCCAGGTCTTCTTGTCCTAGAACAACTGTCACTTCAACTG